>JBBUKS010000065.1:2330424-2377991 GCA_038050645.1 Hedychium gardnerianum
AGGGACTGAGAGGGCAACAATGGGGGAGGGGAGGGAGGACGATGTCAAACAAGGAGGTTTTGTGTCAACGAGAGAGTTGAGAAACAAAGCAGGAGAGAGTTCCAATAAGAGGGCTGGAGTGGAGGCTTCATAAAAGACAAAAAGAAAAAGAGGGAGAGTGTGTTTCTGTGAGGATTGGAGCGGAAAGAGGAAGGGAGACCGAGATTGATGTTGGAGCGGCGAAATTTATAGAGAAGAAACAAGATAAGGTTTTTATGAGCACATCTGCTGCACAGTGAAGAAACGAGAGAGGGAGAGGGCTTAAGCAATGCCTGAGGAGAGGGAACATAGGGGGAGAAATCATCCGAAATCCTTTTATAATCAACATATAAAACCAAAAAAAAAAGACAATAACAGCACTAAACCCTAACTTGACGAATGAAAAATACCTCTGTCATGCTGGAAGCAATCGGGATTATTATTGCCGCAGTGAAAAAAAAAATAGACTTCAGAACTTCTGAGAAAAGGAAAACGGAGCCTCCGATCGAGGTTTACAATGGACAGGCGCGTGGCGAACTCGGAGTGGGATCGCCCCCGTCCTCCACGAGCAGGATCTAATCAACAACCGGAGAAGACGAAGCCATTGTTTCTCGGAGATGCTGCAGGCCTTGGTGGTTCCAGATCGCTCTTATTATCGTGCCGAATCCGCCGTCGTTGCTACCGCTTCGAATCCTTCCGGTCGATTGGGGCACGCGCGTTCCTCTACTCCAATCTCGCCTTGTGATCTGAAAGATGGATTCTTAGATCAAGGGTTTCGACACGTTGGAGGACCCGGAGGAAAATGCCACAGATAGAGATCACCTTAAACGTTTATGATTTTTCTAAAAAAACCTTCACATTTTCCAATTTCTTTTCATTTGACCGACTGTAACATGGGCCGCCAGACTGAGCGAAAGAAATTTTAAATGGATGTGTTTAGTTTATAAGTATCTGAAATATTTTTGTGTAAATATGTATAAAAGGTTAGGGCAGAGTGAAAGTGTTCCTCGCTGAAATGCCTTGGCTACTCACTCTGTCTCTCGGCTCTCATTGTGATCCTCTGCTCCTCCCTCGCGCCTCCCGACTTTTTACCTCATTCTTCCCGTCTGGAGGGACCCTAGCAGGGCTACGTTCCATGGTTTCCGGACTAACATGCGGAAAGCTCGCTTCTTGGACGATCGCCGCCGTCCTGCTTCAGATCCTCGGCCTCTCGTTCTTCATGATAGGTTTCTTCCCCGTTAAACCTACTCTCCCGGGCTTCAGGTTTGGTTTCGTTCGCTCTTCTGTGTTACTAATCGAGAAAGAGAAATATAATTTATTTGGGGGGTGTCGTTATTTTAGCGGTCCAGAGAGCTATCAAATGCCAACATGTGAACCAGTGTTGGACGCTCAGGACAGCGAGCTACCTCCGGAGAAGCTGAGATCCTTCTACAAGGTTAGTTTCTGTACTCACGTTTAGCTTGCTGATTTGATTTGGTTGGCTAATACAACTCTATGATGATGCAAATATCTACCTAGGAATGGTTGAACCAGTTAGTTTTTATTATCTTTATCACATTTAGTTACTCAAACCTGATTTTTTTTTTTCAAAAATAAAATTATATTAAAGGTAGCATTTTATGCTCAGTTTTTCAGTTTCACCATGTATAATAATGCAAGCAAATATCTCTATCTTTGAACTTATTGAATTTTTATCATAAAAACAACTCGAGATAGATGTGTCAATGATTTGTTTCTGGGCCCTCGACGGATTGGTTCAAGTTGTGTTGCACCCTGTGACAGCCCAACAGTCATAGAAATAATATATACTTAATGCCACTTGGGGTATTATGTTCTCAATTTTTATGCTATAGTTTTATATATTGGGTTCCAATTGTTCTCTTTTAATCACAATAAGACAATCTTATCCCTCACAATAAGTTATTTTGTTAGGTGGCATTTCGCCCCCTTAAATGTCATATTAAGGGCAGTCAAATCATACAATCTTTAGATTTCTAGAATAATCCTGAAGAATTTCATGTTAATAACATTATATTTATGCATTTTTTACACAGGAACTATCTAAGGTGCCTCCATCATATAATCGACTTGTATTAATGGTATGACCCTTGTAAACACATTGCTCTCAATTAAAAATGCTCCTAAGGTCATGGGGGATTTTGTTGTTTTTCATGCATCTGTTAGTTTAGGTTATTGATGGACTGCCTGCTGAATTTGTTCTGGGAAGAGATAACAAGCCTCCAACTAAGACCATGACGGAGGCTATGCCATATACTCAGTCTTTGTTGTCAGTCGGAAAAGCTAGAGCTTATCATGCTAAAGCTGAACCTCCTACAGTTACCATGCCTAGGTTAAAGGTACATATTAAATTTTAAAGTAGTTCCTATTCCTGTATGCCTCATTTATCTATTGCTTACAGGCTATGGTTTCTGGCGCAATTGGAGGCTTTTTGGATGTGGCATTTAACTTTAATACTCAAGCTCTATTGGATGATAATCTTCTTGGTTTGTCAGATGCATTTCCAGTTTGCCTTGACAAAGTGTGGTGGAGATTTTCTTAATTGAGTATTAAACTTAATCTTTCTAGCAGACCAATTCAAGCGTATTGGATGGAACCTAGTGATGCTTGGGGATGAAACATGGATTAAACTTTTCCCTAAATTATTTATAAGACAAGATGGAGTGAGCAGCTTTTTTGTAAGTCTACCATCACTTGTACATTTCATGTACAACAATTTTAAATCTTTATACCATGCTTATTCTTACACACTGTTTTCCACGTAAGTATATACTTGAGGTTTGTTTTACCATTTCTCTTGTGATTTAAAATTAGGGCAAAAATCAAAAGGGCGCCCTTTTTTAACGAATTGTCAAAGAGGCGCCCTATGTTGATTTATTATCAAAAGGGTGTCATACCCCTGTAAAATGACACAACTGTCCTCCACTATAAAATAACAGCTTATTTCCATTATTATCTCTCTCCTATTTTTTCCTGCCTAAATTGGTGCGTTGTAGCAACTACAACTGAGTTACCACACAATTATAACAACTACGGTTTTATAGCTACTACAACATGGAAAAAAATTAAGACTAAAATTGTTCGGAGCCTTCGAAAAAGATTTAAACGATGTTTTTTGAGTCTGAAACTTAACTGTTATGGGTTTCACCCATAACAAATTGTAGATATCTGAACGAGCTTTGATTTGATATATTGTGCAATCCCGTGGCTCAACCCGAGTCAAAAGTCATGGTCTCTCAAAGTTGTTTAAGGTTTAACATTAACGTTGTAGCAACTACAGTTTCGTAGCTGCTACAACGTGAATGTTAAACCGTAAATTTTGAGAGGCCATAACTTTTAACTTGGGTTGAATCACGGGACGCACAATATATCAAATCAAAAGTCGTGAGATATTCAATTTGATATATTGTGCGTTTTGTTGTTCAACCCGAGTTAAAATTATAACCTCTCAAAGTTTATCCAGCATACGTACTACGAAACCGTAGCTGCTACAACTGTGTGACAATTCAGTTGTAGCAGCTACGAAACCATAGCTGCTACAACTACAAGTTCAACTTTAAGAGGTCATAATTTTTTATTCAGGTTGAACCATGAAATGCACAATACATCAAATCGAAACTCGTTTAGAGATCTTCGATTTGATATATTGTGTGTCCTGTGGTTCAACCCGAGTTCAAAGTTATAGTCTCTTAAAATTTATCTAGCAGCCACATTATAGCAACTACTAAATCGTAGCTGCTACAATTGTGTGACAACTCAGTTGTAGCAGTTATGAAACCGTAGCTGCTACAACTACAAGTTCAAATTTAAGAGGTCATAACTTTTGATTCGAGTTGAACCACGAGATGCACAATATATCAAATTGAAGCTCGTTCAACAAATTGAAGCTCGTTCAACAAATTTCGATTAATATATTGTGCATCTCGTTGTTTAATTCGAGTCAAAAGTTATATCCTTTCAAAGTTTATCCAGTATACACGTTGTAGCATCTACGAAATCATAGTTGCTACAACTACGAGTTAACTTTTGATTCGGGTTGAACTACGATCTTCGATTTGATATATTATGCGTCTTGTGGTTCAATCCGAGTTAATAATTATGTCCTCACAAAGTTTACCCAGCATAAACGTAGCCGTAGCTGCTACAACTGTGTGGCAACTTAGTTGTAGTAGTTACCAAACCGGCTACAAGTTCAACTTTAAGAGGTCATAACTTTTGATTCGGGTTGAACCATAAAATACAGAATATATCAAATCGAAACTCGTTTAGAGATCTTCGATCTGATATCTTGTACGTCCTTTGGTTCAACCCGATTCAAAAGTTATTGTTTCTCAAAATTTACTCAACATACACGTTGTAGCAGCTACGATTTA
This sequence comes from Hedychium gardnerianum, assembly GCA_038050645.1. Classification (NCBI taxonomy): domain Eukaryota; kingdom Viridiplantae; phylum Streptophyta; class Magnoliopsida; order Zingiberales; family Zingiberaceae; genus Hedychium; species Hedychium gardnerianum. The sequence continues at coordinate 2,334,834 of JBBUKS010000065.1, forward strand.
CAACTGTGACAACTCAGTTGTAATAGCTACAAAACTATAGCTGCTACAAGTTCAACTTTATGAGGTCATAACTTTTGATTCGAGTTGAACCCTGAGACGCACAATATATCAAATCGAAGCTCGTTCAAAGATCTTCGATTTGATATATTGGGTGTCGTTCAATCTGAATCAAAAGTTATGGCTTCTCAAAGTTTATCCAGTATACACGTTGTAGTAACTATGAAACCATAGCTTCTACAACTACAAGTTATAACTTTGAGAGACCCTAACTTTTGATTTGGGTTGAACTACAAGACTCACAATTAGAATCGTCAATTTAGGTTGGGTCTGTCGGGTTGGCCCACACTGTTAAATAATATAAGCGGGTTGGATTGAAATTTTATCAACCCATTTAAAGGTGGGTCAAGGTGGGTTGACCCACCTGAGCCCGCGACCTGTGTGGGTCGGCCCGCAGGTTGAGAAAAATAATGGGCTCATGTTCGTCAGCTTATGGTATGACATCTAATATCAAGAATATTGTATAATTCAGTTGAAAAAAAATCATCGTTTTTATTCCAGAGCATATCCACTAAAACAAACATATTGTAATAATAAACAAGTTGAAAATTTGATAGCATGCTCATAAGTCTGTCACAAACATTGAGCGCTCTATGGTGCAAATGATGCATCTAAACATGCCTATGGAATGCAACCAAATTGATTAAAATACAAGAAAACTGATGAAAGTATCTTTTTTTTCAAAATATGATCCAACCCGCCTAATCCGTAATCCAAACTTAAATTTTTTTAATTTTTTCTATATATATTTTTTATTTTTTTGTGGGCTCTGGGTTGGCCCGCGTAACTCGCAACACACCTTGGGTTAGGTTGGGTGGAGTTGGGGATTTACCAACCCGCAAAGATGATGGGTTGGCCCGCCCTGCCCCATCAAATGGTCTGCTTGCCACGGGTCGACCCGTCTGACAGTTTTACACACAATATATCAAATCGAAGCTCGTTCTGAGATTTTCGATTTGATATATTGTGCGTCCCATGGTTCAACTTGAGTCAAAAGTTATGACCTCTCAAAATTTATCCAGCATACATATTGTAGCAGCTACGAAACCATAGCTGTTACAATTGTGTGGCAACTCAGTTGTAGCAGCTACGATACCAAAGCTATTACAATTGTGTAGCAGCAGATTCGTAGTTGCCACAACGCGCCGATTTAGGTGGGGAAAAATAGGAGAGAAATGATAATGAGAATAAGTTGTTACTTTATAGTGGATGACAGTTGTATCATTTTATAGGGGATGAGACGTCCTTTTGATTAAAAAATCAAAATGGGGTGCTCCTTTTACGATTCGATAAAAAAGGGGTGCTCTTTTGACTTTTGCCCTTGAAATAAGTACGAGAAGTGACATAATGTAGTTTAATAAATAAGAAAAAATTGAGAAAGTAATTAAGATGAATTGATGTAAAATTTGTGCGAGAGCTTTGTATATCTTGGATCTATTCTTCAACATGGAGATATTGATGAAAATATAGTCAATAACATTATGATTTGGCAGTTGATTCGTAAAGGAGCTCCTGCATATGTTTGTCATGTCACTGTTTGTGCCTTTTAGGCTAAAAAAATATATATCTGTGGTATGATCCTTCACATTGTACCTATCAATGAATTGATCAATTAGAAAACTATGCATCCACAAAATTAATATAGCAGAAATGAGAATGTTAAAATAGTACATGAGGGTTTTAGAAAGATGAATTCAAATACTACTATCGAAGAGCAATTAAGTTTAGTTTTAATAGAATATGATGAAATAAAATAGGTTAGGATGGTATTAATATGTTCAAATGCGACCAAAGGATATAATAGTTTGATAATTTGCTAGTTTCGATAGAGTTGACGGGTAGAGAAAGACTATAGAAAATTCTAGTTGATGTAATAAAAAAGTGATTCAACTGACGTGACTATTATTGGTGATAGAATTGTGCGTAAAGTTTGGAGTGATAATCCATGTAGCCACCCCCTAATAGTCGTGACAACACAACTTTAATGATGATGATTCAGATCCTTCCCCAAATTTTTAATGGTATTCATATCATGTTTTTAGCCTCTCAAGTTCCATTGTACATGCCAAGATAGCATGAGGTATATATTTATCCATCTTTTATCAAAACAACAGTGGCGTTCGCATGGGACATGACTGATGTAGCACAATGCTAGCATTATTACCAGATGCATCTACAATACATAGCTAGAGTACTTTAGCATTTCAATCAATTACTTGTGCATATTATTTCATTTACATTTTAGATTATTTGATATGCTTTTGCATCATAAATGCATAATGTTTTTGATGTGTGCATTATACTATTATATGATTCATAGTTGTGAATCACTAGGCCACACAGATGATGTGCTGTTGCAAGGTTTTTGTTTTTGAAACCTGAGTCGATGAAACAAGATTCCTTTTTTGTTTTGACTAATTGGTTTTGGATGGGCAATCAGCAAACTTCCAAGATTATTTGTCTGCAAAAATGAGATCTATTGAAAACATTTCAATTTTAAATGTGATATCTCATTCAATATAGAATGGTTCCTAGTATGCCAGTACAGCTATGGACTTGTCAACGTTAACTTTTTTACTTAAAATATTATTGTCATTTGGCTATGCAGCTCTTGCACAAGATTCATTCATTCAGTAAAACAATATCGTTATTTATCTGTAATATCATAGCATCAGTTTATCGTAGTTTCTTCATTTACCTATTGTTCTTAGATAAAGAAGAAAGAAAAGGACCAACCTCAACACACAAGATTACCTAGGAGTTTGAGATGCTAAAATTTCTTTAATATAGATATATTTTCTTCTGGAGTGAGTTCCTTATAGATATTTAAAATATTATCCCAATTCCAATTAGTGTAAGCCTAGGACAATACACTTTAGATTCTTGCATAGTGGAATATGCAATTCATGTTTTTATTCATTTAATTTTACGGATAACCTGAAAAGGAAATAAGAGGCTGCATTTGTAATCTATCATTGCTTTAAACGGTGTTTATTTTCTTGTTATGATTGTTTGGTCTATTTTGGTATTAGATTTTTGTATAATTATTGATTATTTTCCAACATAGTGCCTGATTACCTGTTGTTTTATGTGTAATATGCCACTCCTCTTGATGGAAAGTTAAATCATTTGTGTTTTTGTTTCTGATTAGGTGAAGGATACAATTCAAGTTGATTTCAACATATCTCGTCATCTAGATGTTGAACTGGCTGCTGAAGATTGGAATCTCCTGGTCTGGCATAGTTTCTTTTAGTCCATTACTGGTATATCTTGTATATTATAGTGGAATTCTTTGATGCTTATCATAGTTTGGTAGCTTAAAAACCTATTTATCCTTATAGTCGCAATATGTCAATTTAACTGTGAGAAAAATAAACTTAATTTGAACTAACACTTCTGCTGATTCTTATTTATCTTCTAATTTCATAAACTTTTTACCATTTCCACTTTTAAATACCAATCCTAGTTTGGATTGATTCTTGATTTCTGATTTGACTGGTTGAATCCTGTCTGCTGGTCTGTTTTTAATGAAATTGGTAGGCTGTAGAATCCATTGTTCAATCAGGATGGATTGCTTGGATGAAAGAAGTTGATTTAGGAATTTGATGGGTTGGTTGGTTGAGAATTTGATTGAGAAATCCAAAAAATATAGGTCGTTGAATTTGGGTAAGGTAACATTCAAATTGAAAAATATGGATCAGTGAATTTGGTTAAGATAACATGGGCCTTTACCTTAGGAGGGGTATGTGCATGAAACTTCCACAGTTGTTTGTATATGTTCAAGAAAATGAAGAGAGCAGGTATCACTTTCAACCAAGCTATGTTTCTAGATTGCTAAAGCAACTGAAACCTCATTGTATTCAGCGAAATGAGTTCTTATTAGCAGATTCCATGATCACTTATAAATCTGCTCTCTCACATTTTCTTTTTATATTATCTTTGCATATCTCTCATTGTTATGTTAATATTGTTGTTTGCTTCTTTTCCTTTTAGCTCTTTCCATGTAGATAAATCAAAATTGGCGTTGTTAAGTTATCTTACTGCACAAAACCAAAAAAGAGAGAAAGTTAACCATTTTGTTTACTATTACCTGGTAGAGTTTCCTAATGTAAAGTAGAACCACTTGTATTTGATTAACTTTTTTTGTGGTAACTCTACTTCCCCAATGATTTAATTTTTTGTTTCTTTTAATTTTGTTAAAGGAAGAAATAAGTATTCCTCCATCTCAAGAAACCCTAGGTAGCACTATCTATCTTTATATACATATTGTTGATAAATAAGAATATTACAATAAACCTTTTGCCTATTAAATACTTACATAATACTCTATAACACTCTATTCTCCTTAAGTTGATTCAAATATACTATAGAAATTAGCTTGTTATAACTATATTTAACTGATACAACCAACAATACTAATTCGGGTGAGAGACTTGAGAAGTTCAGATATACGGGGAGATAATTCTAGAATGAAGTTGAGAAATTGTGGAATGATGCATACTAAGAGAAGAGAATGTATCTATCTTGAAAGTTTTGCGGAATAACACATGCAAAGAGAAGAGGGAAAATCTGTCTTGAAATATATGCAGAATGATGCACACGGAGAGAGCAAAGATAAGATCTGCATAGTAACACAGGCAAATGATATGCAAATGATCTCGCTTGCACGGAGCTCGATTGAAGATGACGCACGGAATGATCTCATGCAGAGGCTAATCAGAAATGATGATGCATGGAATGACATGTATAGGGGCTCAACTGAGAATTATCATACGAGTCTGACATTTAAAGACAACAAAGAATTGCCAATCCAAGGGATTGTCAGATTGTTGCATGTTTTTAAAGTTGTTCATTTTGACAGCATCATTTTTGGCTTCAACTGAGATAGACTTCTGAGATTATGCTTTGTGTTGTTTAACTTGAAAGTATGCATTGATTATATGAGTTAAATATGGTGTGGCAACAGTATCAAATTACTTTAACAAACCTATGTATTTGCATGATTGATGAATACTGACAAGGTAGATAGTTAGATTCATCTAATGGTATTGGTTTTGACTAAAGTTTTATTATAACTATTAGCACAAGTTCTTATTTTTCATGTTCTTTCTAGATTCTTCATTACCTTGGCTTGGACCATGTTGGCCACACCGGTGGACGACAAAGGTATGTGCTAAAACTATTATTTTCATCATTGTGTTTGTATGAAATTGCTTCAAGCTTGGCTTTTGTTTTAAAATAGTCTTGCAATTTCAGTATACTGATGGCCCCAAAGTTGAAGGAGATGGATGATGTCATTAAGATGATTCATACGCACACTATTCTGCATCAGCACAACAATGCTGCAGACACATTATTGGTTTGTTAGTTCTATCTTGTATTTCCATAACATGGATAATGTTGTGATTTTAGATCCTTCTCCTACTAAGTTTTTTTTTTTTTTGAGTGTGCTTGTCATGCCAATCTTTTACACTATCACCATTCCTTACATTTGTCATGCCATCTTCAACAAAAGGAATCTCTTTCTTTACTATCTTTTTCACAATTTTGTTAAATTAAATATAAATTGCATCATTTTTTTAAAAAAAAAGTTGAGTCTATGCTGAATGCATTAAGTTGTGATAAACTAAACTTACATTGTCAATTTGCCCTAATGAGGTTATTGCAATTTTTCTTAACTTACATAGAGAATATCCCGTAGTAGTCTAGTTGTTACAACTTTCCTGAGCGCCAAAGCCTATTTCTGATAACTACAAACTGTAGTTCAGATGCTTCGACTCTGGGATCCATACTGATTGATTACAAACAGCTATTGTGTTTTCTATCAGTAGCCCAAAGCTTATAAGTTCATCAATATTTTAATTTTCCTCTTTTTTCTCCACAGTAATTGATGACTTTTGCGATCTTTTTCTCTTTCTTTCTTGTTAGGTAGTTGTCAGTGACCATGGAATGACTACTGGTGGAAACCATGGAGGATCATCATATGAAGAAACTGATTCACTAGCTCTTTTCATTGGTCCCTCTATTGAGAATTCACATAGTGCTTTCAATGTGCACAAGTCTGCTTCTCAGGTTCCCTCTAGTCTTCTACTGCTATGTTTGTGTTCTCTACTAATATCTTTTATGGTTGAGGGTTTATGTAATTCTCTTATATGTTTGATTTTCTTTTGTTTTTGATCTTGAAGCCTTATGCTTATTGGTGGCTCTGAGTACCCCTCTGTTGGTTAGTCACAAGAGAAACAAGTACAAACATGCTATTGGCATTGAACATAACTGTAATTCTCAATTCAAAAAATATTGCAGATGTAATACCTGTTAGATAGGTACCTTGCTGTTAGCCATTTACCTTTCCAATCAATCTCCAATCAGTGGAACTTATAGCTCATTATTGATTTAATTCATGGTTAAAAAGTAGTTGCTATGACTTGCTTGATTTATGTCAGTAGATGATATTTAACTCTTTCATGTTTAAAATAATAGCCAATGGTTGCTTTGTTGACATACACATCTTTAGGATCCTAATTTTAAAAAAGATGAAAGCTATGGAAGCATAGTTATATGAAGTTCAAATAGGCATCACGTCTCTCTATTGTTACATACCTGTGATTCGTTATGTTTTCTGTTTTTTATTGATAAAATTTGAAAATGTCTTGTATCAGTCTTTGCGTGCAGGAAAATTGGATCATTAGAAGTAATATATGAGCATAAAACACACCTTCTTAGCTGTATCCCTACATAATTTTGATATCTTTGGAATGTCCAGATTAGCTTTATTTCCTGTCATGCAACATTGTCTCTACTGGTACAGGTAGATATTGCTCCGACTCTAGCTCTTCTTTTTGGCGTGCCCATTCCAAATAACAATATAGGAGTCATCCTGAGGGGGATGCTTGATTCATTGACAGGTTTGTTGGTCCCATTGTTTAGTCCTCAATATTTTAGAATAATTGAAATAGCCAGCATTTTCGCTGCTGAGTTTTGACTTATTAGTTATCAACTTATTATAGTCAGGGTATTTTGCAAATCGTGTATGGATTTGAACTCCTACTTAATTTTTCTTTGCAAGTGTAAATGAAAATGAAGGAAATGTTGTTTATATTATTTTTTCAGTGACATTTCTAGTGAATCTGTTGTAATTTTCTTATAATCTTTTAGTTATCTAGAATTCCTGCTTATGAAAAGGTAATCCTACTAGTTTGGCATTTGGAAGTCTCCTCATACAATAATTTTTGTTGAAAATTTCATAGGACTTATCATCATGCATAAACATTTGTTCCTTTATTTTTTTTAACTTTGTAATATATAGAACACTTGCAGATGCATTCAAAATTTAAGGTACTACTTCAATACAGTCTGCAGTAACAACCTAAATCCATACCATATTATTACCATTCCATATTAACATGCAATAAGGGTTGATACATGTCAGGCCATGTTTTTATATCATGTTTTGTATTAGTCAGAACAAGTGATATGAACCATTATTAGGATGATCCACGTCCATTAGTTCCACGTGGACAAGTGCAGGCGATTCATTATATATTGATTTCTTTCCTAATAACTCAAGGATTTGAGATAAGTGGTTAGCCAATCAACTACAACATTCTTCATAGCTCATGATTATTGGATCCGTGTCAATCAATCAACATAAATGTTAATATAATCCATAATCAATTGTTAATCACAAGCTATCTTTGTCATGCTACAAAAGAAATATACTATAATTTTTTATAATTAATATGATGACGTAGAGAGAAACTAGTAGGCTTCCACATATATAGCATTTTTGGGTGGTGGGGAACCTTGTCTTTGCCACCCATTGATGCCAGTCACTATTATGTACTCTTTAAATTAATATGGTTAAGTGAGAATCTTAGTAATCTCCATATTGCAACAAGAAGAGCTTTGGAAATATGGAAATATGATGAGTGTTTTGACATATTTATGAATTTGCAAATGTTATAAGACAATTATTTTTCTTATGCATTTCAATAAAGATAATTTGTTGATCTATTTTTTTTTAATAGATGAGCAAAGGCTTCGAGCCTTACAGTTGAATTCCTGGCAGATGTTAAGATTATTGCAAGCACATTCACCTGGCTTACTTTGTGGGAATTTGACTTGCATTGGTGGTGACATTGGTTTGTTAACTAATCAAGACGTTGACAGCACAAAGGAAAAACTAGGTTACTTGTTTTCCAAAGCTACATCGTCTCATAATATGTGGTTACTCCGTCAAACTTCTGGTGTAACGTAATTGGAAGTTTACATCTTGTGTATATATTTGTTTTTGACATCGTTTCTAAGTATTTATGCTAGTTAATTTTCTCTACATTTGCAGATCAAATTCAAATGATGATCTTGGGCTTGCTGTCAGTTCATATTATGAATTTCTAGGGAATGCGAGTGAGTGGTTGTCTCACAGAGCTACTGATGTAATTTTCATTTCCTTCTGTTAGTAAGATCCATTAGCTTGATTTGGTTGTGTTCAATATTCTTGTGTGTGTCCGCATGCTTATTGTCAGATATTGGCAGTGTTGATAAGCTGTTGCATATCTGTTTGATCAGTCATGGATGACATTATAGGACTGGGCCAGTATCTGTTTGCTTGATAAGTTTTTGTTCATTAAGGGTGAAGATTACTAACTCACAAATCTGATGGTTTTGCAGAAACCCATCAACTTACTTCTGTCTGGTATTGCTATAATGCTTATCTCATGTATTCTACAACTGAACATCGTGTTTAAGTTATTCAAAGAAGTCTTCATTATAGAGAGGAAGCATTTCTCTCTGTCAAAAGAATTGAATCCAGTGTGGCATATGGATGAATCTTTTACTCTTATTGGAATATTAATCCATGTTCTTAGCCTTGGTGCAAGTTCCATGGTGGAGGAAGAGCAATATACTTGGCATTTCTTGACATCCACACTCTTTTTTATATTTCTCTTATCAGTTATCAGATCCTCTCTAAAAACACCTGCATCATACTTCATGAAAAGAAACAAGCGTGAAAACAACCATACTCTTTGCAAGTCACTGTCAAATGATGAAAGCGGTCCCACTACCAATGACAAATCATCTCAATCAAAACAACTGCAGGAAAATTATCAAGCATCCTTGATACTTGTTGTTCTCATTTTGGGAAGAGTATTAAGAGGATGGCATCAAGGTGGTGTTAACTGGGCTCATCTTCCTGATATATCGAAGTTGCTGATCCAAACTGGTGATTTCTATATTAAAGCTTTTCAAATAATCACATTACTTGGTCTCATGGTGCTTGGTTCATTTGCCTTTTCACTTGTGCGACGAAGGATATACTTAGTTTACATTGTTTGGATTAGCTATTTCATATGTGGATTTCTTGTTTTACTACACATAATTGATAGTCAGAGCAATATTATAGGACCAACATATTCTAGTGTCAATTCAGTGGCTCAAATCATCTATATTTGTATTGGAAGTGTGATACTCTTTACTGTATTAGTATCTCCATGGGTTCTTCCTGTTGATCATGAAGTGGGTAGTGTTATAACTGGATTGAAATCAAGTTCACAGAGTAATGATATGCAAAGTTCTAGTTTTCTGCTGGGAGTTAGAGATTGCACATACCTGATTGGAACCACATTCACTGTTTTTTGGTGTTTGTTACAACTGCTTCTGCAGCAGCGAATAAATGATATACCAGTGCTGATAGTTTATTTACAAGAAATGGCCAGCATAATCTATTTCTCATCGTATAGAACTAAACACCGGCAGTGGGTTGAGGTCAGTTTTCATCAGATGTATTTTCTGGCACACAGAATTAGTTAACTTCTGTATTTATAGTACACGTGTCACTTCATGGTTGATATTTTGTCATCTACGTGGTTTAGAATTTATTCACTTGCAGATTTTATTGTTCCTACTACCTATGTTACTTGATGTTTGATGTCATGGAAATATCAGTTAGTAGTCTTTTTAAATGCACAGCAATATTTTAATATTTTTTGGTTTCCCACTTATCCATATGTGAAAAAAACTTAATTTGAAGCATAATGAGCACGGTTTCCCTTTTGCACAATAAGAGAAAGTATTGTTTCTTTTTATTTTAGATGAATGAAAAATTGGTTGCTAAATCAAAATGGAAACTGCATTCTGCCATATAACTTGTAAAGGATAAGTTACCTTTTGGAGATTCTACATAATTGACGGATCCTTTTTAGGCATTATTTTTTTTTTTGTCATTTGAAAGAGACATCCTAGAAGGTTTCTTACTGTGTAAAATATTTTCTCTAGTAACAATTTAATTTACTTGTGCAACATACCTGATTCAATTCATAGCAGACTGTCTGAGGAGTTGAGACTTGCAGAAAACCTTTATACTTACAGAAGTTGTAAAAGAGTTCTATAATATTTAATGACCGGTAGATTTGCAGCTTCTCACTTATTACTTTATTATTGTGTAATGGGTTCCTCATCCATATTTATGTTCTGCACATCAAAGTAGCTCACTAGAGCGATGAGTTGTGACAACAATCTTATGCCAAAGTTCTTTAATGGTTTAAATCTGTGATTCCAAATCAGTGGTATTTTTGCAAGTGTAGGTAGTTATACTGGTATCAACTAGATCTAATCCAAGTTAAATTGGTCTATGGCGAAGTGTGAATCACTTAATCTTGACAAACTGGCTCCATTGTTGCTGTAACCTGTACAATTTTAAGCTTGAAGTGACCAACAATTTCTTTCAAAATGTGGTTGGAGATTGGATAGGCCAGGAAGTGTGACAGGCAGTGGCAACTCGAAAGAGAAAAACAAAAGTGGCAAGGAAACAAAATATTAGACGAGATGAAAGAAATGGAGATGATCAATGAAAGGAATATTTAATTGCTTCCCTGTTCTCCTCTCCACAAGTCATTCAAAAGCTTGTGTGATCTAGCATTTAGTAAACAATTATGAAATTCCATACTAAACAAGTGTAAATTTTGAAACTCTTCAATACCTCTTGGCTTTTTAATCGTCAAGATGTATCACACTGGTTAAATTGCTAAGTGGCTCTTTATCAATCATTGACACGTTGTTGACTCATCCTTATTGGTGATACAAATATGTGCAAGTAGAAGCTAACATAGTTTACTGATATTACTAATGACAATAAAGAGATTGTTACAGGAAGAATGTCTCAGTAGATTGTAGCAGTGGCTTGTTAAACAATCTTTTTGCTAGTGTCTCAGCTTTATAGGCTTGTTCAGTTGGAGGCAGTGTTGTAAAGCATGAGCAAGATTAAGTGATTGAATAACACGCCTATATTTTTATTTTCTTGTGAAGTTGCAGAATATATCTTTCATATGATTAATCTATTCTGTTGTTGTGCATGATGATTTTCAAAATGCACCCCCAACATTTATCAGTTTTTTTTAAAATGCCCCCAAGTTTGATTAATGTCAAAATGCCCCCCTAAAGTTTCCATTTTTGTTATCAAGATAACCTTTATATAAGACCAAAAAATACCTACTTTATGCTTCAAAATTACCATCTAAATCATTCATTTGTTAATGGAGAGAAGCCATTTTGACAACAAAGTGAAAACCTTAGGGGCCTTTTGACATCAATTAAATCTTCGGGGGAGCATTTTTTAAAAGATGGTAAACATTGGTGGGCATTTTGAAAATCACCCTACTTAATATCCAAAGGACTAGGATGTGGTACTTGCATTTCGCATATATGATTCAGTGATCCTTATCTGATGACGCACAAATGTTTTGCAATTAGCAGGTTGCTGCAATATATTTTCTAGGAATGACAAGCCATTTTGGTCTGGGGAACAGTAACAGCCTGGCTACTATTGACGTTGCTGGGGCATTTGTTGTAAAATTCTTTACCATGCAGTTCATATATGAAAGACTAGTTCACCCTGATGTTACTATTTATTTCATCTTATTTTTGCTATTTGCTGTGCTTTCATTTTCTGTAGGGTATCTCAAGTCATTCCACTGTTCTTTCTGGCATACTGATGTTCATCATCACCTATGCAGCACCTTTGTTAGCATTCCTGAGCATGCTAATCTATATTTCTGTAAAGGATATGAATGATCTTTTACCAAATCACCCAGGATTGGATACATTACATTTGATGATTGGATTTCCTTGTCTTCTTCCCTTGGTCTTAAATTCGGTGGTTTTAGTTGCTTTCACTATCATATTGCTGCTTATGAGAAACCATCTGTTTGTTTGGAGTGTCTTCTCACCAAAGTAAGTTTTACACTGTTACTCCATTTTACTTCAGCTTAAATTGGTTGCTTAACTGATGATTCAGATTTTTTTTCTTCCTTTTATTACACATTACTTTTCACCAAATAAGTATTTAGGATTTTAGATATGTTATGGAAAAATGATTATGCCCAATATCCTGTTTAATTTTCCTAAATTGTAACCCAATTTACCATGATGTTTGCTTTCATGATTTCTTGCCTGGTTATGTTTCCTTTCAGTCATTACTATCACAATCACTTGTATTAAATAAGATTTTGTCCAATTGATAAATCTAGAAAAGTACTTTTGCACAGTTTGTACATGGTATATTTTTGTTCATTTGATCGCTGTTGTCTTCTTTTATCCGTTCTATGATACGATGTGGCCGTGTTATTGCAGCACTCCCTCTTGTCCTCATACCCGTTATCAATTCCATTCTAGCAGAATCTTCCATAGACATTGTCCCTTTGTTGTTCCTCCCTTCCAACACCAAGGTCTTTGTCACCCTTGCGACTGAAACTGTACTGAGCAGTCGGATGACCTTGTCCTCCTTGATTTCGTCAAGCAACTTCATCCTTTGCGTCTCGCCCAATTGAGTCTTCCATGTACACCCAGATCTGAACTCTGAATACAGCTAATCTGCTCATCCTTGCAGCTGCTACTTCCAGCAGCCTGCATCTGCAAGCACCAGCTAGTATCTGATGAAGCTGCATGTGCAAACTTGATAGTGAGTCCCAGTTTTAGTTGTGTGTAAGCTCTAGATTATTTTTTTATTTCAGTTGTTCGATCTTTTTGAGTTTTACTGATGAAAGAAAATGAAATGGCGGATGCGTCTTTTAATGTGTCCCCAAAGTGGCAGTAATTTGTTTTCTTATTCTTCATATTTAACATTAATGCTTACACCATATATCCAGTTTGGTAAATGTTTGTTTTATCCATTAATGTACGGAATGCTTTAACCTGCCACATTATTCATTTCTAGAACAAATTGATTTCCATATTGCTGTCGCACCAATAAGTTATCAAGATTTAGGAAATTACTTTGAAAAGATGTGTATGTGGGGCCTTGTTAAATGGTGACACTAAAATCTAGCATTCTGGCTGTTGTGTTGTTTCATGAGTTCTCTTTCTTACTCATGTTTACCGATTTTCCTATTTTTCTCATCAGTTTTCTTTGTATATTATTTTACCACTTCTGAAGGCTTTCCTAGCCCACATTTTGCAGCTAAATTATAATTTCTTTGTCAAAATGCAACAGGTATCTTTATCTTTGTGCTTCAACAGTGTGTGTTTACATCGGGGTACTTGTAATAGCTGCCACGGTGGTTTACACAAGCTCTGTATTAGCCGTGAGAAGTGGCGTGAAATCAAGTCTGTTCACGAATAGTTTGGATACGAAATCTGTATCAGGCAACTAAAGAGCAATTTCTTCAGTGATTATGAGTCGAAGCATGTTGGCTACCCATTCTCGAGGACAATATTCACTCAGTACTGATTCATAAGTTTTTGAATGACTTTGTATGCTCTTGAGCAATTTCCTAAACAGTAAGAGGATCTACAATCACTTTGTTTTCCTTGAATTGTATTATTGAAATTGCATGCTTTTTTTTTTATCTTTTGTGGAATTGACATGCAGTTTGATTGCTTGCTTGATCTACTAAACTCTTTCTTTCTTGACTCACTTGATTTGTTATGTCATCTTCTCTAACAGAGTTTTAGTTTACTATAGAAGGAATGCTTTATTCCCACTCTTCAACTTATGAAATGCGAGAATCAAATGATGCATTCTCATAATGATGATTCCACTTCAAATTATCTATTAGCATATTCATGTTCCAGTTCATATTTCATCCTACTAAACATTGGCAAGTATTGCCTTTGGTTCTTAAAAATTATTAATTTATCCCTATGATTGCTTACAAAATATTTCATTAGTTAAAAAAATGAATTTGAAATACTCATTCATATAGAATTGTGATTTTCTATTTATAGTAAATAGGTCGAATAGATTAGGTGGGCATATTCAATTGATGGGGTCTAGCCGTCTAGGTGAGTTAGTTGGACTAGATAGGTTTAGTGACTCGATTAGATTAGAAAAGCCAAGAGAGACAAACTAAAGGGACAAAGAGTTGATTTGATTGAACAAGTGAGATTGGGGCCGTGTGAGCTAGATTAATTGGAGTAATTATTTTATGTAAGAATACAATAATAACTAAAGCTTATTTCATTGGGTGGTATTGATTATATGAATTTTTCTATCATTGAATTTTATCTTTTATTATATTATTATTTATATTTAAATAAATTTTATTTTATTTAATTATTGTTAATTAAATTTCATTGGAGTAATTATTGTTTATTTTTTAATATTGTTATTTTTTATTTTTGTCATTCTTTGATGTTCACATATTTATTTTAATATTATTATCTTTGTAACTCTTATTTTTGTTTAGATTTTCAACGTAATTATTTTACGTAGGAATATAAATTATATTTTTAATGCATTGCTACTCTAAATCAATCATTAAAGTTAAAATTAAATTAAATTTTGCAAATTATTTGTCAGTCATTTTTGTTTTCTATGAACTAGATCTGCACCAGTAATGCCTCCTCTTACTTTTTAGTTGAAATTTATTTTTCCTTTTGTGCGGGTTCGTTGGGAAATGGCTTTCATTATGATCATGAAGTGACCGATGAAGCATATATTTCATCACCTACCGGAGAAAGAACCGTGCTCGTTCGTGTGCCGACGGTTAGCTTGACATGTTCATTCATGATCATGTTCATGACCCTGCACTGTATATTGCAGTCGTCGTCGTCGTCGTCAAACAGAACATGCCAAAGAGAAATTAAAGCCTCCGAATCTAATCCAACAACTCCATTTCATGCTAAATAACATCAGAAAATTAACTCGTACAGGGTTTCCTTTGACTTTTTTTTTTTTCTCTCTCTCTGGAACAAAAGGTTGTACGTCGCCAGATATCAATCATAGAAGAGAATGCTTCAGAAACAAGAAAACTAACTAAGAGTTCGATGGCAAAGAAGACAACTTTAATGCCTTTACTAATATTTTCTTTATTTTATAATCTAGGCGATCGAGCCGATCGATATAAGTTTTTGATTGGGCATTAAAATAAATTCAAATAGCACTCGAAATCTATTGTAGATGGAAATAATTTATGGGTGAAGTTTTGAACCCTAATATAAGACTATAAATGAGTCGAGTCGAATCAATTTTTATAATATTTAAATTTACTTAATATGATAATCGAGTCAAGTTGAATTGAATCTAAAATGAATCAAATCGTTGAAATAATTATTCAAGTTTGATTTAATTTTTTTTATATAAATTTGAGCGGGGTTCGTTTAGATATTATCGAGTTCTCAATTAAATTTATTTAATTATTTGAAACTTTTATATTTTAAGTTTGATTGATTATTAAACTTAATTATTGAGCTTCATAATATAAATTTATTTATTCAATTTAAAATTTTATTTATTTATTTAACATATTAATAAAAAAATTATTGAAAAAAATATATTTATTAATATTGTTCACACGAATATTATTCATGAATATTAATGAGCTGAATATATATGTTTAAGTTTATTTTTAGATATTATTTATTCTCAATTAAACTTATTTGATTGTTTGAAATTTTTATATTTTAAATTTGATTGATTATTAAATTTAATTATTCAACTTGATAATATAAATTTATTTATTCCGTTTAAAATTTATTTTATTTATTTAATATATTAATAAAAAATTTATTGAGAAATATTATTCATCAATACTATTCACTAATATTATTTATTAATATTAATGAGTTGAATATATGTATTTAAATTTATTTATTTAATTTAATAAATTATTCAAATATATTGAATAAATATAAATAATTTTAATCAGTTAATTATTAAATTTATTTATAAATACTTCATCAGATCTACCCTAATACAGATGCTTCAGTTTGTGCGGACTTCCCACGGCACTGTGCCCCTGGAAGAAAAAGAAGAGAAAAAAAAAAAATCTTTTCTAACTCATATGATTTGATAGTCGATCTGAGAAGACAGCATGCATGATGTATTAAATAGCACATGCCGTCGCCTGGGCCGCCTCCTTCTTTGACTCTTCTTGAATGCTAATTTGGACGAGGAGGGAGGCGTGGAAACGGGCAGGTGCAGAGCACCCGACACGGTGTGGGGATGGCCAAAAAGCATGGAGCTGTGCATCAGCGGCTTAAAGCCGAAGGGATGCATGTACACATGGTAGGGTAAGGGCAGAGCTGCCAACCCCTCCAATCCATTCAAATTATTTTCAACATTTCTGCGAATGGGATATTGGTTGGTAGTTGGTACACGGCCATTAATTTGCCATCAGTACTGCATGCACCAATCTACCGTTATGTCTCCTCAATTGATTAATCCATTGGATTCGGTCGCTGTTGTCGCCTTCTTTCATGGTAGCTAGCGGTTGTGTCGTCGTCAACTTTGAAAGGAATTGAGGTCGCCCCTCTTTTCGACCGTTCACTTCAGTCGAAACTCGTTGATCTTGGGCTGTAATTTGTTGATGTTTAATTAGTTGATAAAAAGAGTGGTCAAATTTTGTATCGATAGAGGATTTGTTAATTGTTGGTGCAACAAAGTCAGACTTTGAGTAACTGAGCTTGGCTTTCAAAGATGCTCCTCGTTTCTCTATATCCAGACAAGAAAGCATCAGGCTCGACGCAATGTTAGCAGAACACAACGAGCAGAATCCTGGCAAAGTACCTTGCAATTCCCTCACAAAAAGGTTCACATTTTATGCTGCAACAAAGATGATGCACAAATTGCTTAGGGTGTGTACTCTTTTATGTCGAAGGATGTCCCACGGACATGACTGAGTTGGTATTGGTATTCGAGCGACAGAGTTGCTTCTTATTGTCGTGTAAATCTAAAAAATATGATGCACGAACATCTGCTAGCTGCTCATGAATGCAAAAATAAAATTCACTTTCTTCCATTGATTTTGAAGGAAACAAACTCCAAACTGAGATGGACATGCCACCAGGGGTGAATAAAATCTCATCGAAATCCCGATATAGTAGTGAATTTAATTGTCTTTATAAAAAAAAAATCTAAATTATTTTGATTTATTCTGTTCGATCTTCATTTTAAAGTTCTGAATTTGATTAAACCAAACTGATTTAACATATTAGTGGAGTACTTAAAAATCTCCAAACTCATGTAATCGTGAAGTCACGGCTCGTTAAGATCAATCGATTGTTATAATAAGATCAGTCGACTGCTAGCTTGATAAACTGGATAATAAACTTAGCAATCGAGTGTCGTAGTCGCACGACATCCATAAATCGAGCACAATAAGTTTAGCAATCGATTGACGCAGTCGATGGTGAATAATTCGATTGGTTACCGAAGTAATTAATTTTATATCGATTTAATTTGTTCGATTTTAAGTAGGAATGAAATGGAGTGGAGCGATAATATAATTCACTTAGTTTCGTTATTTGAATATAATGGTGGTGTTTAAAAAGTAACAGAGTGATTCATTCTATGTTTAAATGATTTGTCATCCAACTTTAGGTTGTTTCAGTTCCTACCTAATACATTGGCTTGTTGGTCCTACCAGACCAATCCCTATATTTAGCTCAACAGATTACCTAATTTGCTAGGCTCTTGGCCCAACCGACTCGACAAGTCTCATCCAAATTGATCCAATAGACTTGTCTAACACGACTGCCCACCTAGCTTGATTGAATTGTTTAGTCTTCTCGCGGCCCCACCTGGCCCGTCTAAGTTTGACTCGCGTGCAACTACTTTGTTTGGGTCGAGCTTTTGTCGAACTCGAACAAAATTGCAAATAGATATCTACGCGTCTTCTGCAACCATTTTACTAGCATAATGACACTCTCCTTTTAATCACACTTATTTTGTTTCAAATTACTCATTTTTCTCTCATTACATACCTAATAAATCTCCAACCAGACGAAATTAAATCTCTCTTTCTTTACAAAGCTTTTTGATGGCTTAATAAACATAATCATAGTGACGAAAAAAAATCATACAGGAGGATTCATGAAAATGAGAGATATACAAAGAAATTAATTTTAAAATCAAAAATATTTTTCACTTAAAAACTTTTAGCATTTTGTCTTAGGTTCTCAACGAGCTTACGCTGTAATTTTTTTTTTTTTTTTGAGATTCTCATGGAATAATCATATGAGATGATTTTATAATCAAAGTGATATTTTTTTTATCCAGATATCTCTTTTTTATAATTCGACTAATTTTGAAGGTAATCAGCTTGACTTTATAAAAATTTTCCATCGATACTCGGGTAAATTGAAAAACGCAAATGAATTTTGACAGGTGATCCATTATCATAAGTTTTTCAAACTCCCCATATGTAATATATCATAAGTGAGATTTGAATTTGTATTAACTAGAGAGTCTGTCCTACCTTTTATTATCAAACCATAAACCGAGAGTAATTGAAATGACATATTTGAGCTACAAAAATATTTCCTTTTCACAAAATCTCACGTATATTTTTCTAGTTGTTTCAATCAAATATCATGAATGATCAAGCCATCAGTCAACGAACGAGTTAACGCACGCTCTCCATAGATTGTTGGTGAAGAGGATAAAGAGACCTGAGATACACTCCAAAAGAGGGTTAAAATGATACTCGAGATGGATTCTAATAGGTTACTTCAACGCTCAAGTTAGGATTTACTTGAGACATTTAACTAAATGAAGAGGATGGAGAAGAGGAGTCGAACCTTGTGGAGCTGGAGAATTTGAAAGAAGGACTCCTTTTCACTTACCCTCTCTATAGTTTATATAATTGTCAGAAGAACATCTTTACATCAGGTGTCAGATATCACGTGTTCCTCTATCATCTTCGTATGAGCCAGTGAGGAGACCAGATCTGACAGTCGTTTACTAACTCTCCATTCATCAAGCGTCATGTATTTAAATGAGGGTCTCGTAACCGCCTCTCTATTCATCCAGTACCACATGTTCTAGAATATTCGCAGAGAGACAACCTTGTCAATGGGGTGGTTGTAGGCTAGACATAGGACATAGGTCTGACTCGAGGATGAGGAAATGAGGGTCAATGTTGAGTAGCCTTAAGGATAGACAATGTCGATGCATGAGACCGAGCCAGAAAAGTGTTGGGATCTAGAACTGAACCAGGGATAATACTGGAGTCTAGAGCTAAGCCAAAGATGATGTTGGGATTTGAAGTTGAGCTAGAGATGATATCAAAATCTGGA
The DNA here is from genome assembly GCA_038050645.1 of Hedychium gardnerianum. Taxonomy (NCBI): domain Eukaryota; kingdom Viridiplantae; phylum Streptophyta; class Magnoliopsida; order Zingiberales; family Zingiberaceae; genus Hedychium; species Hedychium gardnerianum. Next base: position 2,354,403 of record JBBUKS010000065.1, read on the forward strand.
TTTAGGGGCAATATCAGTGTCAGGAGCTGAGACTAAGACGGAGTCGGTTGTTGAGACTGAGCCTCAAGGGATGTCAGAATTGGGACCAAAATCGAGACCGAGACAGAATCCGTTGTTGAGATTAAGCTGGTAGGGATGTCGGGATTGAGACCAAAATCGAGACTGAGATAGAATTAGTTGCTGAGATTAAGCTGATAGGGATGTCGAGATCGGGACCGAGACTAGAGCTATTATAACTTACTTGATCAAATTTGAATCTTTGGAATGAGTGTATTAGGCTCATTGACTAGACTTATGTCTCTTTTAGGATGAGTTTCATTCTCTTTGGATCACGTTAGATTTATTTTATATTTAATTGATAACTCAGTATGACTTTTAATCCTACGGGATGCGTGGGATTTATGAGAAACTGCCACATCACTAGACACTAGTAAAGAACAATCATCAAGGTGATTGTTATTAAGGATGAAAGTAGAGTTAAATCTTTCACAGTAGCAATCTCCCGAGCTTGGAACCAGATCCATGAGCTAACTATACTCTGAGAAGCCCCATCATCACATGAATCCACCTCCTTCCTTCGTGCTTCCAGGAAGGCAAGGCCAGATGCTCCTGTCACTGTTGGTGGCATAGTGCATGCATGCCAACATGTGAGCTGAGATCGATCGAGCACCTGCAGCCACTCCTCTCATCTCGCACTAATGCTTGCTTGCTTGCTAGCTGTTGCCATCATCTCCTCCTTAAGCTCCATATCTGATTTCGCTCTCCCTAAACGATCTAATTTATCGCCGGTCCATGACAAAATCCAGACAAATAAATTAGGGTACGCAATAACTTTCTAGGTAGGTGAATATTTTATTCATGAGAAATAGAAAACCACCCAAGTACCGTCTGAGCGCTAAGCCTCTGGGGCAAACATACATGGTGGAGCTAGAAAGCATTTCTGGGCATGAGAAAATGCGTGCGACATCTAATAACTCTTCTCATAAGCTTTTTACATTCCTAATAGTCGGCCAGAGAGCCGAAGTACAACCCCCCCAACTGCCAAGAGACAGCACGCAGATTTTGCTTGGCTTGCCCCAACTGTAGTACTTAGATGATGCGTGTGCTGCTTTTGATGCACCTTTCTTCCCCAAGGTTAAAGCCCCCACTCTGTACGCCACTCAAGTCAAAAAGTGCATGCATGATGCATCCACTCACTCCCTCCCTCCCTCCCCAAGGATATCATGCCCGGCCCGCCCAATTAATACGACCCTCCCTGCTGGTCAAACAGGCCAGGGACGCAGGAGGAGGAAGAAAGAAGACAAGCAGAGATCTAGATCAGTAAGCAATCGATGGCGTGGGTATCCCTGCCACTGCTCTGCCAACTCTGGAACAATTGCAATTAGAGCACTCCGTTCTTTGTCTCACCGAAGGACTCAGTGTCCATGCACCGTTCAGTTTTACAAAGGACTCAGATGGAGTCTCACCCAGTGCAGTGCTCTTACAGAAAAGAACGTCGAGGAGTTTTCTTAATTGATTGGAAAGCAAATATTGGAGAGTGGGAGACATTTATGTGAACAGAGAAACTGTAAGAACTCGAAACAATAATATCTAATTGAAGATGACGAAGTAGGAAAACTGGAAGCTTCAATTATGCATCAAAATGGGGGAGGTTGCGGCGGGCGAGCCATGGGCGCCCAAATCACGTCCGACGCCTCGTGGCTCCTGTAGACCGAGAGGCCGGTCGGCTCAGAAGTCATTGCGGCCGAGACCCCGTCGGCCGGCCCTTGGTGGCGCCGCTGGGCGTGCATCTGCTGCTCGCGCTCCTCCATGTCGCCTCTGCTGCCGTCGCCGGAGATCGACACGGAGACTGACGCATCGTCTCCCGCCGGGAGATGGTGGAAGGTCGGCTTGGCGAATGCGGCCGCTACTACTACCACCGTCCCCGCGGCCACCAGCGGCCCCGTCACGATTCCGCCCACCACCTGCCCCTGCGGCCCTGCTAGGGAGATCGAGAGCCCCCCGCCCGTACCGGCGGACGATAGCGCAGCCATCGCTGGCGGTAGGAACGTGGCCGAGATGGAGAGGATCTCGAAGCGGCCGCGGAAAGCGATCGTGGCAGCCGACGAGACTCCGCTGAGCTGGGGCTGGCGGAGGGTCACGTTGGCGACGGCGCCGGTGCCGGAGATGACGCAGACGCCGAGATTGCGGCGGCGGGAGAAGGCGGCCAGCGAGTCGACGACGTCGTGTCCGGAGGGGATCTCGAGGACGTGAGGGCGCATGGCGGAGGACGGCTCCGCGTCGCGCGTGATGACCACGGGGATCTTAGGCTTGTTCTTGGAACCCGGCGGCCTCCCCCGCGGCCGCTTGGCCACCTCGATCATCGACCCCTCCACCGCTGCCTGCTCCTTGGGCTCGTCGACCTTTAACCTCTTGGTCTCGCCGCTGCTCCTGCTGCTGTCTACTTCATCAGAGAGACTCCTCTGCTGCTGCTGCTGCTGCTGCTGCTGGAGGTGGTGGTGGAGATAGTGGCGCTGAAAAGGTTCGTCCTTCATGCTGCCAGCGGCGAACGTAGCGAAGAACATAGAGAACTGTGCAAGGAAAACACGGAAGGAGACTTCAAACAAAAAACCTCTTTTTCTTCTTTTAGAGTGCAAGAAGAGGCCTGTCGAGAAGAGTGAAGGAGTTGAAAGAAAGAAAGGAGGATAAGCGATGAGATAGGAGACTTGGAGTTGGTGAAGCTTCTCTATGTATCGAGCTTTCTGGCCGCCCACCCTTTTAGATGTGTGTGGACTCCTCGACAATTGTAGAAAGGATGGAGAGGAGAGAGAGCTTCCACGAAGAGAAAGGGATAAAGATGAGACTCTCTTCCTTTGTCTTTTCCTGTTCAAACTCAATCCTCTAAATGTTTTTAAGTCACCTATTTATCTGTAGAAATTCTCTCTTTAAAATACAAAGCCATTTGAATCTGATATCCTTTCTCATGTACCAGTAATGTGGAAGTGGAAGTGGAAGTGGAAGTGGAAGGGAATATCTAATTAGATTCACATGATAAAAAGCTAATAGATTTGGGTTCAGATATTACAAAAATATATAGACAGACAATAAAAACATGATTTTTCATTGAGATGACAATGGCTGCATGCGTATTCTTTGTTCCACCTTCATATATTCCTCCAATCTTCCATTGAGACACTAAAAAACATCCAATCATATTCACAGTCCGCAACTATATATGCCTCTCTTTTCAAGGATATCGATCAAGAAATATGTGAGAAGAAGGTATATAGCTAACTAGAGATTACGGCTGGGTGCGGTTTATAACTGTGCTTGCTGTGGTGTATCCCTTCATTTAGAGGTTTTTAAAGAAATTCATCACATTTAACCTAGAGAAAAATGATAACTTTGTTTTTTTGTCGACGGATGAGTCACTCGATAGTTGTCTTTCGGATTGATGAAGTTGTCGAGCATGAAGGCGAAGGTCAGGCTATCCTGACCCCTACAAGACTTAGAAGAGAATTAGAATCGAGATTAGAGTGTCTTAGCTCAATTACTCTAACGCTGAAGTTAGATTTTCGACGAGGAAGGTGGAGAAAAAGAACAATAAAGGAGAAGTGTGTGGATGTCTGTATGAGTGTGCATGTACCTCTGCTTCACAAGAGTGGGCTCCTTTTATATTATTGCGGTAGAAATAAAATGATATCTCTTTTCGGATGTTAATTAATGGAACGTCAAATAACATTTGATCGACGAAGCTAATCAGATGACATTGAGTCGAATGACCTGGCCCGTTGATTGATGGAGTTGAGTCAAAGGGCATTGGCCTGTCGGATCGGTGGAACTGAGCCAATGAGATCGTCGGAAACCTAATTATGTAGAAAGTCAAGCACAAAATATCCAATCGATAGGATTGAATGGAGATGAGCAGAGCATCAAGTTAGTGGGACTGACTAGAAATAAGAAAAGCATTGGGTCGGTGGGATCGATTAGAGATGAACAGAGCATTGGATCGATGCGATCGACTGGAGATTAGCCGAATGAGATGGTTTCTCATTTTGAGTTAACCGAAATGAATGGAGAATCCTCTCATCTCACACAACCCGAGTGAAGATAATCTGATTTATTCATCTTAACTTTAACCTCCATCTCAATAAAATTATTGATCTTTTTAATACACACAAAGGCTTCTAATACTCCCCCATATTATACACCATTGTAATATAATAGAGAGAGACTCATTGACGTTATATCAATGTGAAACTAAATTGGAGGGTCGTAATCTTGCATTTAAAGTTTGACAATTTTGTCAAGATCTAATATTTCTAAAAGTCAGTCCCAAGGGAAACTCCACGCCCTCAAATGGAGTGTGAAAATTAACTACCTGAATGGATATGTCTCAAAGTACATATACATCCAAGCTTCCCTCAGACAAGGACAAATCTTTGAAAGAAACTCCTGTCCAATGATCAATTTTTCTTCGTCCTCTTCTTCCAAGTTTAGCTGCAAGTTGGTGGAATTAGATGACTTAATAATTAACCTCCAGAACTTAGTAGATGGTGATGGGTAGCTTGTGAGAAATCCAATTAGCATCTCATGAGCCAAGGCAACAAGAAACTAGTACAATTAAGCCTTTGCTATTATCTAATCTCTACTTGAAAACCCTCTCTTTTTCAATTAATGCAATAGTTAAATGAATATATACAGTTGAAATAATCCTTTGACGTTTGCTGATCCTGGTCAAGACTTAGTCCAAAAGTTTTAGAGACACGATAAACATATGGTATCATGTTCATAGAGAAGTTGGGAGACATCCTCAACCAATAAGTCTCCTTGACCCAGACAAGGAGTCTTGGTATAATCCTAAAAGATTAGGGCACACCATTGCTCAAACCAACAGAACACTAAAACTCCAACTCAAGAATGTTAAAATCCTACCAGAATTTTACTCAAGCAATTCTCATATGGTATCGGTTGAATCTCCGTTCTCTGCTTACAGTAATCAACCTTAAATTCCAACAAGATTTAGTTTAAAAAAAAAAAAAAACTTAAGTTTCCAATAAGTTATAATTCTAAAAGATAGTAATTCCAATTAATTGTAATTTCAAAAGATGTAGTTTCAAAAAGTAATTTGAGTTTTTACACAGATTATATTTTTTATAAAAAAAATATCAACTTTAATTTCCAAAGACGCATCCAAATAATCTTGCGTGAAACCATCACCAGAACACTACACAGCGTCACGTATGACTGTATAACTGCATATGCTAAATAAATAAACAGAAACAAAAAACTAGCTCTTTTTTCTTTGCATTTGCTTTGCGCTGGCTCTAATTAAATCTATAGCCCAAACAGATTATCAAAATGTTTGGGTAGTTCGTTCCCTTGTAGGTCTTCTCAATAGTACACCAGAATTCCCCCCATTTTGCCTAAACCGATTGGTCTCTATACTCCTGCGACGTTCAACTAAATTCCTACTATTGTCAGGATACATAAAAGACCTCTCCATGCCCTCCTGATCAATTTCCCTGCCTGAGGAACAAGCATTTGATCCTAAGTCTGTCACCGATGGTGTGGAATACCGGGACCCTGCTTTCGAGATCAATTTCCCTGTTTTCGAGGAAAGCCGGGACCCTAGAGGAGAACGAGTGAATCCATCATAATCCTCCGAGATTCTCATAGGGCTATTTGAGACAAAAGAATCGGATTCTCCAGACATGTGTTCCCATGACTCTTCGGTGCTCGAGTCCCTAGTGCTCTCAGTGCTGCAAGTGGAACCTTCATCGAAGAGTGAAGAATTGTCACTGGCAGAATCGTTCAGGTGAAGACGAGGATTTGACGGATATGGATAGAATTGTTCTCCATGGAGAGCTCCAGGCTTTCCTTTACTGTCCTTCATGATCTTCCTCGTGTATACAAGTTGAGCCATTGCTCTCCTTACCAAACTTGGACCACGAGGCGAGCATCTGATTTGAGAGAAATTGACTAAGAATTTTGAAGAGATATTATTATACAAGAATGTGACTCCAGTACATTGGACTCACCTAGAATAAAGAAGCATGTATGCGCCTTTCGACAAGACCTTCTCAAGCTCTACAGGTTTTACCTGTGTAAAAGTAATATTCATATCATGGAAATTCTTTTTTAGATGCAAGCGTTTATCATGAGCACATTCATTAAGATCAAAAGAAATAAATGCATTGCTTATGAAATCAAGCATATAGTATCAGTTTACAAGGAGGTGACACATGATAAAGGTTTTGAGACAAATGCTGGAGAGCTTTTCATTCAAGAATTTACTCTTATAACGATCGTACTAACATGCTTAATGTCATCTACTTTACTGTTAAAACATAGCAGTCCCAGATTGAATTGAAAAAAATTGATTAGAAACTGAGACATGTCTAGCCAAAGTCAATACCCTCTATCAAGTTGCCATGATAAAATTTGTAAAAGCAATTCACTCGGACAAGAAGTGACTAATAGCATACCTTGTTGTCGTCAATCTTGTACCACTTGCCTTGTCTATCCTTCACATAGCAGACGTAGTGTCCAGAAAAGGAAGCATTCATCACATCTATGTGAACGATTACTGCATAAAGCCGATAAACAGGGGACTTGTCATCACCGCTCATGTAACGAGCTAAATCAAGGTACTCAGGAAACAGGACAGGCTTGTTGAGCTTGCCAAATTTACCAGACTGAAAATAGAATCACAGTTAAGAAACTGAAATCACTGTATCACAACTGAGTGAACATAAATGAGCAAAGGTAACTCAAAAAATGGTAAACCAGAAATAGTACGTCATGATTAACGACCTGAAATCTTTTCAACACAATGGTCAGGACATTGGGAGCCTCCAATATAGTCAATCTCTTTTTTGCTCGTTCATAAGACTTGCATCTGTTAAGAAAAATACAAAGTATGAACTTCATCAAGTTAAGAAAACACCATTTGTAAGAGAACCAGTTTCAGCAAAGGAATTTTTTTTAGCAAAATAGGTGCACAAAGATAGGCATTAGAGGTATAACTGATCTTTCTTTAATAATCCCCAAAAGAAGCAGATTTTTCTATTTAGTGTTGTTAAATGCTGAAAAAGTTAGTCCTACAAGTAACTACAGCATGGGTGACAGAATCACGCATGTTTGGTTTCATCACTTCTAAAGCATGAAAGAACCAACCTGTCACACTTATACTTGTTCTCCCCTTCCAAAATTTCTTGAGATGTAAAACGTAGAAGTGCATCATCAAGGGTGGCAATATTGCCATCTATCTCAACAGTAAGATCCATCATCCTTTCACACCGCTCAGACTTGTTCTTGCATTTACTGCACCTTATCTGCATATGCTTAGCAACCACCATTAATCAATTGCTAACTAGCTAGTTAGCTATCATGTTAAGATTAGATTTCCAGGTGCAAATCAAATTTATCAAAACAAAGCACGTAATGAGATAAATTACTTTGGATCGCAAATAGCCACCAAAAGTTTGCTGTATTAGAGTTGTCTCCTCCAACAATCCATCTGGTTTTGCTACAGCTTCCTTCAAGCAAACAGACTGCATGGCCTCAATAGCATACCTGCCACAGTATATTGACAAAAATGCTCATAGATGCTTACCCCATTTATGAAAAAGGAAGTAAATTGCTACAGTACATTAGCTAGACCAAAATTTCTATTCAACATAAGGTTCAATTTAGTTCACAAAAGAGTATTTCATAATAAACAATCAGCAACATGATTTAGAACTGTGCTTGAAAGTTGATACAAACAGAGCAAGCAAACTTCACACAACAATGTAAATCCCAACAGGACCAAATAGGTAGGAGGAAGAAGAACTTAGAATGTTACATCCCCCATGTGCAAATAGTATGTGCATTGCACAATTTGCAGTGTGGTATCACACAATGTTACATGTCATGCAAAAAGAAAGTTGCATGATAAAAATAATCCAATATCAAAATCTTTGACTAACACAATGTAATCGAAATTACACTAGTTATATCACAAGATTTCAGTGATCATTTTTTTTTTCATAAATCATGACTCTCAAATAAGGATAGAAGAATGAGGACAAGTTCATAGAGGAATATTTCCATTCTGATCCAAAGAACCACAATATATGAAATCAAGCAAATATGTAATAACCTATTCCAAATAATGATTCATGATGCAGACTTATCAACATGATTTTATCTTCGTGAAGATAGCAAAAGTAAAATACAATGGAATATATCACATTTTGTGAATACGCCATGTCATTGAATAATGTTAATAGATTTTATATCAAATAGCAACATTTTGTAATTACAATTCATGGTTCAATAATTCAGATTTATCAACAGAATGTTATCTTCGTGGATGAAGATAGTAAAAGCTAATTATCCTAACAAAACCTATATACATACCATAAACCATTTATGAACATAGAGTTAATATCAACATTCATTTTATTGGTTCCATGACCAGCTCAAGGTAACATGAGGATTAGTATAAGTGTTTTTATAGAGTTTAATGCTGTTTAAACTCACCTCAAAAATTCATGGGCATCTTCCTGCTGTCCGTAGCCAAAATTACTTCCAATGTTGTGCAAATGAGAGAGAATTCCAATGGGTGATAAAGGAGATTTCCCTTCCTTTGCAGTCCTCACAAGGCTTTCAAGTTCACATGTAAAGCACCACTCTTCCTTTGGACCTAGAATGGAGTATGAGCATATTTAAAAGGTAGTTTTGCGATTAAAACAGAAAAATTACAATAGAAGTGGAGTATGAGCATACATGTTTTAGAATGAAGACCTTCAAGAAGATATGCCGTCAACGGCCGAGTAAATGTCAAACACTGGAGAACAGCATTAGCATAACAGCTGCAATCAACAAACAAAAATATTTGATGATGGAAGTTTGTTTATTGAGTAAGCATGCACAGTATATGCCATTCATATGCCCCCGAAAAAATACAGTTAGATTTCTCATATTATGATATCACCTACAGTAGTCCCTAACATGTCCAGTAAATTAGCAATATCCAAAGAGATTAATTCATTGGCAAATATTTATATAGGTGTCAATTCAAAAGTCCACAAACCATGAAACATAAGCTGCAAATAAAATATCAGCAAGTGGATAAATTATTTATTTTAATGATTGAATTAGGGTAGTTGAGTACAACTAGTGCAGCTTTGTCCTAGGATTATTCTACTCTAGAGCGGATGAGGTAGTGGCAGATGCAACAATGACAGAAAATATAAGGGGAGGATGAATGAGGAGAGGAGAGGAAGAACATGGAGAAAGAAAAAAGAAAAAAAAAAAGATAGGGAATTTTTATCAAAAAAAATTTTAAAATGATTTGAGTATTGCAGTAAATTTATTGTTGGTATTTGTTAGTGTAATTTGACAAAACATCCAACAATAAACTACTGACAAGTATGTGTATGCAGCTGAATTGAATCAAAAAAGTTAATATATGAAATGACAACATACCCCATAGTTTATGTATATTAAAGGATCTTACAGGATAATCAATTATTTAGAATTGATGACAACAACTACAAGCTATAACTCTGAACAATAAGCTAGGATGAATCAGTCCTCTAAAATTTTTTAATTTGCTTGAGTAAAATATTCTACTTTCCTTGGGAATCCCAGCAATCATCGTCCTAATATATTGAAACCTGACAAAGCATGTACCAATCTTCCATGAAGGATAAGGCAATGAGTTATATCTGGTTGATTAGAATAAGTACAAACTATTCTCCAAGTATTTCAGTTGGATACATGAAACCTCCATGTCTTCTTTTATTGTTTTAGTAAAATCTTCAACTATACTTTGGAATGAGCCACAATCCTAATAGATTGAACTCATTAAACTAGAGCATCTATGAGCTTTAATAGTGAGATAAGGTAAAGAAGATGAGGTTTAGCCACAACTAATATTAAATAATAGTCAGTAAAAGTTTTTTCAGTACAAAGTTGAGGATAATATTATATATGTGACAAAAATATTGTCATAAACTTTTATCACTATTGTATCATTTAGTGGCAACATTATAGGATAGATTGTCTATTGATGAAAAAAGTTGTCACTAATAGGATCAGTGGCAGATGAAGTTAATGCTAGCATTAAAAATTTTAACAACGAGATTTAAGACACAAATCTAATAACAATTTATTGTCACCAAAGCTTTTAGTGACAAGTTGTTAAATTTTAGTGACAAGTTTTTGTCATTGATACACACTTTTTTTTGTAATGACATGCAGGATCTCTACAAGGCTTTAGAGACCAATGAAACAAAAGTTATAACTCACAGTAGCCTTATCCAACAAAGAACCAAGGGAAGATAATATCAATTGCTCAACAACATTACCAACATTTTTTAATCTGTTGTTTTTTTCTAAAGAAACTGACATTATAACTTTTCTATGTAGAAACCAGTACAATTGATAAATAATTTCCAATTCAAGTAACTTGACCCTGGCACATAAGGATCATGTCCATGCAGTTGCAAACCAATTCACTAGATCGCCGACAAGCAAGCTCAAAGAAACTTCTTGATTGTATAAGATAACAGATAAGAGATGGTAAGACACACTTGTAGCTTTCTTATGAAATAAAATAAGGAAAATTAGAGCAAGAAAATTTTTACTGAGTTCATGTGGACTAGCAGAAAGTTTTGTACCTGTTTCCGCGATTAGTAAGACCACAAGGGAGCAAATCAATCTTGTCTGAGTTGTAGAGTTTGATGAAAAGATCATATGGAAAGAGCATCTGCAAAATTAAAACGAGATATTAAGCAATTTTGGTTTATTAGATTGCAGATATATAAATGCCTTTATGTCAATTTAAAAGAACCACAAAACCACTTACGAATTCCGAAGAATAGTGCCTTGAAACTTTAGTAACAACTTGTTTCACTGATGTTGAAAGACCATTTGCTACATAAGGAATATTTTTTGATCCAAAAGATGATCTATGAGCATTAGCATTTGAGCTTTCATAGAATGAAACAGAATTAGCACCTCCATTAGTAGAATAGTGAGCTGAAGCTAAGGATTTTGATGTTTCTTTTTTTGAAATTTCTGTCTCATTTCTTTCTGCATGATTTCTTGCTTCTAATGATGCAGACATTGGAGGATAATCACGTGTTGACGATGTACTTGAATTAAACCCATTATCAACTCTCTCGGATATGGTGCTGGACAAAGGATTTGATGTAGCTAACTCAGGAGTATTCATTTTAGTACTTACATTGTCAGTTGAAAATATGAGGCCACCAGAAGAAGGTTCTTCTAGCCCAGCATTATTTGGAATTAACATGCTAGCATAAGAAGCATCAGGAGAACCAATGGTCTGAGATAATGTTGAATGAGTGGGTAATGTTGGTGAAGATGATGAATCAGAGAAAAAAATCTTTGCAGATATATCCTTAGAACTGCTATCCTGATGTTTGCCTCCGTCAATTTCATTATCAGTAGAAGTGACTTTAGATGCAGAAGGCTTCTCAAAAAATGTCTCAACCTTTGTCAGATCCTCTTTTGGATCTAGCCTCTTCTCAGATAAACCAGACTGTTCAGAATGCACTCCCTTGAGACCAGAAGAACTCAATTTGTTTTCACCATTATACTTATCATTTTCAGGTGGAGGTTGGCATTCATCTTTGTGGCCTTGCCTCCAATGAATAATCTGGCATCTGCCAGAGCTGAAATGAATGTTGATCAAAATATCAACCACATGACTTTGTATTACTCTACTTCTCCTTCAAAGAGAATTTTTCTTTTAATTAATTGGAAGCAGGATAAATGCAAACCTTCTTATTTTAAAGTTCAATCTCATAGGAACAATATTTCAACTTTTTCAGCCACCAATAAGTGTGAAACAAATACACATGGAAATTTCTCAATATCAATACCCGTTATACCAAGGAAACAAAAGGTATATTCTGATCCATAACATTAAGAAGTGTCAAATATAAATGCTTTTAAAATGTCTGCATTAAAACCATTTGCAGCATGATTATGTCTTTAGTGGCTTCTTTTTCTAATAAAAGGGGGAAAACAATGTCAAAAAAATGATTTTTTTGGGTGGAAAACTTTCTCCTTTGCTTTTGCAACATACAAAATAAATCAACCTACCATACAGCTCAAGTTATCCTGAAAATCTATAAAAGAAATAAAGATAGCTGATCAGACCCAACAAAAGAGTTAGATAAGAGTGTAAATGTTTCAATATCTGGTTTCAAAAATAAGCTTTGTGGGTCCATTAATTAGTACGTCTTTAATCAAAAAGTTCAACTGGCTCCAATAATTGGTTGAAATAAAACTGTTTATGGTTCATACCCATTGTCTTCTTTGTATGAGCAAGATAAATTTTTATGATAATGCTAAATGACAAGAGACGGTTACACTTTGTTCCACCTTAAAGGAATAACTTCATAGGCAGATACAGGATTGACATTGAAATAAGAGGAGCCTGAAGGATTTACCAAGGGTAAATAAGGGCATTGCAGAACTCTGAATACATGTATGTACATACATTCATGCATATATGTGTGCATGTGTGTGTGTGTGTACGAGTCCAAAAGTACCAGATTTATTGTTCAAATGAACAAACATTAACCTCTACAAAATCAAGGTTGAAGAAAATGAAAATTGACTGGTCCCTAGTTTTTCCCTAGCTCCTTATTCTACAAAAAAAATAATTGAGTCGAGAAAGAAGATGACACTTAAAATTTATAAAGTAGGAGCCAATCTAGAAGGATTTGCCAAGGGCAAATCTGAGAGCATTCCAGAACCAGTGGAGAAAATGGAAATATCTGGAGATGTAAAACATATATCCTAATTTGACTTATTCAACACTACTAAATTTTGTTTAGACAGAAGACCAAGGAGGTGAAGTCGTCAATGAGACATGTGATGTTATCTGTAAAATTAACTTATTTTTATGACTAAAATCAATAGGCAGTGGTAAGTTCAAAGAACTATTCTTTGGAAAACTTCATGTATGAGAATTAGGAGCCTCTGATGAAATAAAGGAGAATGCAGATGGGAAATGACAACAACATGCACTATGTCACCAACATCTCCAGGTCTATTGAGTTGGTTTTATTTAGGCTAAGAAACAAAGTCGCGAGATATTTACTGTGACTCATAGCTAGCGCCAGATTTTTCTTTAACTCTAAGTTAGCATCTTTTGAATCTCATTTGGTCATAGGTAAGTTAACAAATATTCCAAAACCCACATATAAGTATAAACATCCTCAACTCCCTCAACATGGATTCAGAATAAGATAATGACTAAAAAAGTCCTTCACATCAATCGAGGTTCCAGCTTTTACACGCCAGCATTTGAAATCGACACTGAAACCATGAAACTAACGCGACCAAATAATGAGCGAGGAGTTGAATTAAGAAAAGAAAAACCTTAAAACAAAATAAAAAGTGCAAGATTTAGTCGAAGAAAGAAGAACTCAGTTTAACTTACCAATATCTGACAGCCTTGCATCGGGCACACCTCGCGTTGGCAGGGATAGAGCAAACGGCACATTCCGGCAGAGTCGCGAGCTCATTAGCTACGGAAGCGGGATAAGAATACGCGCCCACAGAAGATGTGACCGAGTAGGCTGCCATCGCCTCCATCTCCGCCAGCGCGGCTTCTTGTGCTGCAAGATACGCCAACCGCCGGACCTCCTCCTGCCTCGCCGTCATCAGGCGCCATCGCCGGCGCACCACGAAGGCAACCACGGGCCCGAAGAGAATCACCAGAAGCAGCGCAGCCCCCGAAAACCTTAGATCGATGTAGAAGGGCATCTATCCGCCGCCGCTCGCCTGCAGGCAGCTCCCAATCGCCGACCTCCTCCGGTCCGTAAGACGACGCTCATAGATCAGCCGGCTGCCGCCCGCAACCGACGAGGTCAGATGGCGTTCGCCGGATCTCCAGGCAACGATCCCCAAATTCGACTCGCCCGCCAGAACACGATAAGAATGTCGCCAGAGTAAAACGAGAGAGAAAATCGAGGGCAAGAAGCGGAAAGGAGGACGTTTCTATAGGGCAATTAATTCCGTGAGACCCCAAAATTCCCACATTTAGTAAAGCGTCTTGAGTATTCCAATACGACTCCAACGATACCACGAATTATGTATGAAATTGATGTTTGGGAAACTTTCCATTTTGCTCCAAATATTTTTCATTTTCTTAATAACACCTCTAAAAGTTTCAAAATATCAAAACGATATCCTTTTGAGTTTTAAACTTTGCCATCTCACTCCCTAACCATTACTATTGCTAATTGACCTAACCAATTATGTACTAGGATAGTAGAAAATATTATAACATTTAGATGATCTTAACTTTTGAGTAAAATAAAAATGGCTCAAACTAAACTAAAATTAGCACATAGAACACTTAAAAATCTCACTAATAAATATTTCTTAACTTGATTAATGAACATAGAAAATTGATTATAATAAAAATTCATACAAATTAATCCATCTCCCCTATCTTTTTCTAGTTTGACCTAAAGAATGTAAGATGGCCAAGGAATTGGAATAGTAATACTTTGGACCTTTGAAAATAGCTATATTGTCTTGATAGACTTTATGGATGTGTGAAGTTATTCCAACCTACTCCTCTTGGTGCCACATTAAATTGGCATTGCTTCGATCTTAAGGTTTGGGGGAGGGGGAATAATAATTATAAAAAAAAAACAAAATGATTATGAGGTTTCTCTTTAAGGATGGCATTCCTAAATGATAGAAAATGACCTCTTGTGTCTTGTTCTTATATTTTATCTTGTCTTCAATGACCAAGAGTAAAGGCATGGGATCCAAGTCATGCTCTTTGTCCTATTGTTATGTAAATATTGGAGGAATTGGAGGGTTCTCTTGATGATTAAATTAAAAGGGTTATTTGGAAAAGTAAGTTAGTTCGTGTTATTTTTTCAAGGTTTGGAAGTCGTAGCTTTTGAATAATTGGCGAACGTAAGGAAGGTATGCTTATTTATATTGTTATCTTTATTTTTTATTAAAATATATAAATAATATTCTATAAAGTTTATAATTCTAAGTTATTAATAAGATAAAATGAGAAAATTATATAAATTTTATTTTTTTAGATAAACATTTCAAACAGAACAAATGCATGTTAAGATTGTCTTTTGGTCAAACACCTATAGAATGAATCTATCTTTCTTCAATAATTTGATATTTATAAGCAAGTAAAATAATCACAAATCCTATATATTTGAGAAATTATTTAGATTCATCCTCATCACACATAAAACTATATGATATTGCCTCAATTTAGTCAAAACTATTTCAATTGAAACAAGTTTAGTCAAATCAATTAAAATTGTTCCATGTTAAAGTAATTTTAATAAACTATTATATGTTGTAACAGTTTTCATCATGAAAAAGAAATTTGATGAAAGATTGTCAATTGGTATTGAACTTTTCTTCAAATCGGAGCATCGAACATGTAGACAATGACAAGCCAACCCAAATATTCTCACATCACAATAAATTAATTAACATTAGGGAAATACAAAAAATATAAATAACAAAAAAAAAAGAAAAAAAGGAACGACACCGACCCAAGTACTCATTTCCACTAAAATAACCATGAACATGATTTGGTAGTTTCATCTATCCACACAAATCTACGCCTAATTCAGTTCTAATTCAAATACCAAACTCATGATTGGAACATCTCTGACCCAATTAGGATTTTATTCTAATGCGTTATTAGTTTCAAAAGGAAATTATTTTTCTTAGATAACAATTCAAAGCTTCTTCACAAAAGGGCTAGCTTCCCCGATGAGGTAACTCCTAGATGAAAAGTAAAATCAAATGTTAGATGATACTTCCGCAAGCAAAAAACCTTGGAACACAAATTAAATATGCCAATGACCACAAGACATGGAATAATAGTAAATAAGAGTGTGGGTACCGTATGGATTTTTTTTTTGGATGAAAAATTTAAATATTTTTTAATTTACTCTGATAGTTAATAAAAAATTTTCATGAAATTGAATCGATCATTTTTAAAATTAACCGATTCAAAAAAGACGATGTAAACTAAGGAAGGAATAAACAAAATCCAGCCCACAGTCTACAACACTAACTGAACCTTAATTACTCCCTAATTCATGGGAACATCGCTGAGCAAAGCTCTCATTGGTTCCCTCACACTTGCTAGGCCACTGCTGCTGGTGTTGTTCTCTTTCAGTTTCATCCCTCAAACCATTCATGAACAGCAACCCCCTCGCCTCCTATAGAGGGCCAAGCACTCCCAGTAAGCCCTCCTGCTACCTCGCCTTCCCCAATTGTCCCACTGGCTGCTGAGCTCCAGGAAGAGCTCGTCCACCAGCTCAACTGCCGCCTTCTTCTTCAGCAAGTCCTCGGCCAACTCTGCCTCCGCCTTCATCACGACTATCTCATCTTGGCTCACATTGTTCAGGAGCCAATCGGCTATTTCTCGGGCTTCAACTGCATTATTTACTTACCCCACCACATCAAGTCTGGTCACCTCGAACTTGGAACTATCTTTAGGTACTGCTTCTCGAACCACTCCTCGCCATTCGCCCAGGAAGTCCGATATCGATGAACACTCAAGAGATCAGCCAAATGCTTAATCTTCTTCTGGAACATCGCTAATGATTTCAGATCAAGTGTCGGATCGAGCACTACGTCCTCTAATTTGCGCAGCACGTTACTGTTCAATTGGGCGAGGAGTTCTCTCCCAATTGGATTTTTTGGCAGCTTCTTGTTTCGTTCCCGGAAGGCAAGCAGCTTCCTCCCAATGTGAATGTCTTCGAACTCACCTGCATTTGCGTCCCCACGGTCTATGGCATGGGTCATTTTCTTGATCCCTACAATGGTGGATCCAAACTTCCGGACGTATACGATCTTATAATTCGCCGGTAAATGGAAGATGCGCGAAGGATCCACGCTCATGCGGATGAAGGCAACCCCTCCAATTCTCAAATTAAACCCTATCCATGAACACAAAGGAGGCATCGCAGAATCTGTCAGCGTCGAGCACAAAGTCTACGGAATGATCGGGAATGGCCATTCGGTCTATCTCCGTCATGACAGGGAACATCCTATTATGTTTCACGAGTGTGATCCGCGCGCCGGGGTTCCCGAGGAAGACGGCGGGGCTGCGCTCGCCAGCGATGAGAAGCCCCTCTCTCCGCAGATCACAGAGGAGCATCGGGAAGAAGTAGGGCCGTCTTCCCAGCGATGCGGCGGCGAAGGTAGGATGAAACCGACTGCAGCCTGCAGGAGCATGGATCGGAGCCAAGGGAAAGCCAGAACGGCCGTCGTAAGGAGCACTGACCTGGCGATCACGCCGAGTACCAGCGGATGGGGGAGTCTGATGGCAAGTTCATCTCCTCCGCCAGCCCAGGCATGGGCGGCGTGGCTCTCCCCGTGGCCTCTAGGGGACCATGGAGGACTCTTCATCGCGGTGCGACGACTGAGGGACAGTGCTCTCTTCTTCGATTTATCTGAGAGAAATAGACCGGATCAAAAAGATCGATGAAGAAACAAACCTCGAAAGGAAGGAGAATGCCGGAGAGAGAGGCGGCGAGAAAAATTATCGAGAGAAAAATCGAGCGGCGGTGTGGTTTCCACCCACGAGGGCCACACGGGTCCTTAGGCGTCTCAGCCACAGGAGCCTCAACTGCCGCATCCGCTCGGCTTCCATGGTGGCGACGGACGACCAAGACACGGAAGCAGTGAAGGTATCGGCCGGATCAGCGCTTGGTCTCCATCGCCGGGAAATGGCGGTGGGAAGGAGGAGGCGGATATCCCGGTGATTGGTGTGGAGCGGAGTGGAACAGAAGAAGGGTTTCGACGAGGACGGAAGGAGGCGACGAGTATTTATTCGAAGTAAGGAGGTAAACTTTTGGGTACGAGAATGCGTCGATCGGTTTAGTGCTAATCGAGTGGAACAATGACACGCGTCCTTCCACAGTGGGCAAGTTTACGGTTGTGCAAAAAAAAATTATAATGGTGCGTATATTTTACATTTATCATTAAGGGCATTAATTATTTTAAAAAATGCGTTAAATTAAATTTCTATTTTTAAAATTTTATAAATTTTACGCACGCAACACAATAAATAGATTAAAAGGTAATCTATTTGGTTTCAAATACTAAAATGTGAATGCCATACTGTTCCTTTGGCCTTTCTTATCACGAGACAAAAAGATAAAACAAAATGTAAAAAGTAAAGCGTAGGTGTCAGTGTCAGTTACGAAGTCATGTAATTACATGAAACTTATTTTTTTTAAAAGTTAGCATTCGATATATAAATTTACGATCTAAATAATTTTAAAAACGATTAATTTAATTTTATAAAAAAATTAAAAAATTTAATAATAAAACTATTTGATGATACGATGAGGCAACCAGTGCCCCCAACTAATTAATTCTTCTGAACCTCCTCTTCTTCTTATAGTGTGACAGTTATTCTTGCTCTGCTTTGTTTTGCTTGAAACAATTAGCATGTTATTCTTGTCGAGGTTAATGATGATAATTAAAACAATAAAATCCATAAAAGATGACCCGAAGGCAAAAATTTATTCTTTTATCAAAAGATAACCTTTTTCTAAAAACATATTAAAATACTTTCATTTTTTCATTTTAAAATACTATTTTTAACAATTATAATATATTTTAAAAATTACTCTAACTTAATTAAAATTATTATACACAGGGTACAATTATATCGAATCAAAATAATCTTAAAAGCTTAAATGGTTCACGTGTAACAACTATGATTAACCATTGCAATTTGTTTTATATTGTGACAGTTATATACATATTTGATACCATAGTGTTAAATTAATTTTGATTAAATTAAAATAATTTAAATTAAATATGAGTAATTTTAAACTAAATTAGTAAAAAATATTATATATATATATATATACACACACAATTTTGATATCTTGTACATTTTTATATGAGCGATCATGGACGATAACCTACGTGGACACCTGACGTGACTAAAATAAAAAAAAAATTAATCCATATTTTCCTTCTCTTTTCCTTCGCACGACTTTTTCTTTTTTGCTCTTTCTCTCCCTTCGCGAGCTCTATCTCTCCATCTTCCCTAAAATTAAAGTCCTAAACCCTCTTCGCAGCACTTCTGATCCTCTCTTCCACTGATTCCAACCCTAGACATAGGTCATCTTATTCAACTCTCAGCTCATGACAAGTGAGTTAGGGTTTTTGTCAAAACTATATCAGTCATCTTCCAGCTCTCCTTTTCTGTATTCATGTTTCAGAATGACGTAAGAAGGTGTTGCAAAAGTATATTGAGTGTTTATCTTTTACCCATCGTAGTTTTTAAGAACCAGATGTTTAAAAATCAATCGCTCACTTTGGTGCTTGATTTCGAAGAACAACATCACTCTGATAGTAAGTTTGGATTATTTTGAACACGATAGTGCTGGTTTTAAAAAACCAGCACCACATTGACGTTAGTTTTCAAAAACCAGCACCACCTTATTTTAAAAAATAGAAAAGTCAGAAAACATAGTGTTATATCAATATCAAAATATTAGAATCATTATTTGTGCATATGTATATTTGTTTATTTATGTTAATAATATATATTTTGATTAATTCCCATCATCAGTTGATGTTAGCCATAAACTCTAATGGACCAGTGTTTTAGGTCACTTTAATGATTTTTTTGGCCATCCAACAATGAAATGACAAGATTGTGGGTCTGTTCATTTACACGATCGACACAAAGTGATCATTAAACAGTCCTCTTTTGCTCTCTTTTTGGACATACAAGATATTTAGCAAATTCGTGATCTACTGGCGAATATATTTGAAAGTTGAGATTCATCATCTCAAACCTTTATATTTTCAGGTACATTTTTTAGTTGTGAAAGTTAGAAGCACGTAATAGAAAATTAAGCATTTTAAAATTTCAGGTGTCCCAGTTGCTTTCACTAGAAGAGATGTATCTCTGTTATTTGGTATTTCAGATAGAGGTGCTTCTGTTCCTATGAACTCAACTTATGCATCGGGTGACTTCTTTCTTACTCACTTCTCTAATAAAAAAAGCCTATAAATCAAGAATTGAGGAGTTGCTTAAACTCTATTCTCATAGAGTTGAAGTAGATGATGTTGTTTTAGTATTTTGTAAATTATACATTTTGTATATATTTGTTTGTGTATTATTTTCTTCTAGTATATATAAGGTTTCATTAGGTCTTGTAAATATTGTAGACGATTTTGAAAATCTAGATAGATTCAATTGGGTTGAAGTGATTCATTAATTTATTACTCCCCAATTACTTACTATCGGAGATCTTTTTTTCAAGTCAAACATATCAAACGAGCACTTCAGTTCCATACCTAAAGGGATTTGCTGGTCTTTTGGCTGTAAGTTTTTTTTAATGGTAAATATGAGCTTTTATATGATTATTATGTATTTAAGATTCCGTATAATGAAGCAGACATGATTTTTGGAGCATGTTTCAATCTAGAAACCATATAATACTGAAAGTACAAGAATAAATAAGTGGAGGTCTACTCCTTCACATATTAGTAAGATGAGAGTTTTGTTGGACCAAGTCTCACCTGAAGAGGTAAATATCCAAGACTATCATCTAACTTTCATTTGTAATTTCTAAATAATTATTTATAATTTGATAGGTTATTAGTGAACTAGTCTCTACCCTTTCTAAAAAAATATTAGTCGAAAACCTCCCTTACCTCGATGATACTCCACATCCATTAGAGACCTCACTGATACATGATATAGAAGTCAGCTGCCCAAGTGATAATGAATGCCCTAATTGTATTATTCATCAGAACCGAATCAAGGAGCTAACAATGGAAAATATGCAGCTAAATGGAAGGGTGAAAGAATTACTTGGAATAATAGAAAAGCAGAACATCTTGGCTAAATCAAGCGACCTTGTAGTGGATCCTCATCCTGAACTTGTTGCTTCTAGAACAAAGACTAGGAGAGGACATGATCGAAGTCGTTATGATTACAAGGATACTCCTATTGATAGTCCTATGTGATTCCAGATTTTACATCAGAAGAAGAGAAGCAAGATAGAAATCTACAAGCCTTCTGAGAACATCACAGGACAAGGAGCAAAAAATGTTCTTGACCGGGGAAAAGAAAAAATTGATATATATGATGCGCAAGAAAAGGGAGAGATTATCTCAATTCCCGAAGGAAATTCTGAAGAAGAGGCCAAGAAAGAGGTTGAAAGCATTGTCAAACTTAACAAAATGAGATTGCAAGTCATTGTAGTAAGTTTGTATTTACACATCAATTAGTTTATTTTCAATCACTAATTATTATTTTTTGTTTATGGAAGTATGTCAAGAAATAATTTAAAATTCCCAAGAAGGAAAAACAAGATAAAGATGTGGCCTACTTGTTAAATACATTAGAAAAAATAAAGTATGATAGTTTAACCCCTCATTATATAGTTAATTTAATTTTGTCACAAGTTTAAAAATTCATAGGTTCTAATATTTATTTACATTATTGAAAGTAAGTGATCTTCTTTGCAGGCCTACTACAGAACTTGTTTGGGATGAAGCATCTTTTTGTTTAACTACGATTTCCTTATTATCTAGTGTAAATGCTAATGTTTTTATAAGAGGGGAGTTAATTAATACATATTGTTCGATTCTGTTTAGAGGGGCCTCATCATCTAGTAAGTCTTACAGCAACTCTATATATGTTTCAACCAGCTTCATTGTAAGGAATTTAAATTATCGAATAATATATAATGGTTGAATATGTTATATTAATTGGTTACTTGTATATCTCTTTGCACAATTGCAGTCAACATCAAAAATTTTATGAAAGATTATCACGACACAAATCATAAAAACTGATATAGTAGAGGGAGGGGTTAGATATATTTTTTTTACCTATTACCACAGGTTATGTACACTTTCACTTGCTATCTATCGACACAAAAGCAATGACTTTTAATCATTACAATTCTCTTAAACATAATGGTAAATCATCGTCAGATTTTGAAGCATTGGTAAGAATACAATATTCCAATTTATGTTAGTATTGTAGTATAAATTACAGTTTATGTTAGTTTTTCCATTTCATTCTTATTGATATGTGAATTAAAAAAAAATCTCGTGAGAAACTTGCTGCTATTCATCCTGTTTTAGAATATCATCATCCCTTTGACAAATGAGTATGTATGACAATTGATTGTCCACAACAAGAAGTTAGGTAAGTATAAGAGAATCAGTGTGAATATATCAATTTACTTTAAATTTAAAATACTAAATTGCTCATGTTATTTACAGTAATGACTGTGGTTTTTTTTTGTGATGTAAGAGATTAGATGTCTACTATATGATCTGAAGATGGAGTTCAAACAAGAAGACATTAAAAAAAAAATAGAATAGATGTATCAGTATAAATTTTGAGGGACAAGTTCTCAATATGTGCAGTCTAATTATCCATTATGGTGTAACATGAAAACTTGGGTAGGGATTGTAAAGCTAATATTGTGTACTTATGTTACTTGTATATATGTATTTGTAAAATATAGCAAAGCTATGGTTTCATCATTCCTATGCGATTTCTATATTGTATTTGTAACAATCTTAGTAAATGTTGCGCCGTAAAAAAATGTAATGAAATACTTGTGATATGGTTGATTTGGTGTTAATAATAATGTTGTTAATCTAGTATTAAAGATTTTTATGTATGAATTATGAAATTTAAACTGAATTATCACAGGGATTAATTTACTGTCTAGACAAACATAATATACAATGTCATTGGCACAATGGTACTGACATGCGAAGACCAGCACTACTCTAGTGCAGGTATTATGATACTAGCACCAGGATCCGTGTCACTTGGCACACAACTATAACTTCTCGTAGAATACTCAAAACCATAACTTCACAACATCACTAACTTCTCCACACTCATATCGTCCATATCATGGCAAGATTTCATAAATCCAAGTAAACTAAGTTCATCAATGGGTTTCGGTCAAAACCCATTGATGCACCTAGAGATGTCAGATCGGACTCATTCCAAGTCTTATAGATTCCAAGTCTTGTGGATTAAAATGGGTCAGGAGAGTCTAAATATGCCCTCATTTACTATTTTAAGACTTTCCCGGCCTTGATTCAAATAATTCCAAGCTTTTGTGTACATAGTGGTGCTGGTATTCATAGACTAGCACCAACTTGGTGTTGGTGTTGGTCTTCCTAAATCAACACCAAGGTCTGTGCCAATTGGCACGCAGCTATAACTTCTTGTGGGAGTCTCAAAATCATGATTGGAGGTCATATATACCTTCTAAACACTCACCCCTTCCATCCCATGGTAAAATGTCAGAATTCCAAGCCCTAAGGTCAATCAATGGGTTTCGGTCAAAACCCATTGATGGACCTAGAAAGCTCAGATCGGACTCATTCTAAGTCCTGTAGGTTAAAATAGGTCAGGAGAGTCCAAATATGCCTTCATTTACTGTTTTTAGACCTTCTCGACATTGATCCAAACGATTCCAAGCTTTTGTGTATATAGTGGTGCTGATATTCGTAGACCAGCACCAACGTGGTGTTGTTCTTGCCAGACCA
>JBBUKS010000065.1:2378091-2390226 GCA_038050645.1 Hedychium gardnerianum
TGTGTTATTTTCTTCTAGTACATATAAGGTTCCATTAGGTCTTGTAGATATTGTAGACGATTTTGAAAATCTAGGTATATTCAATTGGGTTGAAGTGATTCATCAATTTATTTCTCCCCAATTACCTACCATCGAGGATTTTTTTTTATCAAGTCAGACATATCAAATGACCACTTCAGTTCCATACAGAAAGGGATTTTAATGGTAAATGTGATTTTTTATATGGACATTATTATGTATGTAAGATTCTGTAGAATGAAGCAGGCATGATTTTTCAAGCATGTCCCAATCCTACAACCATATCATATTGAAGGTGCACAAATAAATAAGTGGAGATCTACTCCTTCACATATTAGTAAGGTGAGAGCTTTGTTAGACCAAGTGTCACCTGAAGAGGTAAATATCGAAGACTATCACCGAACTTTCATTTACAATTTTTAAGTAATTATTTATAATTTGATAGGTTATTAGTGAACTAGTCCCTACCCCTTTTGAAAAACATTGGTCGAAAACCTCCCTTACCTCGATGATACTCCACATCCATTATATATCTCACTGGTACATGATATAGAAGCTAGCTGCCCAAGTGATAGTGAATGTCCTAATTATATTATTTATTAGAACTAAATCAAGGAGCTAACAATGGAGAACGTGCAGCTAAATGAAAGGGTGAAAGAATTACTTGGAATAATAGAAAAGCAGGGCATCTTGGCTGAATCAAGTGATCCTATATTGGATCCTCATCCTGATCCTATTACTTCTATAACAAGGACTAGGAGAGGATGTGATCAGAGTCCTTATGATTAAAATGATAGTCATATGTGGTTTAAGTTTTTACCTTAGAAGAAGAGAAGCAAGATAGAAATCTGCAAGCCTTCTGAGAACATCATAGTACAAGAAGAAAAAGCTATTCTTGACCAGGGGAAAAAATTGATATGTATGATATGCAAGGGAGAGATTATATCAATTCCTGAAGGAAATTCTAAAGAAAAGGCAAAGAAGGATGTTGAAAGAATTGTCAAACTTAACAAAATGAGATTGTAAGTCATTGTAGTAAGTTTGTATTTACACATCAATTAGTTTGTTTTTAATCACTAATTATAATTTTTTTTGTTTATGGTAGTATGTTAAGAAATAATTTAAAACTCCCAAGAAGAAAAAACAAGATGAAGATGTGACCTACTTGTTAAATACATTGGAAAAATAAAGTATGGTAGTTTCAACCCCTCATTATATATTTAATTTAATTCTATCACAAGTTTAAAAATTCACAAGCTCTAATATTTATTTACCTTATTGAAAGTAAGTGATTTTCTTTGCACGCCTACTACAAAACTTGTTTGGGAGGAAACACATTTTTGTTTAACTATGACTTCCTTATTATCTGGTGTAAATGCTAATATTTTTACAAGAGGAGAGTTAATTGATACTTATTGTTCGATTCTATTTAGGGGGCCTTCTCATCTAGTAGGTCTTACAATAACTCTATATATTTTTTAACCCGCTTCACTGTAAGGAATTTAAATTATCAAATAATATATAATGGTTGAATATGTTATATTAATTTGTTACTTAAATATCTCTTTGCACAATTGTAGTCAACATCAAAAATTTTATGGAAGACTGCCACGACACAAATCATAAAAATTGATATGGTAGAGGGAGGGGTTAGGTATATTTTTATACCTATTATCACTAGTTATGCACACTTTCACTTGTTGTCTATCGACTCAAAAGTAATGACTTTCAATCATTACAACTCTCTTGAACATAATGGTAAATCATCGTCAAATTTTGAAGCATTGCTGAGAATGCAATATTCCTGATTATTTTAGTATTGTAGTATAAATTACAGTTTATGTTAGCTTTTCCATTTCATTCTCATAGATATCAAAATTAAAATAATTTTCTCATGAGAAACTTGAGGCTATTCATCCTGGTTTAGAATATCACCATCCCTTTGACAAATGGGTCTGTGTGACAATTGATTGTCCATAATAAGAAGTCAGGTAAGTATGAGAGAATCAATGTGAATATGTAAATTTACTTTAAATTTGAAATAATAAATCGCTCATGTTATTTAAAGTAATGATTGTGGCTTCTTTGTAATGCAATACATTAGATGTCTGCTATATGATCTAAAGACGGACTTCAAACAAGCGATATAAATTTTTTTAGAATATATGTATTAGTACGAATTTTGAGGGACAAGTTCTCAATTTGTGCTGTCTAATTGTCCATTGTGGTGTAATATGAGAATTTGGGTAGGGATTGTAAAACTAATATAGCGTACTTATATTACTTGTATATCTGTATTTGTAAAATATAACAGAGCTATGATTTCATCAGTCATGTGCGATTTCTATGTTGTATTTGTAACAATCTTAGTA
This sequence comes from Hedychium gardnerianum, assembly GCA_038050645.1. NCBI lineage: Eukaryota > Viridiplantae > Streptophyta > Magnoliopsida > Zingiberales > Zingiberaceae > Hedychium > Hedychium gardnerianum. The sequence goes on from JBBUKS010000065.1 coordinate 2,380,482, forward strand.
AATGACGTGCTATAGAAAATGTAATTAAATACTTGTGATATGGTTGATTTGGTATTAATAATAATGTTGTTAATCGAGTATTGAATATTTTTGTGTATGAAATGTGAAATTTATACTGAATTATCTCAATAATCAATTCATTGTCAAACCAAACAGAATACACAATGTCATTGGCACAGTGGTGCTATTATGCGAAGACCAACACCACTCTGGTGTTGGTATTATGATACCAGCATCAGGATCCATGCCACTTGGCATACAACTATAACTTCTCATATGATACTCAAAACCATGACTTCACAACATCTCTAACATCTCCACACTAATATCTTTCATATCATGGCAAGTTTTAAGAAATCCAAGTAACCTAGGTCCATCAATGGGTTTCGCTCAAGATCTATTGATGGACATAGGGAGCTCAGATCGACCCCATTCTAAGGCATGTGGTTTTCTGTAGTGCCCCGATAACCCAGTGTGCCCTCAGTTTTGTGGGTTTATGAAAATCAAACTAATGTGGTGCTGATATAGGAAGACCAACACTATAGTGGTACTGGTTTTACAAGACCAGCACCACGTTGGTACTGGTCTTATTAAACCAGCACCAAGTTTCGTGCCAGTTGGCACACAACCATAGCTTCTTGTGGCAATCTCAAAACCATAATTGGAGGTCATATATACTTTCTAGACACTCACTCCATCCATCTCATGCCAAAATTTCATAATTCCAAGCCTCAAGTCAGTCAATGGGTTTCGATCAAAACCCATTAATTGACCTAAAGAGCTCAGATCTGACCCATTCCAAGTCCTATGGGTAACATGGGTTAGCATAGTCTAAATATGCCCTCATTTACTATTTTTAGACCTTCCGAACATTGATCTAAATGATTATACTCTTTTTTTCTATATAGTGATGCTGGTATGACAAGACCAACACCAACGTGGTGCTATTCTTGCAAGATCAACAACACGTTGGTGCTGGTCTACGAATACCAACAACATGCTTTTCGATGAGAACTCAAGGCCATGATGGTGCTGGTATGACAAGACCAACAACAAAGTGGTGCTGGTATGACAAAACTAGTACCATGTTGGTGTTGGTCTTCTTAAATAAGCACCAAGACCTGTGTCAGTTGGCACGTGACCATAGTTTATTGTGGGAGTCTCATAACTATGATTGGAGGTCATATATACCTTCTAGACACTCACCCCTTCCATCCATGCCAAAATTTCAGAATTACATGCCCCTTAAGTTAATCAATGAGTTTCGGTCAAAACTCATTGATAGACCTAGAGAGCTCAGATCGGACTCATTCCAAGTTCTGTGGGTTAACATATGTCAAGAGAGTCTAAATATGCCCTAATTTACTATTTTTAGACCTTCCCAGCATTAATTCAAATGATTCCAATCTTTTGTGTACACAGTGGTGTTGGTATGACAAGACCAACACCAACATGGTGTTGGTCTACGAATACCAACAACAAGCTTTTTGATGAGAACCCAAGGCCATGATGGTGCTAGTATGACAAGACCAACACCAAAGTGGTGTTGGTTTTGCAAGACCAACATCATGTTGGTGCTAGTCTTCCTAAACTAGCACCACTTTGGTCGTTCTAGTTAGCACGCGACCATAGCTTCTTGTGGGAGTCTTAGTACCATGATTGAAGGTCATGTATACCATCTAGACACTCACCCCTTCCATCCCATGGCAAAATTTCAAAATTCCAAGTCACCTAGTCAATCAATGGGTTTCGGTCAAAATCCATTGATGGACCTAGAGAGCTCAGATCAGACTCATTCTAAGTCTTGTGGGTTAACATGGGTTAGGTGAGTCCAAATATGCCTTCATTTATTATTTTTAGACCTTCCCAGTATTGATCCAAACTATTCCAATCATTTGTGTACATAGTGGTGCTAGTATGACAAGACCAACACCAATGTGGTGCTGGTCTTGCAATACCAGCACCACGTTGGTGCTGGTCTGCGAATACCAGCAATAGAATTTTCGTTGAGAACCCAAGGCCACGATGGTGTTGGTATGACAAGACCAGGACCAAAGTAGTATTGGTTTTGCAAGACCATCACTACGTTGGTGCTGATGTTTCAAGACCAACACCACGTGGGTGTTGGTCTTCCTAAACCAGCACCAAGGTTCATGTCAATTGGCACGCAACCATAGCTTTATTTGGGAGTCTTAGAACTATGATTAGAGGACATATAAACCTTCTAGACATTCACCCCTTCTATCCCATGCCCAAAATTTAGAATTCCAAGCCCCCTAGTCAATCAATGAGTTTCGATTAAAACTCATTAATGAACTTAGAGATCTCAGATTGGATCCATTCTAAGTCCTGTGGGTTAACATGGGTCAAGAGAGTCCAAATATGACCTCATTTACTATTTTTAGACTTTTTCAGCATTGATCCAAACGAATCCAATCTTTTTTGTACATAGTGGTGCTAGTATGACAAGACCAGCACCAATATGGTGTTCTTAGAAGACCATCACCAAGTTGGTGCTGGTCTACAAATGCCAACAACAGGCTTTTCGATGAGAATAGGTCATGATGGTGCGATGGTGTTGGTATGACAAGACCAACACCAAACTAGTGCTGGTATGACAAGAACAACACCAAGTTGGTGTTGGTCTTCATAAACTTGCACCAAGGTCCATGGCAGTTTGCACACGGCCATATCTTCTTGTCAGAGTCTCAAAACCATGATTGAAGGTCATATATACCAAGTTCACGATGGTGCTGGTATGACAAGACTAGCACCAAAGTGGTGCTAGTATGACAAAACCAGCACCATGTTAGTGTTGGTCTTCCTAAACTAGTACCAAGGTCCGTGCTAGTTGGCACACGGTCATAGCTTCTTGTGGGAGTCTCAGAATCTTGATTGGAGGTCATATATAACTTCTAGACACTCACCCCTTCCATCCCATGCCAAAATTTCAGATTTCCAAGCCCCCTAGGTCAATCAATGGGTTTCTGTCAAAACCTATTGATGGTCCTAGAGAGTTCAAATCAGACTCATTCCTAGTCCTATGGGTTAACATAGGTCAGGAGAGTTCAAATATGCCCTCATTTACTATTTTTAGACCTTCCCAACATTGATCCAAATAATTCCAATATTTTGTGTACATAGTGGTACTGGTCTGGGAATACCAACAATAGGCTTTTCGATGAGAACTCAAGGCTCGATGGTGCTGGTATGACAAGACCAACACCAAAGTGGTGCTAGTTTTGCAAGACCAGCATCATGTTGGTGTTGGTCTTCCTAAACTAGCACCGAGGTTAGTGTCAGTTGGCACGCGACTATAGCTTCTTGTGAGAATCTTAAAACTATGATTGGAGGTTATATATACCTTCTAGACTCTCACCCCTTCCATCCCATGCCAAAATTTAAGAATTCCAAGCCCCCTAGGTCAATTAATGGGTTTCGATCAAAACCCATTGATGGACTTAGAGAGCTCAGACCGAACTCATTCCAAGTCCTATAGGTTAACACGAGTCAAGAGAGTCCAAATATTCCCTCATTTACTATTTTTAGACCTTTCCAGTATTAATCCAAATGATTCCAATCTTTTGTTTACATAGTAGTTCTGGTCTACAAATACCAGCAACAGGTTTTTCGGTGAGAACCCAAGGCCATGATGGCGCTGGAATGACAAGACCAGCACCAAAGTGGTGCTGGTTTTGCAAGACCAGCACCACATTGGTGTTGGTCATCCTAAAATTCTGTATTTTATTTGTTGGTCTATAGTTTTATTTTGTTTTCAATATACATACCCCAAAAACACTGCATTTTAGCTTGCTTGTCTATAGCTTTGTTTTTCAATATACATACTCCATAATTAATATATTTTTGCATTATCTTGATTTAGAATTTGCTCTTTTATGTGAGGATCTACAGGAAATCTTTTGCTTGTTGATCTTGAGATTTACAGAACATTCAAAAAAAGAAAGAATCTATAAAGATAATCAGAGGTTGAGTAGAGTCAGTCTGAAATGGCAAACAAACCATTAAGGGATTATGTAACAACTCATGCAAGAAGACTCAGGTCTAGCATCACCAGACCTCCCATTGAGGCGAATAATTTTGAAATCAAGCTAGCTATAATTTCTATGGTTCAGTAGAACCAATTTGGGGGTGGACCAAATGAAGACCCAAATCAACACTTGGAGATATTTTACGAGATTTGCGGTACAATGAAAATGAATGGAGTTGCAACAGATGTCATTAGACTATTATTATTTGGATTCTCATTGAGGAACACAGTAAAGACATGACTAAATTCTTTGCCACCCAATAGCATCACCCCATGGGAGCAATGTGAGCAAACCTTCTTGGAAAAGTTCTTCCCTCCTCGCAAAACTGCTCATATGAGAAACCTTATAGCTAGCTTCCAACAAATTGAAGGAGAGTCTCTTTATGAAGCTTGGGACAGATTTAAAGGATTCTTCGACAATGCCCCCATCATGGATTAGAGAAATTGCAAGTAATACACACATTCTATAATGGAATTAGTTATTAGACAAAGGTGTCCTTTGATTCCGCAGCTGGAGGAGCCTTAATGAACAAGGGTCTTGATGAAGCTGAAGAAATAATAGAAAGTGTGGCCCTTAATCACCATCAGCGGGCAATGGAGAGAAGAATCCTATTAAAATTCCTGGGATACATGATGTAAATGCTTTGGATTTAATTTCTTCTAAGATGGATGCTCTAAACAAGAGATTTGACTCTATGCATGTTAATTCGGGAAATGTGATAAGTTTAAGTTGTGAGATATGCGCGAACTTGGTGCACACTAAAGAAGCTTGCCAACTTGGGGGCATCATTGCACAATTGGCTCAAATAGAACAAGTGGATGCAATTATCAATTTTAATGCAAGGTCCAATAAACCGTACTCCAACACTTACAATCCCGGATGGAGGAATCACTCCCAACTTCTCCTATCGCAACAACCAGGAGCAAATGGGGCAACCATCAAATTTTTAGCAAAATTTACAACCCTCAAGAATAGAGAAAATGCTTGAGGAGATTCAAGCTACTTAATTAGAGATGATAAATGATATCAATAATATTTGCGGAAGAATGGATAACACTGAAAATCATCTGAAGATTCTTGACAATCAAATTGCACAAGTAGCAAGTTCCTCCTCAAGTTCAAGGAAAGATAGAACAAAACCTAGTTGAGCATTGCAACCAAGTAGAGCTAAGAAGCGGACAGACACCTTGTGGAAACCCCAAGTGACTGTTACATCACCAAGGATTGAGCGTACGTCGATCAGAGAGTTAACACCTTCCTCCTTGCAGAATGATCACATTCAAGAGGAAGTCGAGAATGGTGATCCGATTGAGAAAAGCCCAATGGGTAGATATGTATCGTCGATACCCTTCCCTCAACGGGTTTCATACACAAAGAAAGATGAAGAATTTATCAAGTTTCTCGAGAAGGTGAAAGGTCTTTGTATTGACATTCCCCTCATAGATGCTCTCCAAGAAATGCCAAAGTTTGCAAAATTCATGACGAAAATCATCTCCAATCGCTAAAGAAAAGTTGGATATGAGATTGTGGCCTTAACTGAAGAGTGTAGTACTCTGTTTCTGAATGCACTACCATAAAAGCTCAAGGATCCGGGAAGTTTTTCTATAGCTTACAAAATAGGGACAATGATGATTGATAAAGCTTTTTGTGATTTAGGAGCTAGCATCATCTCATTCCATATTCAATCTGCAAGAAACTTGGACTTAATTATTTGAAACTGACTACGATGACATTACAACTGGTGGACCACTCTAGTAGATACCCTATGGGTGTCATCGAAGATGCACAAATAGAGGTAGGGGGATTCATAGTCCCTACCGACTTTGTGATCTTAGATATGGAAGAGGACCCAAAGATATCTATAGTTCTTGGAAGGCCTTTCCTTGCTACTATCGGAGAAAAAATAGATCTCAAAAATCATAAATTCACGTTGGTAGTAGGCGAGGAAAAAGTCGAATTCGATTTATCTAAGGTCATTAACAAGTTTTCTGCTAAAAAGAGTATTTATTTTAGGTTGGACGGTCTCCAACCAAGAGAGAAAGAAGAACACCACCCCCACGATCGACCGCCGGACGTAGCACCAAGTCCAGTGAGAGATGAAAAGATGCACCCCATCAAGAAGGACAAATATATTGTCCCGACGAGAGCACAAATAAGAGATGGGGTAGAAACAACAACTTGCTATGATGGAGGGGCACGCAACTCCCTCAAGGCAAAGGCTCCGAGTTGATCCAGATCAGGGGTCGAGCTCATGACCCTAAACGAGCACTTCTTGGGAGGCAACCCAAAGGTTACTTTTGATTCTATTTTATGGTTTTTGCATCTTATTTTTATTTGATTCTTATTTTTGTTTTTGTTCTATTTTTCAGATTGATTGGCCTACATGAGCTGGCTGTGGAATTTTCATGGGCGTGGAAGGTCGTCAGAGGAAGAAGCACAACCAGAGAAAAAAATAAAGACCATGCACGGCTGTGTCTCTCTGACACGATCGTGTCCCCTCCTAAGAGATATACCATAGGCAAGCTATGTCATTTGCCACAACCTTGCTGCGACCATAGCAGAATACACACCCAAGTTGTGCCATTTGGCATGGTCGTGTCATATACATGACACGGTCATGTTTATTCCTTCACACAACCATGTTTCTTCCATGTTTCCCCTCAATTTAAAAAAAAAAGAGGTTGTGTTTTTCCCAAGAAACACACAGCATGGTCGTGTCCCCCCCCCCATTCACATGACCGTGCCCCCCCCCCCTCTCTCTTTCTCCTTTTTCTTCACTCTCCTCTCTAGATTTGTATGCCAACCAACATCTAAACCCCTTCCTTCAAAGCCTCTCTCCATGAACTCTCCTCTTCTAAATCTCAAGATCTTCCACCTCCTTTCTCTCTTTTTCTTGATCTCTCTTCAAAAATTCAAGATCCCTAGATCTCTTTTTTCATCTCCTTCTCCACAACCAAGAACTCTCTAATCCCTCTTGAATTTTAACCATGTCCAATATTTTGAAGAGACTTCGAAGAAGCGGTGGATCCGGAGGAGGTGACAACTCTGGCAAGGACAAAGAGAAGGGAACAGACAAATGCAAAGGGAAAACATCCGAGAAAGAGAAGGCAACCGGGAAGGGAAAAGGGAAGCGAACTACACGCGACAACGAGGGTAATGAAAATTCATATGACATTATTTTCCGCAATGAAGATCAAAAATCTAGATATGATAACCTAATTAGCCGTAAACTTATTTGTACTCGTTACATTGACCATTATACCATGAAAGTCTTAGGAATTAGGGAAGACATTGATTGGATGAATGAGAACATAGGTTGGAGTGACTTGATGAGTATAAATTATCCAACCTATCCTAGATTAACCATAGAATTCCTTAGTTCTATTGAAATCCACTTCAAATCTAGCAATGACAAAGGAAAAATTTATTTTTGATTATTAAACCATGATTATGAGTGGTCTTTATACGACTTCAATAATTATTTTTGTTTGCCCAATGAGTGTAAGAGTGAGTTTCATTGAGAATTCTATAGCAATGAATTTTGGATATGATCCGTCCTGTTCTAAGACTTCTTTACTTCAAAACCCGATTTTTCGATACTTTCACTGCGTAATGAGTAAGACCATTTTTGATCGAGGTGAGAGTGATAGTGTGATGCAGAAAATAGAACTTTATTATTTTTACATAATGTTGAATGAAGTCTATTTCGATTCAGGATTTTATTTTCTCCAAACTTTAATAAAAGCTAGTAAAGCATCTTTGGGGACCATTGTATTTGGGGGGTTTACACATAAATCCCTGTCAACTTGGGTTACAAACTATTTGGGTTAGAGATTCTACACGATAATACCAAGATTGACTTAGACATTTGTCTAGCGCTGAAAATGATTTATCGGGAAGCAAAAGGTTATAGTTTCATTAGGAAAAATGAGCTTCCTCTCCCTCTTCCTAATCCCAACCGCACTGCAATAAGAAACCTCGATAATTGAATCATTTAAGATCCACCAATTGATCTTGTTCCTTCTTTTGAGGACATACCTGGATCCTCCTCCCATAGATCCTCCTTCCATAGAGCCGAACCCGCTACACACTCATTCACTTATGGCGATACGAGTCACTCTAGTTTTGACTTTTCTGACTTTCGTGCTTCTTTGGACACTCTTCATGAGGAGCATAGTACCACCCAATATATGTTGGAAGGGAATTGTGCATTGACTCAAGAATAGTTCCAAGAAGTACAAGACCACTTTAGGGGGACGATGAATTTTCAGGGGCAAGTCTTAGAATTTGTTAATAATTTTTACGATGAACATGATAGAAATAGAAATTTTAGATGCTTGATGGATGTGATGAGGCAGCAGGTGGCCTCGCTTTATCAATATCATGAGCACCTTGGCAACTTGCCAAATGTGCCTAGATTCCCACCTAGGCCACGTCCTCCACCACCTAATGATCTCCCTCCTTCGTCATACCCTCCTCTACCATTTCGTCCTCCGATATACGACCCTCCACTACCATATTGATTTCATTGGGACAATGAAAAGTCTGAGTCTAGGGAGAGAGTTGTACATATGTACATAGTTTGTTTTGTTGCATCTTTCTTTATTTGAGTTAGTTTGTTTTTTATTTTAGTTTTGTTGCATGTCACTTGTATCATCTCAACATTATAGCATGGCTTGTTTTCTTTCAAAAATTCTAGCATGCTTGTTTTTGTGATGTAGGTGTTAATATGCTTGGTGATTTAATTTTTTCTATCCATAGTAGCATCAAGTGAGCTATATTTTTCTTTGAAAAGTTTGAGAATTTTCCTAGTTTAGGATCTCTCTATACTATGCTTGATTTTGATAGTAGATACATCTGAAAATAGTTATGATTCATAGAACTAGACTAGTACTTGTATTTCTAAGATGATTTTTTAACTATTCTTGATTACTGGAGAAACTCGTATCTCGACAACTCATTTGGAAAAATCAAAATTCCCTCTTACTTATTCTATTGTTATATATTGCTACATCTTGTAAGCATAAAAAAAAACATGATTGAATAAGGGAATAAAAAATAGTTGTCATAAGTAGAAACTAATAAGTTACCCCTTTGAGACCGAATTAAGTTACTGGGGAAATAACAATTATGTTTCTCTTGATTCAAGCTATCCTTTGAGACCTTGTGTAGCTTGAAAAAGATGAATTATTCGTGTGGTAGGTAAGTATCTATCGCCGGAGCATAAGGAATATGGTTAGATGTTGAATTGACTATGCTTGGAGTTGAAACTTGAATTGTTCAGTCACTCATTGCACTGAGCACGGAGAACTTTAACTTAGGTCATTCTCAAATGTTATATCATGCTCACCAATGAAACTCTAGGATAGGACTAACATGACTCGCTATGGATTATGATACATCTTATTGCCACATGAATCTATAGTGCATGTTTTTGCTTGAGGACAAGAAAAGGTTTAAGTTTGGGTGTGATGTGTGTAGATTATATATACTTTTATGCATTGTTTAACGCACATCTTCTTGTATTCATTGATTGTGATCTACATTATCGCACCCTATTTTATTATATCATCATGATTTAACCCTATTTTGTTCGGAGATCTGCTCTTTGCGTGTTTTCATTGACAAGACGTGATTCGGAGCGAAAATGAAGCAAAAATGAACATTGGGCAGCTTTGAAGGAAAATCAACAAACA
>JBBUKS010000065.1:2413564-2426218 GCA_038050645.1 Hedychium gardnerianum
ATCATGGCGCAGATTTTATTAATATATATATATATATATATATATACATACATAATTTTATAAATATTTTTCTATTTAAAATTATATTTAAATAAGTTTAATAATGAAATTAATAATAATAGTAATATTAATTTGATTGATAATAATAGGTTAATTAAAAAAATATATAAATATATAAAATTTATTTATAAATTTTTGGAATTTAAATAAATTTTATAGAGTATTTTTAGGGGAAAATTTCATTAGGTTTTAATTAAAAAAAATCTTGAGTTGATCAACTTTAGGTTTTAATTAAATTATCTATTTAAGTTGGAGGTGATTTAATTTATTAACGTATAGTTTTAATTAAAACCTAAGGTTTGGATTAAAAAATCTCTTAGCGCACGTGCACAGTGCTTCCGCCCGGCCCACCCGGCGTCGCTCTGCTCGGAGTAGGCTTCACTGCCGGCTGACACTCCTCATTTTTTTCCATCACGAGCAGCCGGAGAATAACCTCCGCCGGTAGCGTGCCATCGGGGACCGCCGGCAGAGAAATGACCGCCAGCGGCTGTCCAAGAAGCCAAACGTAACATTGTCAAAGTAGCAGTTGAGAGTCTCCTCTCCCCAACATTAGTCTTGCTCCTTAAAAGAAATAAATCTCTCGTTGCTGTTATGTTATATATATACATCTCTCTCCCTGCTTAATTTACTCTTATCCATATTGCTAGTTAACAAGTTAGAGCTTCTCCTCGTCCATGGACGTCAACAGTTACCTGAGCGGGTTGTGGGCATCACTACAACTGGGCAGGCCAAATCTGGCATCTAGAAATTGGAAAAGGAAATGGCAAGATTGAGAGGCAAAGAGGCGACATCAAGAACAAGATTGACGAGGCGGAGCGCGAGGGGAAAATTCCGACTGAAGAAGTCAGCCAATGGCTACGGGAGGTGGAGGAATTGGAAGGCCAAGTGGCTGATATCAACCAGGATTTTCAAATCATGAGTGAGTATTCTCCCGTATATACCTTTTTACCTTTTCATGCCAATTCAATTGCTTCAGTTGTTGTTTCCATCTACTGCTTTGTTTCGTTAGGTTGCTTCAGTTGCAATTGCTTCAATCAAACTGGCGGCACGTCAAGTCAAGCAGGAGATCAGGTTCCTATCAGAAAGCCATCAAACTGCTGCTCCATCATCCAAAGAGTGGCGAAGAAGCTCGGCGAGGCTAATGAATTGATGAGCCGAGCTGGTGCATTGGATCCAATTGCCACAGTTGGGCCTCCGAAACCCACCGTGATGCTTCCCATCTCACACCGACCACCTGTTGGGATCAAGCTGTATGTGAAGGAAATTGTGAGCTGCATCAATGGTGGAGAAGGCAACATCATAGGCATCTAAGGAATGGGTGGTGTCGGTAAGACCACCATATTGAACAGCATCCAGCAACACTATCTTCTTAAGCATACCATATTTGATTGTGTCATTTTGATGTAGCAAGATTCATTATATTTGTTTACTTATTATTTTTAGTAAATTATTATTTTTAATAAAAAAATTTAGTATTTAAAATATTTTTGATAATTTAGGATTTTGGATCTATATAAGCGTCTTGTTGGTTGATGTTAGGAGAATTTTTTTTTTCATAATATTTTCGACAGTGTCGTTTATTTTCTATTTCCTGGTATTCTTCTGAATCAATTGGTTTTAGAAGATTGATTCCGACATTCGTAGTTGATCAACGAAATCAATACAGCTTGCAGGATAGTCGCTATTCCGCTAGACCTTAGTTGGTATTAGAGCTTTAGATCCCATGGATGATTGTCGTGGTCGTGATCGAGGTTGTGACAGACAGGTTTCAATCGAGGAAGCCTCGCATCGTGGTCCTAACACCCAAGATGAGATTCAAGATCTACAGAGATGAGTCACAAAGTTATCTCAGCATCTAACGATGCAAGATCTTAAAGATCGTAAGTTCTCTTATCCTAATTTTGGTTCCACTTTCAAAAATTCATATCACAATCGTGCTCAGTTTCGGGAACGCCGTGGTCAAGAGGAGCATTATGGAGACCTTGATTTTCGAGTTGATCTGTCCTAATTTTCTGGTATGTTACAAACAGAGAACTTCGTTGATTGGATTAATGAAGTAGAGCGAATTTTTTATTATGAGGAAATATCCGATCGTGTGGAAGTTAAACTAGTTGCCATCAAACTCAAAGGTCTGACATTAGTATGGTGGAAGAAATTGCGGCGCTCACATAACAGACAGGGGAAAACCAAGATTACTGATTGAGAGAAGATGAAGAAAAAATATGAAGTGTCACACTTAGACTTTGTTTCAACGACATCAGGCATTGAGGCGGGGTGTGAGATTGGTTGACGACTATACTACGGAGTCTTACTAGTTGATTGAGGAAGACATGAAAGACGAGACCAAGACGATTAGCGAGTCGGTGTACAACGAAGGTGAAATTGATGAGGATGGTGAAGAGCCTGACAAAGAGGAGATAGACTTAGGCGAAGTGCTGATCGAAGACTAGAAGCCCATTTTGTTTGACGACAATCAGTAGCTTGGTTCTTCTATCGATGAAGCCCCAATTCCCATTATCTCACCCCACATCGATCCGATGCTCCAATTTATTCAACATTCAGATGAGATTATTATTCAATTTTCAGCCTCTTCAATTACTAATGAAGTGATTCAAAGTGTCTTTTCTCAACCAAGAATATTTGATGCAGGTCTGCCAATATACATGGTGGAAGATGTTGTTGGTTTTCACCCTTCTCAATTCTGGATATTTGTTCACTCCAATACATTTTTCAAGGATCACAATCTGGATGCTGTGGACTACATTACATCAGTTTCAAAGCAAAGAACTATTGATTTTATTTCTCCAGAAGTAGAATTCCTAAAAAGTATGAACGGGATGCTCGGATGGGCCAAGACAAAGCTCATTTTTCAATTCTTAAATGTGGATGATGTGGAACCTTCCACGAATCAAACTTATAAGGCTCTTCTTAATCTTTGTACTATCAAGTGTTAGTGCTAGAAGTATTAGCTAATTCAATTTGTATTTTGATATTGACAAAAATTTAAAGTTAAGAGTTATCTTGTGATCTAATGAGCTTGACTAAGTGTTCAGATAGCTCAACCAGAAAGTCTTAAGTGATCTTAGGCAAGATATAAGTCATAATTAAGACTAGGCAAAAGAAGTCCTGCTCGGTTGGACTGGACAGAAATCTTGGTCGGTTGGACTTGGCAAAAGAAGTCCTGGTTGATGTGAACTAGGCAAGGAAGTCTTGGTCAAGTTGACTGGGCAAAAGCCTTGGCAGATCAAGAACGTTGGGCAAAAGTCCTAGGGGTCAAAAACACTAGGTGGGAAGCATTGAGGGTCGAGGACACCAAGCAGAAGTCTAGACGGGTTGAAGATCAGACGTCTAATAGAAAGTCTCGGAGGTCAAGATCGGATGCTGAGCAAAAGTTCAAACAAGTCTGGAGGACCAGATGTTTGACAAAAGATATATTCTTCTAAGAGGAGTAGGTGAGGACACGTTCCATGTTGAGGGAACATTAGACATCAGTCCAACCTAGGATTTCACTGGAAATCCAAAAGTTAGGACTGGACAGTCTGAGACTGTCAAATAATTTTATTTAAAATTATTTTATGTTTATGTGCTAACTCTGTGATGCAGAAACTTAAAGCCTGAAAAAGTTGATCTAGGCGTCTGGAAGGGATCCATACACCTTAAGCCGATTCAGGTGCCTCAAAGAGATTGAGGCGCCTTAATCACCTCGACAATGGCATGATGAGGTGGTAGCCTCAGATTGGACGATACACGTCAGCATCCAGGTGCCTTAAAGGGATTGAGGCACCTGGGTCAGGATCAAAGTTGCCGAATCAAGCTTCACCGAGAGATCGCCATATCATCACCTATTGAGGCATCTCAAAGGGATTGAGATGCCTGGATTAGCCTACATAGGCAGCTTCGACCAGAGGCTTCAGACAACAATTCTCTACGACTTCCGTGCTCGCGCGCCGCTCCGAAAAGCTCTCTACGACGCTGAAACACTACTCCAGCAACCAACACTCAATTTACTACCCTAATATGTTGTCGGTATAATTTCAGTTATGTCATTTCTTGTGTACTCGATATTTGTAATTCTTCGAACTCTTAGTGGATTGCCCAACGAAAGCACTCAACGGATGTGGGCCTTGGACTAGCAGTCGCCAGGCTGTGAATCAAGTAAAAATAAAGTGTTAGCTTGCATTTGTTTTTCTATTTATATTTCCGCTGCATACTCAAGTTTCCAAAAAAACATGAAAAAGCCATGAGCAATATTCACCTCTCTAGCGCTTTCACCCTCTCTAGCGCTTTCACCGATCCTACAATTGGTATCAGAGCGGGGTCACTCTGAATTGGTACGCCTTTTTTTTCTTCATTTTTTATTTTCATTTTTTTACCGTGAGTCAGAATTGATGTAATCACCTCTTCTGACAAATATTTTGGTTTTGCGTAGAATTCTCGAAGTGGGTGTAACTCCACTCGAGCGATATTTTTTTCTCTGAGTACGTTACTCTTCAAGCACTGCTAATCCAAGACCAAGTCTTGGGACATTCTTTTGTTGTTTTTTTCTTGCAAGTTTTTGTTGCAATGACCCATCAAGAAGGCTACAATACTGCATGCCCGCCTCTTTTCTTTAGTGATGATTTGGGTATTGGATGAGCCGAATGGAGTTTCATTTGAAGACTCAGGTGGAGATGTAGATCGTGATCCAAATAGGATTCACACTCCCCACCTGGAGGCATACTGCTCGACTGCGACAAATGGGACAACCCCACAAAGAGAAAGATCAAGGCCGATGTAAAAGCGACTCAAACCCTCCAGTGTGACCTAACCAAAGAAGAGTTGAATTGGGTCGGACCGTTCAAAAGCCCAAAGGAGTTATGGGAGAAGTTGATTGAGCTTTATGAAGGAACTTCTGACGCTAAGGTATATAAGAAAGATTTAATTTTAAACAAATTGTATAATATAAAAATGCTAAAAGGAGAATCAACAAGTCAACTTCATGCTTGGATCCAAGACCTCCTTAATGGACTCTACGCAATCGGGCAACACATTGAAAACCACGATGTAGTTAGGTATGCTCTAAAAGCGTTTTCAAGAAACACATTGTGAGCATTAATGGTGGATGCCTACAAAGTTTCAAGGGACCTTTCTAAGGTAAAACTTGATGAGTTATTTTCTGAATTTGAATTGCATGAACAAACTCATACACGCCTGACAGAGAAAGGTATTGCCTTGATTGCAGGAAAAACCAAGACGAAGGAGCTGAAGCAGAAGTACCAAATCAAACCCTAATCCAAAGGTGAATCGGATTTAGAAGACGACAATGAAATTTCCTCCAAACTAGTCAACCTAGTTCGAAAAATACTAAAGAAAAAGAGGATTATCCAATCAAAGGCCCTGAAAGCAACGTGGTCCGAATCATCGGAAGAGTCTGATGAAGAAGAACAAACTCAAGCGAGCTTCCTGGCATTACCGGTGCAAGCACAAGTAGTCGAGACCTTGTCTGAGCCCGAATCCAGATCTAAATCCGAATATGAAGTCGAGTCCGAGTTAAGCCATGGATTCGTATTTGGTTTAGAAGGTTCAACCCCCACTGTAAATCCTGAATTAGTTGAAAAGTTATATAACATAATTTCTTATTTGACTTGTAAGTTAGTCAAGTCCAATGTTTGGGTCAAGTCACTCCAAAAGAAGGTAATAACTCTTAAGGAAGAGACTAAACCAAGGTCTTTACTTTGAAAACTCAAGTCGAAGAACTTAAAGAATCGTTGGAATGGTTCACTTTGGGCTCCAAGTACCTTGATATGATACTTGGGACTCAAAGGGCCATATACAATCGATCAGGACTTGGATACAAGGCTAAAACATGAGTTAAATCTTACTTGTTAATTGTAAATCGAAATGTTAGAAACTAAGTCCAAGCATGGGTCCCTAAAACAAGCTTGGTTAATCAAGTTGGACCAAACCACTATTGGATATCCAAGGGTCAAATCTATTACTTAAATAGACCTTATCAAGATTATGACTTAGGGGGAGCCAATAGAAAAAAAAATCTTGAGATGCATGTTTTATTAATTTACGGCTTTACATTATATGCTTAGTTTTTCTTTTTGTTTAATTTACAATTGTTAAAAGGTTTGATTGATTTTGAAAACCTATCATTGAAAAAGATTGGGATGATAGTAAGCTAAGAAAACTCTGTTGAAAGCATGTCAAGTTGAATCATATATGTTCTGCCTGGTATAATTAAATTAGTGGATTTAGCTGAAGCTATCCTAGTCAGACATGAGTTAGTTAGACCAAAACTTAGTACTAAGTTTTATGGGTTGATTGTTTTGGTGAAGTTTTGTCTTAGGCACGTGGTTACTTCAATGATATCCATTGTGATTCATCACATCCTGGAAGCTTATGCTAAAAACACCAGCTTGTAAAATTCAAAGCTAAGTTTGAATCTAACACAAAATCAAACAACTCTTTTTAAAATTCAAATAAATTATTAATCATCTCATCACAACTATAAAGTTCTCTTGTTTGAAAATCTAGAAAGGGGTGAGATGTTAAGCTCAATAAATGTTAGTTTGATTGACCTAACCAAACAAATTAATTTAACTTAATTTTCTTAATTTACTTAATTCTTAATTTAATTAATCAATTTATTTAACTTTATTAATTCAAGTTTAACTTAATTTGTTCAACTTAATTGAATTTAACTTAACTAAATTTAACTTAACTATAATTCAACTTAATTCATTTAATCTAACTAATGTACTTAACCTAATAAAACCTAATTAAAACTTTTAATCAAACTAAATTAATTTAATTGAAACTTTTAATCAAACACATTTTAATTAATTAACCCAAAACTAATTAATTAACTTAATTAATTTGAACGTAACTAATTAAAATCTAACATAATTAATTCAAAAGTTAATAAATCTAATTTTAAGTAATATAAATTTCATTTAATTAATCCAATTGAATCCACTCTAAAACTAATTAATTGTATTAATCCAAATATTCAAGCCTAAATAAAACTTAATTTAAATTAAAATTTAAGCATAATTAATAATACTAATCTAAATAATCCAAATCCAATTAAATCAATTAAAAGTGAATTCAATATAATTAATCTAATAAATTCAATTAAAACTCAAATAGTAAAATTCATTTAATTAATCTAACTTAATACAATTAAAACCAATTAAATCTTAATCAATTAATTTAATTTTTTACTTAATCAATAAGCTTAAAATCAATTCACAAAACTAACTTAAGTAAAAGGCTAAAAATTCATTAACTCACTCAATTAATCAACCTAATTTTATTAATAATAAACTAATTAACTCAAAAATTAATTAATAAAATTAACTTTAACAAACCTAAACTAATTTCACTTAACCTTAATTAATAATGTAACTTAATCAATAAATTCTAAAACTTAACTTAATTGATGTTTCTTAATAATCAAGATAAAAATAATTGGAGTAAGTCAATTTTAAAATTAAATCATTCTAAACCTAGATCAAATGTTTTCCATAACTAATTCAATTTAATCCGCAATCAATTTCTACAAATTTTAAAATATGCATGCTTGGACTATAAGGACACAAGTAATCTTGTTTAATTTTTCTTAAGTTTGATTATTTAAATAATTTTGACTCTTGGGTTGAAAAAGTTATTCCTACTTTCAAACATTTTTGAAAATATGTTTTTATTAAACTAATATTTTGAGTACTTAAAAACAATTTTAAAATATTTTGAGCACTTAGACCGTAGTTTTGAAAATAATTTTAGTACTTAAAAATAATTCAAGTATTTTGAAAAAAAAAATCAAAAATGCCTATTTTTAAATTGTTTTGAAAAGGATTTTCAAAAATACCTATCTTGCTTTTCAAAAGATGCATATTTTTGTTTTTGATATATGTTAAAGGAGGAAAATAAAGTAGATTATTTTCAAAAATATAAAATAAGTTTAAAAAATGAGTATGCTTTCAAAACCTTCAAGGGAGAATTTTAATTAAGGGGAAGCATGTTTGAAAACTTTATTTTTGAAAACTCTAATTTTGAAAAAATGCTTGAAAAATAATTTTAAAAATTCTATTTTTGAAAAATACTTGAAAAATAATTTTGAAAAACCTATTTTTGAAAATTCTCAAACTTTTGAAAATTCTATGTTGAAAAATGCTTGAAAAATATTTCTGAAAATATTGTATTTTGCTTAAAAAAATATTTTTATTGGAAAATACTTTGAAAATATTAGAATTTATTATTTTTTAAACTTGGGCAGATTTTTATAAAGAGTTATTCTATCATTTTTATCCAACTCTGAGTATTTTTTTCAAAATCCAAATATTATTATGTTTGCTTTAGCTCCTTGTTATTTTTTGATATATATCAAAGGGGGAGAGATGAGTTAAAAGTTAAGAAAGTTAAGAATTTCTTTAAAAACACAAGATCTTAACTTTAGGGGGAGAGTAACAATTAAGGGGGAGCAACTCTTTATTTTTTAAATGTGAAAATCCTTTTAAAAGTTGTTTCTTTACTTTGAAAAGTTGCATTAGAAATCTTCATTTATTATATGTTTTATTTAATTTTGAACTAGGTTACCATTAATCAAAAATGGAGAGATTATTGGTACTGGAAGCACTAGCTAATCAAACTTATGTTTTGATAGATGGCAAAGGCTCAAAGTTAAGGAATGTTATGATTTAATGAGTTTGACTGAGTATGCAAGAAGCTCAAGAAGAAAGTCCAAAGGGAATTTAGGCAAGGTACAAGTCCTAGTTGAGGCTAGGCAAAAAAAACTTGGTCAGTTGGACTGGGCAAGAAATCTTGATCAGGGAGATTGGGCAACAAAGTCTTGATCAGGACGACCGGATAGAAGACTTGGCAGATTGAGGATATCGGGCAGAAGTCCTAGGGGTCGAGGACACTAGGAAGAAAGCTTTGTGAGTCGAGAACACCAGGAAGGAGTCTAGACGGGTCGAGGATCGAACGTCTAGCGGAAAGTCCTAGAAGTCAAGGTCAGATGCTGAGCAGAAAGTCTAAACAGGTATAGAGGATCAGATGTTTGACAACAAATACATTCTCTTAAAAGGAGTAGGTGAGGACGTGTTCCCTGTTGAGGGAACAATAGGTGTCGGTTCAACCTAGGGTTTCATTGGAAACCCAAAAGTTAAATTGGACAGTCCCAAGACTATCAAAGCTAACTTATTCATTCATACTATATTTTCTACTAACAATGTGATGCAGGAAAGATAAGCCAATAAAAGATTAAATAGGCGCCTGGAAGGGATCCAGGCACCCTAAGTCAATTCAAGCGCCTCAAAGGGATTGAGGTGCCTAGAAGAGGATAAGCTGTGATGAGTTCGGATCAGGATCAAATCCGGCCCGATAGAGGCGCCTCAATGGTAATAGAGGCACCTGGATGAATCTATAAAAGAAGGGTTCGACCAGTACCTTAAGTACAACCTTTCGGACAACTTTCATACTCGCGTACTGCTCTGAAACCCGCTCTACAACGCTGAAATGTTCCTCCAACAACCGACGCTCAAGCTTACTTCATTCTTCAAGTTGTCAGTATTTTTATTTATATGCAATCTATTTTTAATTTAACTGTACTATCTTTGAGCTTATAGTGAATCGCCTAATGAAAGAACTTATACGGGTGTGGACTAGCAACCGTCGGGTTGTGAACCAAGTAAAAAGAAAGAGTTAGCATTGTCTCTTTGTTTCCTTATTGTTTTCGCTGCGTTAACTTGTGTTTTACGAAAATATGAAAAAGTCACGAGCGCTATTCTATGATCCTACATCTACTAATATAACCAACTGAAAAAACAATATATAACCTTGTAATAATCAGATATAAAAGACTTCCAACAAGAACACAATAAGGTTTAGGATCTAGGAGGAGTGATCCTTCATCACGCCTTAGCTATATACTTGGATCAAAAGGATTACAATAGTGTTTTCCTTGATTTAATCCAAATCACTCACCTAACTTCTTGGAATAACCTTATTGTGTGATAAAAATTCCATTGTCCATATTCATAATTTCTAAACCAAGAAAATGATGTCACTCCCCAAGTTTCTTGATGTGGAACATTATAGCAACTCTTCTTGAAGTTGCTCAACTTCCATTTATCATTTCTTGTTATTATCATATCATCTACATAGAAAGAACAATTATATGCAGATCTCCTTCCCTTTTAACAAATAAATTGGAATCTGAATCTGATGTTGTATAGCCTTAGAATTATAAGTATTGAGAAAAAAAATTCAAACTGTATGCGCGAAGCTTGTTTGAGTCCATAAAGAACTTTCTTAAGTTTGCAAATACAATTAGGATGTAAGTTAACAAAACCTGGTGGTTGTTCCATATAAATATCTTTATCAGACTCTCCATATAAGAAGGCATTATTCACATCCAGTTGCCATGGTTTCCAATCATAAACAACCGCCAAAGATATCACCATACGCATTGAAATCATCTTAGCCATGAGGCTCAAAGTTTCTTCATAATCTTCACCATATTTTTGAGAAAACACTCGCGCAACTAACCTATCTATCAACACTACCATCAACTTTCCTCTTGATTTTGTACACCACTTGGAAGAAATAGATTGTACATTTGGGGGCTTATGAACAAAGTCTCCAAGTTTAATTAGTCTTAAGAGCATTTATTTCAACATCCATGGCAAGCTCTCATTCCTTATTTCCTTTTGCTTCTTCAAATGTATAAGGTTATCCATCATCAATTAGTTCAGCAAAAAAAAACAAGAATATGTCCTAATGAAACTTTCATCTTTATAATGAGTTAGCTTGACAATGATTCTCTTTGGCCTTTGTGAGTTGAGCACCTCATGTAAATCATTTGTTTTTTGCAAATTATTCTGTTGAGTATATAGACTCCCCCTTTCACTTTGCTGCTCCTCAATAGTTGATGAAGATGAGTTGGTTGGAGGAATAAAATTAATAGGCAATTCCCTACCCACTTCATCTCTCTCATAATATAAGAATATTTCACCAAAGATGACGTCCCTTGAAACAACAACTATATGAGATTTAGGATCCATACATTTTCAACCGTTATGTTCATCATATTCAATAAAAATGCATTTTCACCACATCTAACTTGCTTCTTTGTGATTCTGGCACATGAACATAGCTAATAGAGCCAAAAACCATTAAATGCATAACACTAGACTTTTCTCCAAATAATATTTCATAAGGCAACTTCATATTAATGGGAGAAAGATACATTCCATTAATCAAATATGATGCACATTTCATACCTTCAACCCATAAAACTTTTGATAAATTCTTGACATGTAACCAACTTTTGCACGTTCCTATTAAATGCTTGATCTTCCTTTTTACTACACCATTTTACTATGGTGTCTCGGCACAAGTAAATTCTCTCTTAATGCCATGCTGATAGCAGAAAGATAAAAATTGTTCTATAGCAAACTCACCATCATTGTCAGTATGTAGTAGCTTTATTTTGGAATTAAGTTCTCATTCAATTATTGCTTTAAATTCCGCAAACCTATTAAAAACTTTTGATTTTTTGCTTCACTAAATAGACCTATGTGTATCTACTATAATCATCAATAAAAATCAACATATATGAATATCTTGAAAACGAAGGAGTTCTTGTTGTCCCATTAAATCACTATTGTGGCAAAAGGCGAAACGCTCGCCCCCAGCGCCCCCGCCAGTCCGTCTCAGGATCAACACGGAGGAGGTAAATCACGAGGACTAGTCCTCTTTTTATCCTTCAGACATGACATAAAGGGTTTCATGATTGCTTATATATATTGGTGCATTTTAATGATATATAATTGTCATTTCATCAAAAATACTTGATTGCTATAACTTTTCATTGCATGTATATCCACACACAATCCCAGACTATATATTTATTATCTATATAAATTTTATAAGTATTAAATTTTTTAATAAAATAAATAAATAAACCAATTGAATCATCGAACAAGGTGTTGATTTAAAATCATATTCGGGTAAAATAAAATCCATTGAGTAGACGCGAAAATAAAGAGTATGTAGTCTAAACCGGAATTGATTTGAATTTGATTTGATCAAGTTATGACCGAACCAAATTTAATTAGATTAAATTGGTTTAATTGATTTAAACTAAGTTAAAGAAAATTTTGAGAAAATTTATTTTCTCCTCTCTTCTATTCTCTTCCATGTACGTAGCCTCACTCCTACCGCATCACACGTAAACCTCCATGCACCGGCTTTTTCTTATATTCTCTCTCCTTCTCCCTATTTTTTTTTCTTCCCAATCATAGCTTAGTTGTTTTTTTTCTCCTTCTCCAACAACAACTCTCGTTTCTTCTTCCTCTTCTCAAGAGTAACAATCCTTCTCCTTCCCTTCCTTTTGTTATTTTCCAACTGACTAATAACAACTCTAGTTCTTCTTCCTCTTCAATAAGGGTAGCTCTTGTTTTTCTTTTTCTAATTGTCGAAGCTAACCGAAACCGTCAAAAGAGATAGTAAGACTTCCATTCCTTTTTTCATTCATTTTTATAGTTGTTTTGTTGAACAATATAATAATGTAATGTAATATTTTTTTTAATTATATATATA
>JBBUKS010000065.1:2426318-2449137 GCA_038050645.1 Hedychium gardnerianum
TACTTACAGTATTTATTCCCACCATGTGTCGACGTACCTTTTAGGTCGCACACGTCGATGTGGATTATACCGAGTGGTTCATTGCTTCTTTCAATATGTAGAAAGGATAACTTTGTCATTTTAGCTTCAACACAAGTCTCACACTTATATTTCGGGTCAAGGTGGAATGTAGGTATGCTTTGCATGTTTATTAATCTACGTAATACATCTTAGTTAACATGTCCTAGTCTACCATGTCACAAATATGAAGACTCAAGCATATAAGTGGAAGAGCTTTTAATTTTATTTATCTTAGGCCTAATGGTCATTACATTGAGTTTGAAAAGCCCATCAGATACATAGCTCTTTCCCACAAACATTCCTTTCTTGGATAGTTCAACTCTGTCCGACTCAAAAATAATACGGAAGCCATGTTTGTTTAACAGTAATTCAGACACTAGATTCTTCAGAATCTCCAGAACATACAATATATTGTTCAAAGTGTGGTCCTTACCTAAGGTCATCTTCAGCATCACTTTTCTAGGGCCCATGATGTTCGAGGTTGTTGAGTTTCCCACGAACAGCTTGTCCTCATCTTTAACTTCTTCAAAGTTGTGGAGCACTCTCGATTCACCATTACCACGGGTTTTAACCCACCAGGTTCAGTTCAAAGAATACGACGTAGAGGTCGTCCATTTCTAGTCCCTCATTCAAGTTGACCTCCTGCTTCTTCTTCGACTTTTTGCACTCCAAAGATTTGTAACCGACTCGGTCACAATTGAAGCACTTCCCAGAGAACTTCTTACTGATGCCTCCTTTGGGCCCTAGCTTGGAAGACTTGGAATTTTTCTGTTTTGAGTTTTGACCATGCTCGACGACGTTGACTTTCACAATAGCCTGAGAGAACAACTTTCTCTCGAAACTCTTGTTGTCTTCCTCAATGTGAAGTCTAACAACGAGTTCTTCCACGTTCATCTTCTTTCGCTTGTGCGTTAGGTAGTTCTTGAAGTCCTTCCAGCCGGGAGGACTCTTCTCAATGATTACTATCACCTGGATGGTTTCACTCAGAACGATACCTTCCAGTGAATCTTGTGCAGAATCACTTGAAGCTCCTAGACTTGGCTGATCACCGTCTTAGAGTTAATCATCTTGTAGTCCAGGAATCGACCCACAATGAATTTCTTGGCTCCTGCATCCTCCAACTTGTACTTCTTGTCCAAGGACTCTCACAGCTCCTTAGTCGTTCTATTCATGTTATACACAGTGTATAGTAAGTCGGCAAGGCTGTTGAGGATGTAGTTTTGACAAAGGTACTTGGAATAAGTTCATGCCTCCACTGCACTGATGGTCTGAACATCAACATCCTCAGCATGCTTGGGAGGGTCCTCGGTCAAGAACTGAGTCAGATTGAGCGTGGTCAAATAGAAGAGTATCTTCTGTTGCCACCTCTTGAAGTTCAACCCAGTGAACTTCTCTGGCCTTTCCACGTGGTTGAATGGAACATTTCCAATCGGGGCAGAGGGGACCTTCATGTGATGAGTTTGTTGCATCTTAACATTTTCTGTGGTCATCTCAATAGATCAAATCTATTTCAAAATTGTTAGACAATCTGCCGGAGATATTGTGGAATTATAATTGAATTGAAATTACACAATATCTATTTCAACTTATCTGTTGAGATGACCTAAGCATATAATCTCAGGCTGCCAGTAGGGCTGTTTTGATGGAGTGCCCCCAAGCGGATGTGAGTACTCGAATGCTTCCTTCGGTCGGGAAGCAGAATGAAAGCCAAGTCGAGTCGGGAGTCGATTCAGAGAGGGAAGACTCTGTCAAGTAGTTCCTTCAGTCGGAAAGCAAAGACTCTGAGTCGAGAATGAAAACTTTTGAGCTGGGAAGGATCTCGTTGAGTCGGGATACACGTCACCCGAGTCAGGAAAGGAAGATGTCGAGGCCTGCGCTTAACGTAGTCTCCTTGAAACAGATTCGCCCCACCTCCGACTGTGCTTCGAGATTCTCTTGGGTCATCTGTTTCCCATGATACAATGGCAAACCGCAATCGCCACCAAGCACTGGTGGATCACGACGAACTAAAAAAAATACTTGATTGTTGTCACGGGCAAACCATCAAGCGGAAATGCATGGCGGAGAGAGAAGATTTTGAGAGAACAAAGGTGGAGGAAAATCTCTTGCACATAACTCATTTACCCTTCTACACAGGATCATCGCCTCCTTATATTGGAGCGTCCACCCTTAGTTGTAATAAATGACCGAATAAAGAGCATTCAATGTCTTTACTCATCGGTCATTTAGTCATCGACCATTTCTAACGTCAATTACGGATCTGAATTAATCTCAATTAATTCATCCGTCATACATTTGAGCAAAAGGTATTATTCACGTGACAAAATGTTAGTTATTTCATCCACTTGGGTAATCCAAAAGAAAAGAGAGGAGAATATATGAAAAATATAATTAATTCTTTCGTTTACTTGGGCCACTAGCCATATGCCGAAGTTTCGGGTTTAATACCAATATTTTAGCAACAAATCCAATAAATCTAAGTGTAGTGCTTGGTGTATTGATTTATTTTGGAAAGGGAGTGTGTGCGAGTTGTTTATTTCAAGAATAGGATGGATCCATCCATCTGCACCTCCTTATATAGGAGGATCCACCCCTTGCTTTAATAAATGACCGAATAAAGAGCATTCAATGTCTTTACTCACAAGTCCACCCTTTCATCCACTTGGATAAATTTTATCTCAATCGGTCCGACATTCACGCGCGCAGGTCGTGCTCGCACACGAGTCAACTTGGATCAATGTAATTTGGGCCTTGAATTTGCACTGCTTGTGTACCCACACGTGAGAGAAAGCCTCTCCCCAAGCATTTGTTCACATAATATATGCATGTGCAACAATATAAACCAATCATAGAGCCAAAAAACTCTCAATATGAGACTAAACTTATGTACAATAGAGTCTCTTCTTCTCTACTTTTTTTCTTCCATTCATATTTCCAATAATAATTTCTTTGATCCTATTTTTTTTTTTCCTTTTTTTCATATTTTTCCTTATAAAGATATATTTTTCCATAAATTTCTCTTTTTTTTAATTCTCTCATTTTGGAGTTAACAATAATTGTCTGAAAAGCGCACTTAAATTTAAGAATTTCTAAAAAAACACACTTAACTTTTAAATTGATCAAAGAACATATTATTTTTCATTTTATCTTTTTCATCAGATTGCATTCATAAAACAGCACCACTCTCCGGTAATGCTGGATTTGATGTTTTTTTCTTTGTCCCCAAGTTCTCGCAATGTGATATTTTTTCCTTTGTTTCGATACAACTTTCTATTTGTACGTGGCTTCGTATGTCCACTTTCAATGGTGGAAGGATAACAGGCTACATTGAATTCACTAAATATCTCGGAGCTCACTCCTATCAAATAAATCATTTTAATGTAAAAGTACTATAAATTTTCATGATTTATCTTCTTCGTATTGGTCCTGACACGAACTGACGAGAGCGCTGGGGGCGAACGTTTTATCTTTTTATTACCGTGGCTTCATATGTCCACTAATTGTTACTTATTGATTTTTCTAATTTTGTTACCTAAATCAAAGTCTAAAATCTAGTTCCTTGCAAGCGTTTTGGTTCTTGACTGAAACGAGTTATCAGTGCTATGTTGAACATACTGACAAGCATTGCTAGAGGTATTGAGAAAGAGGAGAAATCGGGATTTACCTGCCTGTATCTTACCATGGAGCCAATTATACTGGACCGCTTGGGTGAGTGATATTAGCTTTTGCTGGATTGAGAAAGAGGAGAAGAAGAATCAAAGTAGAGAAGAATAATAAAAATATCAGCGATTGAACCTACTTCCTTATTGTCGCCTAACGCCACAAAAACAGTGAAAAAAGGGAGTAACATTGTTATGTAGAGAAGAGAATCAAGGAAATGAAGAAGTCGCGAAGAAGAGTAGGCAACACAACCAAACATGCAAAGAAGAGGTTAGGTTTCGGTCGGGGAAGTCAAGAAGCGAAGGCGATGGGTACTTTGCTTAGTTTTTCTACTCTTCTTCACTTTGGATGCTCATAATTCCATCTCTTAAGGCAACAAGGAGGTTAGGGTCCTCAAGTGAAGTGTCTACTATGTTGCCTTCATTGCGGAGTCAAGTCATGATTCTCGGGTGAAGCATCCATAGCTGAATTAGATTAAAACCCTCAAGTGAAGTATGTTGTTGCGTCACCTTCATCGCGGAGTTAGTTTAGGATCCTTAGGCAAAAGTTTTTGCCGCGTCGCCTTTGCTGTGAAAGTGATTCCAACTCGTTTCGAGGTCTCGAATTTGTGGAAAACATGAATTTGAAACCATGTATATCTCTAAAAAAAATTAGGCTAAAAATATTCCATAAATCATCGGATCATGTTTCCATAAATTCTGAGATAAATTATAGCATAGCTAGTTTTCATAAAAAGTTGTTTAATTTTTTAGAAAAGTTCAAAGATAAATTTATAAATAAATCGTTCATCAGAAAAAGAACCATAACAAAATATACTTATTTTTTTTTAGAGTAAATAGTATAAAAATTAAAATAAATTCGACAATACAGTTTGCTCAAAATTTTGGCAACAATGAATATCCAACAACAAAAAATAATAATGAACCACAAACAAAGGCAAGTACCTTGATTCAATATCCATTAATCATCAAAGGAACACCTGAATATTAAACATATTTGCTTAAATCTATTATATGACAGTCTAAGTAGCATAAATCTATTATCTAACAGCCTTTTATGATATTCTTCAATTAATCAATTACTTCCTTAACTCACTGTGGTAAAAAGGCGAAACGCTCGCCCCCAGCGCCCCCGCCAGTCCGTCCCAGGACCAACACGGAGGAGATAAATCACGGGGGCTAGTCTAGCCAGCCCGAACAGTGACTAGTGCATAAGGAGAGCAGGAACCTGACTACTAATCAGGATTTGACCCCTAGACCTCATCGTGAAAACACCTCATGCATTAACTCTATCTATAACAAAGGGAGAACAGTCATCTCCCCATCCAAAGATGCTTATAATCGTACCCTAAATCTTAATATTTTCTCCGTGATGCAACTTCAGTTGTCGTGTTTCTACTGGAACGGACTTCGTCCGATGGAACTAATTAAAATAGTCTAATTAAAATAGTTACATATGCGCTTTTAGGAATGACATTGATTGTGATGGTAAATTACTTTTAAAATTTAAAAGAAAATTTTATAAAATGGTAGTTAGACCTGTTATGTTATATGAAATTAAATGTTGGACTATAACTCGAGTACATGAGCAGAAGATGAGAGTTGTAGAGATGAGAATGTTAAGGTGGATATGTGAACATACAAGGATGGACAAAATAAGAAATGAGAGTATTAGAGAGAAAGTCGGAGTAACATCTATTGAAAGAAAACTCCGAGAAACACGTTTGAGATGGTACGGGCATGTACTTAGACGACTAATAAATGCTCCAGTTAGATAATGTGAAATAATGACAAATACACACATCAAATGAGGAAGAGAAAGACTAAAAAAAGACTTGATTAGCAACAATAAAATAAGATAAAATTTATTTAAATATAGATGATGATATATTAGGGGATAGAGTCCAATGACATAAAAGGATTTATATAGTCGACTTCATATAGTGGGATAAAATTTGATTGTTGTTGTTATATTGATTGTGATCTCTTAGTTGACTTCTTGGCTAAAAGTGGAATATTATGATAATGATGATTCAAAGCCTAAACAAAAAGGGGTTTACCGAACGATCGAGGCATTGATCACTCGATTCTGTGCGAAGTCTATTTTGAGTCAAACATTATTCATTTGTTTAGATTCACTTGATAAATTAGTAGACCAATTCTCATTATATTAAATATTAGGCAAATAAATCATAAATAAAGATTACTTAAAATTATGAATTACACATAGTAGTAATTAATCTTCTTTATTTTAAATTTCCCACATCAACGTACTGTACTCAGTTAATGACCCTGAAATCGCTAATCTCCGGCTTCTGGATCCGCCGGCGACGGCCATACATACTGATGTTCCTCTCCAAACCGACGATTTTCTTCCCCAACGTAGCTCTGCAGGCGATCGCTGATCGCCACCGGTTGCTGAAATCCAAATTAAAGCTAGCAGTAGTAGTATCAATCCAATCTCCGGCTTTTGATCCGCCGGCGACGACCATACATACTGATGTTCCTCTCCAAATTGACGGCCTCGACCGCTCGCGAGGCGGACTGATCGTGGCGGCCGCCGCTTGCGGCCTTGGCTGCTTGAAGGGCGGGCTACTGGCAGCGGCCACCACGAGCAATCCGACGGCGGCTACTACGCGTGGCGACTCCGAAGAAACAGTGAAGAATTTACGCAGTCGGACGCAAGTAACAGAGGAAGGTTTATTATAGCAGCTCGTGATTGACGGCGGTGATGCCTGCTTTGTGCGTTTTTGAGCAGAAATGAAGATCGCCGCGTGCGGCGGCGAGGGGGACTGCCACCGGTCGCTCGATGTCATCGGTAAACGCGGACTTGTGCTTGCTTGGTTTATAGGGTTCCGGCGAATTAGAATCAGTTGGAAGATCACGAGGAATAAATCTGTTATCTTGTTTTCTGATCTTTGTTCTGATTCGTATATTTTCTTAGAGAAAAAAACAAGCTGTTCTGTAGAGGATTTTACAGAACATCCTTATTGTCTTGAGAGAAAGAGACATTTGTTTGAAGATAAATTTTTTGATCTATTTGTATGAGAATTTTACTTGGTTTGCCTTTTTTTATGATCAGTTTCCTCTTCTTCTTGTCATGCAGGTTATCACAAAAGAGTCCCTCATGGCAGCTCAGCTCATGTAAACTTATTTTGCTGACGATAACCTGGATCAGTGTGGAGCATATTTGATTCTTTTTTCCGTGACTATTGTTTATTCTTGTACGAAGAGTTTTGCATAAGGTGTTAGAGCTGTTGTTGGAGCAAAAGTAAAGTCGTTATCTTTAACGGCTCCTTCATGACCGTCTCATATTTATTGAAAAAGGGTAAATTATGTGGGCATTTGCCCTAGTGCAGCAACCATTTATATGGAGGAGGTCAGGCATTCAACGAGATATTTTACACTCATTGGAAATTGATTTCAAGAACTATTGAAATAATCATTCATACAGATATCAACTGTGTCAACCTGAGACAGAAAAAATAACACTAAAATGAACACCACCAAGTGTATCTTCTTGAAATTAATTTTATCCTGGCTAGTAGCCAGGTTCCTGCCCCCCTTATGCACTAGTTACTGTTCGGGCTGGCTAGACTAGTCCCCGTGATTTACCTCCTCCGTGTTGGTCCGGACTGGCGGGGGCGCTGGGGGCGAGCGTTTCGTCTTTTTGCCACAATAGAGTGTGCCTATCTCCGACACCGTTTACGGATCCGGATGCTATTCGTATCGGTTCGGATCTCAAGGGGTCTGATTCATCGATCACTAGACGTATTATTTATACGCGGCGTGGAGGGCGAAGCGGTAGGCGATTTCCTAGTCGATTTTGTCTGATGGAGAAAGAGGAGTAAAGGAGAAGGGGGAAGAACGAAGCGATTGTAGTGTGCACTTTATGTAGATTTCGCTGTGCCACTGACATGGGATCCAATTCTCCACCCGCAGGTTGGTGATTCTCTGGTTAATTTTTCTGTTTTTTTTTTCCGCTCAGGTATTAATCTTGCATGCCCGTGGGCATCCCCTGTATTTTTGAAGCCGTTGTGCAAGAATCTTATTAGGGTTTCGATCGATTTTTTTCATATGCTGTTCGAATCTAATCTTATGTTTCGCATGCTTGATATATCGATTCCGATACATGTAGAGGTAGCGTGTATGTGAAAGTGAATGAAATTAGGATAACTCAAAAGAAAGATCTTACTTTTGTAATTCTTGGGTCTTGATATTCCAAATGGATTTCAAGGTTTGTTTTCCCATCTTTCTAGGGATCCTTGGTATATCTGATTCCTG
Organism: Hedychium gardnerianum; assembly: GCA_038050645.1. Classification (NCBI taxonomy): domain Eukaryota; kingdom Viridiplantae; phylum Streptophyta; class Magnoliopsida; order Zingiberales; family Zingiberaceae; genus Hedychium; species Hedychium gardnerianum. The sequence goes on from JBBUKS010000065.1 coordinate 2,434,322, forward strand.
ATTGGGATTTGAGCAAGGGGGAGAAAGGGAGAAGATGGAAGTAAAGGCATATGCTCCTGGCCTCCCCCTTATTTATTTGAGCTTCTTAAACAAGTAGTTCAATTCCTTTCCCTGCGTTCCTTTCTCCAATTCCCTCAATCGTGAAAAGAGTGCGAGGCTTGGTTTACCTAATTGTAATGTTATGCTAAGTTCACCTCTAGGACTTTCTGTTATCGTTAAGCACACATTATAGGGTTTCCCGTAGGACGTGTTCCTAGCTACAAAATTCTCCTTTGTAAATTTCAATGAACTGGAATATTTTTTGACTTTACACTGAGATTGTCTGGTTAGTCTGCCAATACTATATAGGCTACTAGGTTACTGGTAAAATCAGTTATTATTTTAGTCTAATTACATTGTAATGCTGCAGATAACTGAAAGCAACTGTACTAATGCTACATTGATTATGCCAAGACAACTCATTAGTAGCTATAGTGTCCAGCCAGAAATGTTTGCTTTGCCACAGACATACTGATTTTCATGAGCTTGCTGATGTTTGCTGTACATGACCTTGTGTGTTCTGGTCAGAAGTCTGGGTTGCATGTTTTGACTATAGTGACCATAGTAAGCCTAAATTTGAATGGACTATGGAAATCAAGTGATCATTAATGGATCTAAATGAACCAAGCATTGTGAACAATCTTATAACTCAGTAAAAGCTGATTTATGTTCGATCACTATGAGAAATAAATAAAAACTTGAGCATATTTTTATGCTTGATAAAATTAATGAATAATCTTGAAGACTTTACTCTTGTGAACTTAGCTCATAATCATTCACGAATATACTTGTTTACACTCTTATCCAGGGTTTGTCTTTGGTCTTATATTGTTTGTCTATGCAATAAAAGAATATACTATAATCGTATACTCGGATACAAAGTTCTTGTTTATATATATATATATATATATATATATGATATTATTTGTGTTAAGTTTTTTAAAAATTTGTGAGATTCATCTATAATTTCAGGAAAGAAAATAAACATAAGTTTCAGTTATTTACTGGATTGAATATTGGATACCCAATAAGGATAACATTGTGTCTACTTAAGCTTGGTAAAAAGCTTGTGCTCAGTTCAATCTCAAATCAGTTTGTAAATAAACAAGCTAAAGCATAAAAATGTGTGCTTGATTAATATTTATTTATTTTCTAATAAATAAGCCTGAACAAAGGCGCTGCTTCCTTGCAACCTCAGTGTTGACTCACTTTGAGCGCTAACTTATGATTTGGTTATTTGGCATAGTTTATAATTTATAATCTAAAGGTGAAGTATTGGATAATATATTGTTTGCTAAGACATTAGTATCTAAAATTTATATTGTCTATTTAATCTAAAATATCACCTGGTTTTCTTAAGTTTGAGAACTCGGTCATCCATAGCTTCTGAATGTTTCACAACTGCTAATCCTAGTTCAATCACCACTTTCATTCTATGAGATGTTACTCAGCATTCTATGGTGTGACTGTGAATTTTTACATCAGATCTGCCTTCTTTTTTAAAAAAATAAAAATGGTAATCAAAATATAATGTTATGGTCAAGTCTAAGGATACAGAAAACTAGTTCGAGCCTCAACTATTTATTTGGGGATCCACAAATACAAAGAGTTGCGAATTGAATTGCAATTTTCTTCCTTCTCTCTGCAGGTACTCCACCTCCAAAGCCCTGGGAAAGAGCTGGTGGTTCATCAGATCCTGCACCATTTAAGCCCCCATCTTCTGGCAGCACTAGTGATATTGTTGAAGCATCCGGCACTGCAAAACCTGGTGAAGTTGTTCCAACCATTGACAGGAATGCTACTACTACCAACAGTACTCTTACAGGACCTGTTCCAGCAAGGCCATGGCAGAACTATGGTGCCAATTATAGAGGTACCATGTCAGGATCTTCTTCAAATTGTAATTTTTTCAACACCATTATGCCTTGAACCTCCCATTGTATTGTAGGTTATGGATCAAGTATATACAATTCAAGCTATGGCTCTAACATGCACAGCTCCTATGGGGGTCTTGGATTGTATGGCAGTCTTTATGGAAACAATATGTACTCAAGCTATGGGGGTTTGTATGGAGGTTCAGGAATGTATGGAGGTGGCATGCACAATAGCGGCTTTGGTGGCCCTATAGGCGGTTATGGTATGGGCATGGGAGGTCCTTATGGTAACCAAGATCCAAATAATCCATTTGGTCCCCCACCATCCCCGCCAAGTTTCTGGATGTCCCTTCTTCGTGTGGTAAAGAGAAATTTGTCATTGCAAACTTATCTGTTTAGTTTTATCAAAACCAACTTGGAATTCTCTCTCTGTTTCAGCACAATGCTAACTGTTTGTTATTATTATGCTTACGGTTTAAAAATGTGTTTTCTAGATGCAAGGTGTTGTGAGTTTCTTTGGTCGAATTGCTATACTTATCGATCAGAATACCCAGGCCTTTCATTTGTTCATGACTGCTCTTCTCCAGGTTAGTTTTCTTTTTTTCGCCTAATTTGTCTCTATCTTTACTTTTGCTGGAGATTGTTGACCAGTTGTTTAACACCTGTAGCTTTTTGACCGATCTGGAATGCTATATGGCGAGCTTGCGAGATTTGTATTCCGGATACTGGGCATCCGAACAAAGTCTAAGAAACAGAAGCAACTGGGAAGGGGCGAATTGCATGCCACTGCTGGCCAGAATTTCCTGGAGGGTCCTAAAGCTAGTGGTGGTTCATGGGATAATGTTTGGGCTGACAATAAGAAAGGGTTTTCTTAGACAGACTCCAAATTCTTTGAGCCCCCATTCGTCTGGAAGCTGAATGGTGAATTGCATGCCCCTTGCTCATCTGTGCAATATTTCCCCGTGTGAGAAAGGAATGACAGCATATGGTTGGAGCACTATGTTACAGACGAATAGACGATGTAAAACCTGCACCTCGCAGTTTGTCTTTGTTCGGTAAATAAAATATTTGATTTGTTGCTGTCGATCGTCAGATCATTGTTTAGCTTTTGAGAAAACGTCAATTAAGTTAATCAAGGATGAAATGCTTTGATCCAATTTGTTGATTAAAACGTTGAGGATCTTCCTGTTAACTTATTTTTACAGCAGTATGACTAACGCAGATGTCATGAACGGTAAATCAATTGAGTAGGCAAGTTGAATTGATCAGATTTCACAGGTAAAAAGAGACCAAAATAAAACCATGGCATTCCATTGTTTCAGTTGGTGCTTCTGTCCATTAATACTTGGCCACCCGACTTTGTTAACAAATTCAAATTTTCTTCTCATAAAATTTCATCGTGAAAAGTCAAGTCAACTTCGACTCCTCTCGAGTGTTCAGTACGGTCAAATTTGAGCGATAAAACTGGTCCTCCCCATGGAACAAGGACTATTAGAAACCTCTAGAACACCGTAATCCGACCGTCCATCACGGATCATACGGTCAATGCTCTTCCCGGGGACACTAACTCGATGCGTCGTCTCCTTCTGGAGTCTTCTGGATCCGAAATCTATCACCGACGCCATATATGCTTCCGGGCTGGCCCTTCCTGCCTCTCATCGATAGGATTTTCTCGAGCGCGCGGTTTCCTCGCCCCTGCGACCGTGCTGTGGCATTGTATAAACTGGTTCCGGACTGCGGTGCTAATCTTGCGGCTCCTCGTTTGTTCTCGGTTTTGTTTGATCGATTAAGGGTTCGTCGGCAAGATGTTTGGGAGGGCGCCGAAGAAGAGCGATAACACCAAGTACTACGAGATCCTTGGGGTGCCGAAGACGGCTTCGCAAGAGGATCTCAAGAAGGCCTATCGGAAGGCTGCTATCAAGAACCATCCTGATAAGGGTGGCGATCCCGAGAAGGTAAGGATTTGCTGATCTTTCTTCAGAAGGTCGTCGATGCGATCTGTGTTTATATGCATGTAGTTTTATTGTTCTATGATTTATTGTTTCTTTTTATACGCCCACTGCCATTTGTGTGTGTTAGCTTTTTATGCAGCTATGCTACTAATGCTTACCCGTGAATGAATAGGATGCTAATTTCAAAAAGTTGGTTTGTTTCGCATCCCGGCATGTTGTAATTTAGGAATTTTCTGGTACGAGACCTCATTCAAATGTATCATTTGGAGATCGAAAAAAAAACAAAAGATTCCTCTTTTACATAATGATTTTGTGCACACAATGTAATTTCTGCATATATTTTTTTCCCGTTCGGTCATGGGTTTTAGAGGCCTCCTAACCATGCTTTCTGATCAATCTCAGGAACCCTAGTTTTCCCCTCATTTCACTAGGTTTCTAGTAACAGTCGTTCAGTCTGTCCCTTGGATCAGGTGTTCAATATTTGATTTGTTCCGAACAAGCAAACTTCTGATGTAGGTTTGTCACAATCCCTGGGATGCATAGATTTTTCACTTGAAAATTTTAAAGTAGTGTTGATTTTTATCCTTCGTGGGTCGTTCTAAATATCTTAATTGATAATTCAATTAACTAATTTTACTATGAAGATTGAGATGATGATAATGATCTACTGTATGCTTTTACAGTTCAAGGAGTTGGCCCAGGCTTATGAGGTTCTAAGTGACCCTGAGAAGCGTGAAATCTATGATCAGTATGGGGAAGATGCTCTCAAGGAGGGAATGGGTGGCAGCAGCAGTGATCACAATCCATTTGATATCTTTGAGTCATTTTTTGGAGGTATGTTTTGAGATCTTTCAGTTAACAACAGAAGTTGTGTGCTAATGTGCCTCAATAATTTGTTGTGCAGGAGGTGGAAGCAGCCGAGGACAGAGGCAAAGGAGGGGAGAAGATGTCATCCATCCCCTTAAGGTGTCTTTGGAAGACCTGTACAATGGAACTTCCAAGAAGCTCTCTCTTTCTCGGAACGTCATCTGCCAAAAATGCAGTGGGTGAGTTGTCTGTTGTGGTTGCAATGCTGTGGCAATTGCTAATATCAAAGATTTTCGAGCACAAGAGTGTTTACTCTTGTTTTAATTTTCTGCAGGAAAGGTTCAAAGTCTGGTGCTTCGACGAAGTGCTCTGGCTGTCAAGGTTCCGGTATGAAGGTAACAATTCGGCAGTTAGGGCCTGGCATGATCCAGCAAATGCAGCATCCTTGCAATGAGTGTAAGGGAACTGGGGAAACGATCAATGAGAAGGATCGATGTCCAGAATGTAAAGGTGAGAAAGTTGTGCAGGAAAAGAAAGTAATGGAGGTTGTGGTTGAGAAGGGTATGCAGAACGGCCAGAAGGTTACCTTCCCTGGAGAGGCAGATGAAGCAGTATGTTCTACTCCCGTTGCATTTGAGTGATTCAAATAGCCCAATCCGACTTAATAGAAATTGAATCTAATGATGATTGCTTATGGTTTTGCAGCCTGAAACAGTGACTGGAGATATTGTATTTGTCCTTCAACAAAAGGAACACCCCAAGTTTAAGAGAAAGGGAGACGATCTCTATTATGAGCACACACTGTCCCTCACTGAAGCACTTTGTGGCTTCCAATTTGTTTTGACCCACTTAGATAACCGACAATTGCTTATCAAATCAAACCCTGGCGAAGTTGTAAAGCCCGGTAAGCATTGAAGTTTTAACCTGTGTCGGTATTTAAAAAAAAAAACTCTAATATAAATATGTTTATATTTGTTGCTGTTATTGGTTCTAATGCATCCTCACTGCTTTAAAAATAATGATTGATGCAGATCAATTCAAAGCAATAAATGATGAAGGGATGCCTATGTATCAGAGGCCTTTCATGAAGGGGAAGCTGTACATCCATTTTAATGTTGATTTTCCTGATTCATTAGCACCGGAACAATGCAAAGCTCTCGAGGCAGTACTCCCACCAAGGCCCCATTCACAGATGACCGATATGGAGTTGGATGAGTGCGAAGAAACAACGTTATATGATGTTAATATTGAGGAAGAAATGCGAAGGAAGCAAGCTCAGGCACAAGAAGCTTATGAGGAGGAGGATTTCCATGGAGGTGGTGCCCAGAGAGTGCAGTGTGCACAGCAATAGGCAGAATACTACTGAGTATTGAATCCTTGAACTTTCTTTGTTGCATTTTGTTGTTGGTACTTGCTAAATTCTGGTACAATATTAGCAATGCAATGTGCTTAGTAGCTCCATACTAGTTATGACCATCTTAGTCTACCTTTGAATTACATTTCTTGTGCATTGGTTGGTTAATGCTTGGATTGGCTTTACACCATAAACATACCGTTTCTAGTTATGTTTCAAGTGATGTTTTAGGTGCTGTTGAGAAAATGTTGTTCGATCGGAGTAAGTTTGAATATTTGTTAACGAATTCTTGGTTTATTTACTATGCAATTAACTATATGGAGTTGACACACGGCATTTGACTTGTCTTTCTAAAATCTTATGCCTTTTTGAAGAAAGCATTTGCAGTCTAAGAGGAACGACCAATTTGTGGCTTCCGAGGAAGGTTACAAATCAAACGTGGGACTGGAGAGGCAGTTGTAATAAATATAACCAGGGCGGATAAATTGATTATTGAAAGGCTAACTAACATGGCTTATTGGTAAAATTTTGGGCAAATGTGCTATAAGCAGCTGGAAAAAGAGTATTTAAAAAAATTATAAACATATTAAAGTATTATTTTAATTTTTTCAAAACAAGAGCATACTTTTGAGGAAAATAATAATAAGGGATGAATGGACGGTAGTCATTGTTTGAAGTGCAACGTGAGCCACATGTCGAAAGAAGTTGTTGTCGTCGGAAGGCTTCATACTTAATATTTATCAAATATATATATATATTTTTAATTTAAATATTCGATTCGAATTGATTAATTCTAATGATAATTAATTTGACTTTACGAACAAATTTATAGATGATCAAAATAAATTTAAAAATAAGAATTACATCACTTTGCAACCCATACAATATAATTAAAAATCAACTCATAAATATTTGATTAACTATCGTTGCACTTTAGTTTAGAGCTATGTTTATCTAGAAAAAAAAATGAAATTATTATATTAGCAATCTCTTAGACTATCCATATCAGTAGAAGGAAAATAAAATGGAAAAATTCAAGTGGTAAATATTGGACGATGAAATCTTTTATCGAGATTTGATTCCTCATCATTATAATTTTATTTCAAATATTTACCTTTAACCATGTCCCGAAGGCTATCTCATATAATAAAAATAATAATAATTAATTAGATTATATCTAATTTGAGATAATTAGTTTGTTTATAAAATCGTCAGGATAAATTAAAAAACGTTAATGAAAATTCATTTAGACGATGAATATTTTTATTCCCTTCTCGCTAAAAGAAAAAATCTCACTGTAATTAAAATTAAAATTTTATATATCTTAATTATTTATTAAAAATTCTAATTGTTATATCATTGCTACGGGTACTATCTCATATAATGATTAAATATAGATCAGGTAATGTCGAATTTAGAATAATCGATTCAGTCTTATGAAAGTTTGTTATCAATCATAAAAATAAATCAAGAAGCATCAAAATAATTAATATTTTTAAATTTATTTTTTATTAATTTTTTTTTTATAGTACGCCGTAGATTATATCATATAATAGAACTCGTGAAGTGGTTGTTGATTACTCTAATGGGTTAATAAAGAGATCTGGTTGACCTGGATTTGGTCAGATCACAGCGAAATCCCTATTCAAATGGAGTTGAGCTAACAAAACAGATGCGCAGCCTCTCTCGCAGAAAAATCACATGGAAGGATAGCCGGCATATGCCGTCAGATTGAACCACGTTAAATCCTGGCTGCTCGTGATTTCTATTTTATTTATTTATTTTTTCCATTGATAACAAAAAATCATATTCTGATCTTAAACATTCCACATAATCTATGCCAATCTCACATAATCGTTCTCAGAGATTATTTTTTTCATCTTGCAGCATACAAATTTGTCTTCCATACTTTTTTTCTTATCATCTCGTCGAAGAAATGATGTTCCTTTTAAAAAAAAATATTCATCAAACTGAATTTGTCGACAACATAGTTGACGAGGTCAGTAGGACCAAAATACAAAGAAAAGGCATAGAGTCGAGCAAATGGCACAAATGGCGGTAGATAAAGGCATCCATCAACTGGCATAATAAAGAGCACGTAATCTCAGCTGGCAGCATCCATCGACTGCACAAATGGAGGTAGATAAAGGCATAGAGTCGAGCAAATTTCATAAATATCCAGATATCATCTCAATTACAAATCTATGGAACACGATCACATATGCATTGACTTCTATTTTTTAAATCTACATTAATGCAACAACTTGTTTGATTTATTATTATTATTTCAGTTTATTATATGAATCCATCCTCAAGCCGATCAAGCTTTTGCTTCTTCCTTCATGTTCCCCCATGCAGTCAACTCAGTTAATTCCAGCTCTGTTCTCAGATCCCAACTCCCAGGACGCAGAAGCTTCATCTGGTGCAAATCTTCTCCAGAATGGAATAATTACCTTCTTCTCTGATTAATAGCTGTGGACGCTCAATAAGCAGTCTTTGATGGAGAACGCCACCGCGCCCAGCGGCGCCGGCATGTTCGGATCCGACAAGATCGGGGGGTTCGGCTACGGCATCGGTGTCTCCATCGGCATGCTCCTCCTCATCACTACGCTTACTCTCGCGTCCTATTTATGTACTCGGGACAACACTGCAGCAGCAGCCGCCGCCGCGGCGCCGGCTGTGGACGTGGAGGGCGGCGTCGACGAAGCGACGTTGAAGAGCTACCCGAAGATGCGGTACGCGCAGACGAAGGTGGCGGGGATCAGTGGCGGACCGCCGGCGGCGGCGTGCTGCTCAATTTGCTTGTCGGATTACAAGGAGTCGGACGTGGTGCGCGTGCTGCCGGAGTGCGGGCACGTGTTCCACTTGCGGTGCATTGACCCGTGGCTGAGGTTGCGGCCGACGTGCCCGCTCTGCCGAACGTCGCCGCTCCCCAGTCCCCTGCCGACGCCGCTTGCCGAGGTTGTGCCGCTTTCCCGTGATGGAAGACACGGATAGCACCGGGGAAGGAAGAAATCAATTGCAAGAATTGCGAGGTCGTAGAAGGAGTTTTGTACTATTCGATTGACCTGCGCACAAATAACATTTGGTTGATCAGTGTAAGAGTTTGAGCTTTGAAATTGACATTATTCTGTTTTTTACATTGAAACATAATTAGCAAAAGTAAACATCAAAAATTTGTATCCAAACCAAGCATATTAAAGAAGAAATTTCAACCAAATTCTGTATTCATTTGTTACTAGAAGACCAGCTTCATATTAGGGCTGGAAACATGCCACAAAGTTATATTGTTAGTTCAGGTCAAGTGAAAAAAAAATGGACTAATCTCTATTAGCCATCGCCCAAAAACCACAAAAATGATAGCCTGAACCATCATAAATTCTATACAACAAGAACTTCTGGAACATCTGCATGTTGAAACGGAGTCGAGCAACTGAGCTCATTGGATCACTGAGTGTAATGGAACTCAATCTGAAGGCGTTGATGAATGAGAGTTGAAGTGATCCGCCCTTTCTCGACATCGGTTTGCAGTTCCCTGATTGGAATGGCTGCTAAGAAGCTCTTGATGTATTCCTTGCATGTCTCCTTCCCCCTGCACACAAGATCTCCTTCCATAGACATGTCATTCTCCTGATCCAAGCAGTCAGCAATGCCACTTGCAGACTCAGTGTTACTAGAAACCTTACGAATGGATGTGTTGTCATCGAACTTTAGGATGTATGCCTGCTGGCACCCCTCATAGAGCCGCTCGCCAAGTGTGTCAATTATATAGTAAGCATCTTGTTCAATCTTGAGGACAAAGAAATGATCATTCCAACTGACTATATATACGTGGGGTTTGCTTCCATTACTTGAGCATTCTGAACCAGATTGGCAGATCTCATACCACATGCTGTCAAAAGACATGGCTTCATGTAGGAAGTCAAAGGCATTGTTGCAGTCAGTGCCTTCAGGATGGAAAAAACCAATCAAAGATTTATCTGAAACCACAGAAACTGACCCAATCTTTGCTTCAATTACTGTTTCAAGGTCAAAGTGCTTGTCAGGAAAGCGTTCCATATATTCCTGGTTCTCACAAAGCTTTCTCCACTTTAGGGAGCCTTCTTGGATGAGGCTATCAAACTGTGATTGGACAGGCATCATATCCTGGTTTCTAAGAAACCAGTCAGCAATAACTGCAACAAGAGCAGTGCAAGCACTCTCACCTGATGCACTCTCGCACCTCTGGTCGATAGATGCAAAAAAGATTTCAGTTACAAACTTCATGTTCCCGTCACGGTTCATTATATCTTTTGATTCCCATCTCCCGACGACAAAGCAGTCATTGTCGAATTTGGATACCGATGATTGGTCTGTAGCATCATCATCCTCTCCTTTGTAACTCTGCAAATGAACACGATAACATTATTGATTTCCCTCTAGATTCTTCATTTATTACTACATGCATAAGAAATTTACCAACAATAGATAGGAAAAAATTAGTCAAACAAGAGAGAAATAAAAACATACGATTGAAAAATAAGATTCATCTGAGGAGCTAAGCAGCCTCCGGTCATAGTCAATGTCATCTCCTCCCTCTTTATTTGCTTTGTTTAATAATGGTTCTCCTTTAGGCTTAGGAGATATAAATCTCAACCTCCTTTTCTTCCAAGAAAGGATGCTCCTCTTTGGCATTGAAAGTTCAGGACCTGATGATGATATTTCCTTCACATGTGAAGAATTTACATCTGATTTTCGATGATTGTAATATACCCAATCTTCAAACTCTCCATCTGATTTCATTTCAGAACTAATATTGTTAACAGTCGCTAATGTGCCATAACTAAATGACTTCCTAATTTTGATATCCACTTTGTTGTCTTCTATTTCTTTGTCATCATCATCAGTGGAATCCATATCAAATGGATAAGTATACTCTGCATCATCACTCCTAGAAGAGCATTTCTCACTGCCATCATCATCTTGGCATGCCTTACTGGATCTCCGAATAGACACAAACTTCTTCCATCCAGCTTTGAGAATTGGAAGCTCGTCTTTTTCAAAAGGGAGAACTTCTACAGAGGGAGGTGATATGGGAGATGTACGTGGCCTTTGTATCACATCATGTGAATACTCAGAAACTCTAAATTCCAATATATTAAGAGCTACCTGTAAAATGAACCCAACTCAAATGTCACATTGTGGAAGTGTGTAATTTGATAAAATGTTCAAGACAATGATCATAGAAGCTAAGCAAAAATTGAAAGAGAAAGTAAATGAGGCTAGGGGAGGGTGTTCCATGAAAATGACTCTGAAAAAAAATGAAACTATGACTATTTACCACGCATTTCACGTTGCAAACCAAAAAAAGAACAACTTTTAATGAAATTAAGCAAGTTAAGAGGAACTAGTCTACTAGCCTCTATCATTAGTTGTAAAATATAATGAAATAGCAATATTATGCATTCTAACATCAAACCTCAGTATCTACCAAGTTTTTAACATACATGAAGGGATAGCTGAGACTCTGCAGCACTAGGCAATGACAATGAAAGACTTAGATCAACCTCCTTTTCAGCAGTTATGAATTCTGCAATGTTCATTGAAGCCACTCCGAGAAGAGATACCTTGTTCTTTGCAACAGGGATTGAGCCCTAGAAACATAAGTAGATCCAAGAAGATATTTATTATGTGATATGTTTTCAAGTAAAGCAGGTTTAGTATGCCAAATAGTAAACTGGCTACATTGCTCTTTCAAGTAGGTTTGAATGGAGTCGAACTTATTTACTTGAAAAAATTAAATAAGTCTAAGAATGCAAGGATTTAAAAATTTCAATGAAGTACTAAGCCATCAAGTTCACAGCACATAGCGAATTTCAACATTATCGAGTTAGGACTTATTGCCAACAAAAATATTTGTATGACTATGAGACAAAAAAAGATCCTGCTCTCCATTTTTCATAAGGGAATGTGTTTTTCATTTGGAGAATGGAACTAAAAAGTAAAAGGTATACATGCATATATTTGAAACCATCCACCAAATAACTCAAAAATGGATGCAAAAGAATTGTTGATGGTGTTAATCATTTTGACAAATATCAAAGTCTAAACAATCTACATGTTTTAAAATGATGATAGGAAATGTTGAAAATGGCCAAAAACTAAATCTTCGATTCTAAACAAACCTATCAGGAAAATGGTAGTAAACGCTGGTGAAGCGGTGGGGACACATGCAATAGTTGACCAAGCAGGAAAGATAAAATTGTTGCTTTGAAAATAAAGCATAGAGTATCTCCAGCTGTAAGATACCAACACTAACAGTATTATTTAAACATATACAATTCTAAAAAGAGAACTGTTAATTAAAGTCTGTCGGGCTTCACAAAATTAATAAGAAGAATAAGTAAGGAAAACGATAGAGTCAGATTAGCAAAACTTAAAACAATGAAAATTCTGGGGAAAGTAGAAGGATGAGGAAGAAAAGGATTAAACAAAATAAATTGAAAAGAGAATAGAACATACATACAGATTAAAATTGCAAGATTTTGATTATTTCACAATACAACGTCAAAGAATAACATTTACTTGACATGCATCAACCAGAAAACTCACAAAATTACTAAATGACTAATCAAAACCTGAAACTATTAAGAGTTTTCACCTATGTGAAAATTTTGAAATTCTACATCAGGGTTGCGATGAATCGTGCATCAACTGTAATTATGGACCAAAACTATGCAATCTGGGCAAGATAACCCCAAGAATCACCATTTTTCAGACAGAACTGTGGAAAAAATGTTTGCAGAAGGTCGAAAAGCAAACATGATAACAAACGGCAGAATGCGAGAAGGCCTTTTTAGACTCACATTGAGCACATTGATTGCAACCTCCCATGGATAAAATGCATTCTCCCTGTTTGGAGTCAGGGTGCACACAGATTCAAATTCCTCATTCCACTCTACCACGCCTCCATCGTCCACCTCTTCCTCCCTCGTCCGGTTCTTCTTCACCGTTCTCCTGAGCGAGCTCAGGGTCACCTTCGGCCCCTTCCATCTTACCTCCGCAATCACCTTTCTCTCCACGTCCGGCTCCTTCTCGGCTCTTATCCCTTCGACCCTCTTCACCTGCAGCCTCACCTTAAACTTATTCGGCAGCGGCGGCCGTGACCGCCACCGCATCATCCTTCCCACCATCACCGCAGACGATCCAACCGCCTGGGAGAAGAATGCCTAGAATCTATGCTGGCGGACAATTTCGAGGCGAAAGCACCGAGAAAACCCCCTAATTGCTGAGAAAACGCCAATTTTCCACCAAAATGCGCTTGAAATCCTGAGACAAAACTGTTCCTTTCCGATCAAAAGGAGCCGAGAGCACATGGATCGATCGGCAGGAGGAGGAAAAGTAGAGGTTTGTGGGAAATTTTGTACAGAGATCGAAGGAATCGAGAGGAACGTGACCAAGAGCAGAAAATTGCAAAGAAACGATGCGAACATTGGCACGAGGAGAAATACTAGGAAAATAAAATAAACACAAATTAGTAAAAACAAACGGTTAGTCACGGCCGGCGTGACGCCGTTATGATGCCGTTAATATTTAAATAATTCTCAACGAAAACGAGGGTAGAAGTACGGCAACATAACGGCGGTGAAATTACTCGCTCCGGTTGCGTAATTATGGCTTTAGCCTCATTTTTTTTTTTAATCTAGCAACTATTCAAATTAATTAATTTTAAAAATAATTGATGAGGGAAATTTTCTTAAAAATTTAAATTTTAAAATTTTTAATTATCTATTAAAAGACTCATTATATCATTACTACATTCCGATAACATACATGAAAGCCTCATTTTGATAATGTCATCAATAGATGTACACATAATTTATTAATATACTATAATTTTGTGCATGTTTAAATGTAACATTACAGTACAAAATATTTAAGATCATAATTATTTAAAATTAAAGTTATAATATACAACTATTTAAGACTTCATTATATGATTTTAATAAAATTTAAAAAATAATATATTGTATATCAAATCAATAATAAATAAAAAAATTCTAGATTCATTTTTTATAGAAGGATGAAAGAATGGTTAAAATGAAGAAAGACGTTTAGTTTTTTAATAATAGTAAAATACTTTTAAAAATTAAAGAAAAAAATTATAAAATGGTATTTAGACCAATTATGTCTTATAAAATTGAATATTTGATTCCGAATTGAGCACACAAAAGTTCTAAAACTAAAAATAAATATGTGGATATATGAGAATGAATAAAATAAAAAAAAAATAGAAAGTTAGAGTTGCATTTATCTAGAAGATTTTAAAAAAATATATATTTAAGATGATATAGATATGTATTTAAATGATTAATAAATATCTTAATTAGATGATTTAAAACTATGATAAATATACATATTAATTTTTTTAAAAAATAGTTAATAATTCTAAAATAAAATTTATTTAAATATAAATATTATTATAGTAGGGAATTAAAATGATTTAGAATGATCAGTGTAATAATCTACTAATTAATTAGTGGAATAGACAATGGATTATGTAAATATTTACATAAAATAGTTAAGAGAAAGGAAAATAAATATTTTTAGGAATTACTAGACTAATTAATATTTGTTTACTTCTCTATCTTGGGTTTAGTTTCACAACTTAACAATATAATCAATTCAATCAGGTTAATTGCAGACGGTTGCTTTTTATTTTGTTTATTAACAATTAAATGATAGTGAAAATTACTGGATCGTTTTTTACTGCAAACTCCGTGAACAGACAAGCACATCCAAAATGATCCA
>JBBUKS010000065.1:2458253-2479129 GCA_038050645.1 Hedychium gardnerianum
TATTAATACATTCTTCCAATGTTGTTTTTCCTTATTTATTTTTTCTTGTAAATTGTGATCAATGGTTTTATTTTTAAACAATCTCATTTCAATATCAAACCAAATATTCATATTTATAATATGTTTACTGCTTGTTTCATGACTTTTAAGTTTGACACTAAGATTTTTCTAATCTCGACACCCTTCGTTTGCTAATTGAATTGTAATTGATTTTTGATTAAATAATTTACAACAAAAGAAAAATACTTTATCTATTTTTTTTAATATATTAATCATTTTCTATCATATTTTTCTTCATTTGGTAATTTTTGAATATAATAAATCATAGGAAAATATCTAGAATTTTCATCATTCGAAAAAGAAATATTGATTTCTCCAATTGAACCTTTTTTCAACTAATAAATCTATTAAATTTGTATTTATATTTTTTCATTGTGCTTGATCATATATATTTTGAATAGTAGTTTCATCAATATTATTAAAAAATTTAGCTTCATGATCTATTAAGTCGTCTTCTTCTTCTGAATTATTATTATCTTCTTCGTTAATATTAATATTTAATGAATTAAATTTATGATAAAGTTCTTGACAGATTTTTTTTGTCCTAACGTATTATCTTTCGGTGAAAATTTAATTAGTTTTATATATAAATTTTCAATTGTATTATTTTTTGAGTTTTGATTTTGATTATTAATAATAAATTTATCAAGTGCACATTTCTGAGATTGAATAAATTTTTCTATTTTTCTTTTTTTCATGAATCATATTTTTTAGCAGACATATTTATATTAAAATAATAATAAAAAAAGAAAATATAAATCCCTATTATTTTATCAAAATAAAATTACTTAGAATTAAATGAATAATAAAACCTAATTTATGTCGTCGTGTAGTTCTAATTTAGCGATATTTTAAAGTTTGATTATTACCTGCACCAATATAATAAGAAAATAAAAATATATTAAATTTGATTTGAATCGATTAATTTAAGTAGTATATAATAAACCAAATAAGTGTGCTTAAAAAGTATATAATAAATCATATAAGTGCAGTTAACAAATATTAAAAATTTATGTTCATATTTTATGATTTTTTAAGTGCATAAATCAGATTTGTGATGATAGCAATTTGCTTGTATCAAAAAAGAAAAAATGAGAAAAAAAAATCTCATTCAATTGCTAATAATCATTTATAGATAATAATAAAGAATATTTTGAGGAAGAAAAAAAAGCAAAACAGAACTATTACCGAGTGAGGAAGGAGAAGGATGTCTTCTAAAAGAATCATCGAGACATCAAAGATGGAGAAAAATTATAGAGTACTGATATCTGATGAGAGAATAAGATAATCAGCTAATTATAAAATAGAATGAGAAAAAAAAAATAATGATTTATAGTATAGTTGTAGATAAAATTTAAAAGAATATAATAATTATAATTAATATAATCTATGAAATTAATTGATAATTGTCATTGGAATGAATAAATGATGAGCGAAAAATGAAGCGTCACATGCATGCGTGCGTGCATGAGTTGGCGCTGCTAGTCCCCACGGATGTGCTAATAATGACTAGTGCATGAGGTGTTATCACTATGAGATTTGAGGATCAAACCCTGACTAGTAACCAGGTTTCTATCCTCCTTCATGCACTAATCACTATTCAGGTTAGTAGCAATCGTGATTTATCTCTTTCGTGTTGGTCTTGGGACGAACTGGATGGGCTTGCCACCATGAGTAATAATTAAATATATTTTAAATTTTTTGTAATAATAATGAACCTCAAATTTATTAGGAGCCCTATGATAGGCCGTAAGCCGGGCACGAGGACAGGATACCTGGTGCTTAACCTTTATATGTTCTTTTCTTCTTGGGGCAGAAGTTTTTCTCCCAACCGTTCCCAGGGTTAGAATCAACACTGATCATTGAGTAACCCCCCACCCACCAAATTCTTCCGGTGATGGCGCTTCTTGGACAAAACCGACTAGACTAGCAACGTCACTGATTTTCTAGGAGACTAATGGTTTTCAATTCCTGCCAAGTAGCTCAAGGAGCTGGGGTTCAACTCAGAGATCTGTCATGTAGAAATTTCAGCTTTCTTCCAAGAATAATGTTGTGACTTGTGAGGTTTCTGCAAATTACAAATGAGAATCAATAACCAGCAGGAAGATCATTATGAAGCAAGCATATCGATGAAAGTTGTAGTGAATTGGCTTTGCAACATTCATCAGATTAGCTATATTCAAGGTAAAGATGCATACTTTGTTTGATTGTTAATTCTTTAACAGCTATTAAATAACTGTTGTAATAATTTTATAGTGTCTGATTGTTTTTAATCTGTTATAGATAATTTAAAATTATAAAAACTATGAAACACTAAAGTTTATATATATATATATTTAAATAAATCAGTACGTTCTCTTGACATAGTGGGCCTCCTAACGGCCCAATCCTTTAGTACAATCTTCCTCACTGAAAGTCTGTGACACACTATTTAGTGCTTTTCTGGAACTGCAAAAGAAAATTTAGACTATTTTCTCTGCAATTTTGTTCTCTTGACATTTATTTTATATAATCTGTTTTAAATCCAATCTTATTCTAAAGCAATTCTATGTTTTAATTTTTCGTATGCATGAAATGCTGTTTCCTTACTCACTAGCTCTTTTATATCATACTATTAGTAGGATAATGATACATTAAGGCCACTTATTCTTGTTGTCATTGAAATTATTGTATTGTTTCAATTGAGAAAATCGCTAAGTTACTAACGTAGCGAGATATTGAATCCGTTGATTTATACATGAATATCGAAAATAATCTTATATAATCTGTTAATTCGAAAATTTTGATATTTTAAAGAAGGAGACGATGGTTGAAAATAATATTAATCAAAAATGTCTCAAAATAAATAAATAGGTGTTTAAATAAACTCAAGACCTAAGTTATCAAAGATGAAAATATTCTTAAATGCCTAAAAACTAAAAATTATCAAAAAAAAATAATATGAAAATAATGTTAGGAGGTTTCAAAAAGATCATAAAAGATATTTTTAGGATCCAAGGGTTGGTCGGTCATAGATTTTATATGGTAATAAATTTAGATCTCTCAATGTGTTTTGATTAAAAAATAACGTCTTGTTTTAATATTTAAATAAAAAATGATGACCTTCAAAAATTTACTCTGATGTTCCGTATCAGTTATCTATTATTAATCACTTGTCTTGTATTATTAATCACTTATTCTTTTGTAGCAATAAAAAAAATGATTATATTCATTTCAGGTGTTTTTTATAGTTCGTCTTTAGATTATATGAATAAAAATAAATGATGAAATTAATTTATAATCAATCGTTAAATAATTAGAAGACTCGGGATATGTATTCACCAAGAATATTAATCACTTATCCTTTATTGTGTAAGAATTGTAGATTTGGGGTGCTAGTCTTCTTACTTTGTGCATTTGAAATCGACCAGTGGTTCACTCGTCGATAAAGTGAATTTGAGAAGTTTGACAAATATGGCGTTCAAAATTCATAGTTTCACACCATGAAAATAGTGAACTTTTGGACCAAAAAAAAATTATTATTTTTGAGAATTAGTTTGAAGCTAAGGGAAGGATCGAGGCCAAGGATATACTTATTCTCCTCTCCTTTCTTCATTCTACTCACACATCTTGCGCACCTTTAGTCAACATTGCAACATTTTAAAACCTCATTCTAGATTTGTTTGACTTCTCAATATTCATTTTCGAGGAACATCAATAAACTATAAAATCCCTATTTTCAAACCATCACTATTTATTTTCGACTAATGATGCAGTGATAGAATGCCTTTTTAATTTTTTAAGTATTTAAAAATCGAGTTCTAATTTTAATAAATTAATAGATAATTTTTTGTAATAGATGATTAATCTACGTTAGAGGTCATCTGAGTATTTTTTTGATTTATTTTAATGATTAATAATTTTTTATATATAAAATTAAATTGATAATCTCAAGATTAATAAATTAAATATGTAATGTCAATTTAAAAAAACCACCACTAATTACTTCGACCAAAAAAAAAAAGTTTACTATTCGGTTTTTGAAGAAAAGACAATTAAGTAAACTTGGTTTTTCTTCCTAAAGGAAATTATGAAAAAGAAAGTGCCATATAAAAATATCCACAGTTGACTTTTCAAACATGGTATAATATGTTTATTATATGTGATTCAAAATACTAAATAAGCTTATTTTAAAACTTGAATGATTAAACAACATTCACGGTATCAATTATAATTTTATAATTATTATAATATAAATTTATCATATTCACATAATTAAGTGATTAATTTAAAATTTAAAATTTAAATTTTATTGGATATTTTTTTTCTATAATATATCACAATTAAAATTAAAATTAAAATTTTAAATCCTTAATTATTTATTAAAGAATTTAATCATTCTATAAGTATCTTGGAGATAAAAAATATTAAAGATGGACATGCCTGTGAAGATTTCAGAAAAACAAAAAAAAAACCCGAGTAAAAGTATTTTTAGGATAAAGATGGGATTAAATGTTGTTGTAATATTTTTTAAAAAATTAAGATAATTTTTTTCGATAATAAAAATAAAGAGTGCCTTTTATTGGGCCCCTCTATTCTTTTGTCAGCCTTGACGTGTGAAAATAATAATTTCTGACAGAAAACAACAGAAAAATTAATGATGTCTGACACAAATTGATGGCGAATTTGTTAACTTTTTTATCTTATTGAATTAAATAATAATATTTCTCCCTTTCATTATTAAAACTAAAAAAAAATATATTTGTGTTTTCCTGCGTGATTTAATTAAATAATTATTTATATTAAATTATCATGGAAATTTAATTCACGTGTGAGAGGGGCAGGTAAGGGTCGTTACATTGTCGGTATGACATGGGAGTCCAAGAAACACGTGGTCAACAATTATGTTCTAGACTTTATTTGTAATTTTCAATATTTTAAAATTATTTCTAAAATTTCTTAAATAGTTTAAAATTATTTAAAATTTTCTTGATTAATTTTTAAAATCGATTTTAAAATTGTACACAAAGTTTCATTTCTCAGTCAAATAGCTCTCTTGGCAATAGTTTATTATTATATTATTATTTTAATCACTTTAAAATTTTAATTATATTAAGATAAATATCTTCTATAATTTATCCTTTTCAAAACTAATTTATTTTTGTGTGTTCTTATTTTTCTCTATATATTTTATTATATAATAATAAAAATTATAATAATAATAATAAAAGTTTGTATATATTGTCATGAACCGAGCCGGGCGTTCGCATGCCGACCAGCCGGTTCCGACGCCGTCCGTCATTTTGACAAACACAAAGTGAACAAACGCGGCATCCGTCGGAGCTTCCCGTCGACGTCTTGTCGCCGTCACCCCTTCAAACGTTTGACCTCCAACATCAGCCTCGTGCCGGTCACGCTCGCCCCTCCCTCCCCACCTCCCACCGCCTATAGCCAGTCACTCTCACGCTTTCCCAATTCCAAGCTCTCACTGGCTTATAACGCTGTTCGTACCAAGCATCTTCGAACTATCGAGTTTAGTAGAAGAAAGCAAAGTCAATATACCAAGCTCCCTCGCCCTCGGCTGCCTCGGATTCTCCTCTCCTTTTTCTTCATCGCTTCCTGCTTTCCTCTTTTGGAGCCTTCGGCGCCGGCGCTTCCGACATCGCGGCCGCCTTCCTCCTCAAGCTTCCTTGTCTGCGCTGCTTCGCCGGAAGTCTACCTTCTCCGGCCAAGATCCCCAGGAGACTGACCAGGGAGCAAGGGGGTGTCGGATTTCTCAACGGTGGCCCCACAAATTGGGGTTTTGGGCACGAAAAGACCCTCCTTTGCCCCCGCGAGATCGATTTCAATGTCGCCGGAATGCTTTTTCTTGACGCTGCTATTCCTGGTGCTATCCCGGCTGGTGTTCTCGCAGAACCAGACTTGCGAGTCCAGGGACCTCGACGCGCTGCTGGGGTTTGAGGGTCCCGATCTGGTTAGGTTGGGATGGGGCTTCAATGGCTCGTCCGCCGATTGCTGCGACTGGGCTGGAGTGCGCTGCGGCAACTCGAGCATCGTCGGGCGGCGGGTCGTGGAATTGGATCTCAGCAACCGGGGTCTGAGAGGTGGCTTACCTGATTCCTTGGCCAGGCTGGGCCGCCTCACAAAGCTCGACCTTTCCTCAAACTCCCTTCGCGGATTGGTTCCCCCGGAGCTGTTCCGGCTACCTCTACTGGAGTTTCTCAATCTGAGCTCCAACCAGCTCAACGGAACGGTTCCCTCGAATTTAAGCCTTCCGGCGATCAAAATCTTCAACATTTCTTACAATTCCTTCACCGGCAGACACCCAATCCTCGCCGGCTTCAGCGAAGTCACCTCCGTGGACCTCACCGGTAACAAATTCTACGGCCCCATTGACCCAGCTATTTGTAGTTCCTCCGCCAACATACAAGTTCTCCGCTTCTCCATGAACCTCTTTTCTGGCGGCGTCCCTAGAGGTCTCACCAACTGCAGCTTCCTCACTGAGCTCTCCCTGGGTACTAATTACCTCACCGGAGAGCTGCCCGAGGAGTTGTTCACCATGGCAGCCCTGACACAGTTATTTCTTCAGGGGAACCAGTTCTCCGGCAATTTAAGCACAAAGATCAGTAATCTCTCAAACCTTGTTGGTATTGATCTTTCATTTAACAATTTTATAGGGTTTATCCCAGATATCTTTGGTAGCCTTGCAAAACTAGAATCTTTTACTGCTCAATCCAATAATTTTATTGGCATTTTGCCCCCTTCCTTGTCCAACTTATCCTCTCTTAGAGTGCTCAATCTCAATCGAAACTTTCTTCAAGGCAAGATTTACTTCAACTGCACTGCCATGACTAGACTAAGGCTCATTGATCTTGGAAGCAATTCTTTCTTTGGCCCCATTCCTGATATACTCCCCCGGTGTGTGGAGCTTAAAACCATCAATCTTGCTAGAAACGATCTTTCAGGAGAGATACCCTCCAGCTTCAGTAACTTCACTTCGCTTTCTGGTCTGTCTCTAAGCCATAACAATTTCTTTAACATAGCTTCAGCTTTGCAAGTCCTTCAGTATTGCCCCAACCTTGCTAGTTTAGTCTTGACACATAACTTTCGCGGTGGTGAAACTATGCCAATCAATGGAATCAAAGGTTTTGAGAAGATGGAATTACTTGTGATTGCAAACTGTGCTCTTAGAGGTTATATTCCTTCATGGTTGGCAGAATTGTCTGAATTAAGGGTTTTGGACATTTCATGGAACCACTTGTCTGGTACAATTCCCGCATGGATTGGGAAGCTCGACAATCTCTTTTACCTGGATCTGTCAAACAATTCACTCTACGGAGAGCTCCCGCGTAGTTTGGCGCAAATGAAGGGGCTTATGGCTGGAAGTAAGTCACTCCAAGTTGCCTCAATGGATCTCCCATTTTATATCAAGAGGAATTCAACTATAAAGGGCTTGCAATATAATAAGGTCAGTAACTTCCCCTCTTCACTGATTCTGAGTTACAATATGCTTTCTGGACAAATTTTGCCAGGATTTGGGAACCTAGTAGAGCTGCACGTGTTGGACTTGAGTTGGAATAATCTTTCAGGAAAAATACCTGAACAACTTTCAGAAATGACAAACTTAGAATGCTTAGACTTGTCACATAATGATCTCACGGGAAGCATACCAAACTCTCTGTCTAATCTTAATTTCTTGTCAAAATTTGATGTATCACACAACAATTTAGTTGGGTCAGTCCCCATCGGAGGCCAATTTTCTACCTTCTCAAGTGCTGATTTTGAAGGCAATCCTGGTCTGTGTGATTTTCACTTGTCACCTTGTGAGTCCAAAGATTTTCAACCATCAAAGGGCAGAGAGCATTGGAAAGCTACCGTTATAGGCATCGCAATTGGAATTGTAACCGGGACAACTTTGCTTTTAGCTGTTGTTTATTGTATCTTGGTAAGAGGTTATCCAGGGAGATACAAAGAAAATGCTAAGGTAGTGACGCACGCAGATGAAAGCTCAGATGCAACTGATTATAGTTTAGTTATCTTGTTTCACAAGGATAACAAGGAGCTGAGCATTGATGACATACTGGAGGCTACCAACAATTTTGATCAGGGTAATATTGTAGGTTGTGGAGGATTCGGGCTAGTCTACAAAGCCACTTTGCCTGACGGACGAAAGGTAGCTATCAAGCTGCTTTCTGGCGACTTTTTTCAGATGGAGAGGGAGTTTCAAGCTGAGGTGGAAACTCTTTCAAGAGTCCAGCATCAGAATCTTGTTTCGCTGCAAGGATATTGCAAATATGGGAATGACAGATTGTTGATCTACTCATACATGGAGAATGGCAGTTTGGATTACTGGCTCCATGAGAAAAATGAAGGAAGCACAATGCTAGATTGGGAAATACGGCTGCAGATTGCACGGGGAGCAGCAAGTGGATTGGCCTACCTTCATCAGTCTTGCGATCCCCACATACTTCACCGTGATATCAAGTCAAGCAATATCCTTCTTGATGAAAGTTTTGAAGCACATTTGGCAGATTTTGGCCTTGCGAGGCTTATTTTACCTCATGAGACCCATGTGACAACTGATCTGGTTGGAACTTTGGGATACATTCCTCCCGAGTATGCACAATCTCCAGTTGCTACTTTTAAGGGTGATGTGTATAGCTTTGGTGTTGTACTTCTCGAGTTACTCACTGGTCGGAGGCCTATAGATATGTGCAGACCAAAAGACAGTAGAGATGTCGTATCTTGGGTGCTTCGGATGAGGAAAGAGAAAAGGGAGGCTGAAGTTTTTGATCCATGTATATACAGCAAGGATGGCAACAGACAGATGTCGAGGATGCTTGAAATTGCATGCCTTTGCATAAGTGAATTTCCTACGCTTAGACCATCAACTCACCAGTTATTGGCATGGCTTGAGGGTATCGGTCTTAATGACTAGCTGATAAATTGATCAACTTCACGAACATCGCATAGCAGCCTCCTGAACTTGAGAGTAAGGCCAACTACTGTAAGTGGCTCGCAAACTAATATTCGCAATAAGAACAGTCACATTCTGCATAATTCATACAAATCCTCAATGCTCAGTTTCTTTTCTATCACCTCTTCTTGTTTTCTTTTATCCATATGCATCAAACAAGATGCCGAAAGTAATGGCATATGTAAAGAGTGGGTTACAATATCTCGTAATAAAACTTGTTTTAACTTCTTTACTTTTCTCATGTGACAAACTATCCAATTCCTACCGATTGTCTTCTGATAATCTTAAAATGCTTGTCAGAGATTAGGTCTAAATAAAGCTGATTAACTTTTCTGGCATCACTATTTGTAAGAACTTGATTACAACCAGGCCTGCTTTCCATTGGTTTCTGTTGAATTGCTCGACAGGCGGGATGATATCTGGATAAATCTAGGATCATAACTTTCTCCAAAATCTGTTTGGAACTTCATCAACCAACAATCTGGTTAGAAATTGACCAATGATTCTTGACCTTTTTTTTTCTGAGTCTGAAGTCTGAACATATGCATACATATAATGCAGGCCTAACTGCGCTTAGTTGTTTTATGGAATCCAACTGAGTTCTTGGAAATTTCCTCATCATGTTCTGCTTCATTGAACACCAGTAAAAAAAAATATTGATTGCAAAAGTTTCATGGTGTTAAGAACACAAGTGGTACAAGGAACTCATGGTAGTAGCATGCTTTTCACATTCTGGTCTTCTATTATGTTTATTGTTCTTCAATCACAGTAATCAGAGTTCTGAATAAATATATAGTTTGATGATTGGCCTCAATCTATTGCTGCAATCTGATCCTGCTAGAAATATATGTTTTATTTGCAGAGTTGTTAAAAGTTGACCAAGAAAACGTGTGCCATGCATTGAATTCAGAGAAGTTTGATGTCTTTCTGACCTTTAATCACGGTGTCTTCACATGAAAATAGATGTGAAGTAGTTTTTTTTTAATTGAAGTCTGCAAGGCTAAACTTCACCTAATAGTTAAAAAACTAATTAAATGATATACTAAATGATGCCTACAAAATTTATCATCTTTTGCTAGATGTTGGTGATGAAACTTCTTTCAACAGTTTGATTAGGCTTCTTGTCTTGTTGTAGGGGCACAACCTAGTCCACGTCCTTTAACTGTGATGCCGCTGGATGCTTTGCGTAAGGTCAACATACGTTATGCGCCGGAGTTATCTGATAAGGCTCCTCCGATGCTTAAGCCACTAAGTGTATCGGAACAAGAAGAATACTTAAAATCTAAGAAAATCTAAAGAGATCTATGGAGATTGTGTCGACTATTTTAAAGGGTTTGAATACCACATCATGTGGGGACCTTGCGTAGCTGAGTCACATGGAGGATTCGGTCCACCGAGTCAGCAGTTGAACTCGAGTAGTCTAAGCAGATGAGGCGAGCAAAGTGTTCAAGTAGTCGAATGCCTAAGCACTTGAGAGATATGGTAGTATACTGATGTTGTCGAGAACCATGTATGTTTAGGCTTGCCCTCACGGTCGTCATGATTCATCTCGTTGTGAAAGCCCTTGAGATGAGTGAGTAACCTTTTGTCACATGTATGCTTAGGTTTGTTGGTGTGATTGGGATCATTTCATAACTATCACTAAATAATCTGTATTACGCGAATGCATTCTTTATACACCGATGCATCTATACTATACGAATCTTGATAGGACCAATTTTAAAGTATTTTTATTAATTTTTTCACACTAAGTTTTTAGAATATTAGAAATCTAAATGCGTTAATAAATAGAAAATAACTATCGCTAGTCTTAATATCGAATAAATGAGAATTATTTATTGAATTTTAACATGGTATCATCATGTCAGCATTTTTAACGATTATTTCATGTTATTAAAAGAGAGTTCAGTAGAAACTCAAGTATAATAAGTGTATGAACAAAATGATCAAAGATGAAAAAATTTCTTGAAAAATTTTGGTCGTCAGATTATTATCAGACTTAATCGGATAATTAATGAGATAGTAAAAATTAAATATCTGAATTATAATTTTTTTTTTAAAAAAAAATAACTGACTATTTGGCTCGTTATCAAATCATATATGTACTCGCCTAAACCCCTTCATAGGTATTTACCTACTACTTTCCTAAGTTTTCTAGTAATACAGTAATCCTACTATAAATAGATAAAAGAAAGGGTGGAAAACGAAACGAGATCGAGGGCTTCTGCTTCACGGAGCGAGAGCAGCGGAAGCCTTCGCCTACGGCCTCGCAAAATCGCCGAAATGAATCTCTCTGGCTAAGGATTTCTCTCCGCGGCTTGAATCTGGAGGTTCATCTCCATCGATTTCCCCCCTAATTTGTCTTCTCGGATATCGCGTTTCGATTCCCCAATCCGAGGGTCAGCTCACTTTTTCTCGCTTTCTGTGCCCTGAGCTGGGGTTTTACCTGTCTCCGCCTGGACGCCCTGATCCGCGGCGAGGAGGTTGGGATCCGTCGATGCCCCTTCTGCCGTGAAGGAGTTGGAATATGGAAGGTGGTGTTAGGCGTGAAGCGATCCAGCCTGCGACGGCCGAGGAAGAGGCGTTGAAGAGGAACACCGACTGCGTCTACTTTTTGGCCTCCCCATTGACTTGCAAGAAGGTGATTTGCCCCCTTGTTTACAACTGTTGTCTCTAAGTCACTAAGATGCTAGTTTTAATTGTGCATTTTTTTGTTCCTTTAGGCTCACATGCATTTGGTTCTTTGTATTTTATTTATATTTTGTGGTTCAAATCCCGTAAACACTCTCCTTGTGCTAATCAGAAAATTTGTTTCAGGGAAGATTGCCTGGACTAGTTTTGTTGTGCATGCCCTTGTAGGAAGTTCAAGTAATAAACAGTCATTATGCCATATTCTTTCCATAGTTTGAGCTTGTGATAAGTTGTTTTTGTTTGCATTAGCGGCAGAACTTGCTTCTCAATAACTGTTTGAATTCATGTATCCAAAAGACTGCTTAATTTCTTGTTTTTTTAGGTTTAGCAATATAAGTATCTAAATAATAGGGTTCATACGGGCTTTCCTTCCAATGGTTCAAAACTTCAAATTGTGTTGGTAGTATCCTGTAATAGCACATCAATAGATCTCTTTGTTGGATCTTCCAGCTTGATGAAGTGTTGTGTTTGTGCATAATGTGATACTTAGAAACTGTCCTTCATATTTCCATGTCCAGATAAAAGTTCCCTATGGCTTTAGTATCACTTTGCAATAAACATCATTTACTTTTAATAACTTCAACATCTAGCAAGTAATTTATTTATGAGCCTAGAATGGTTAAATAGAGAGAGATCTATGCAATTGTTTACAACAAAACTTAAGCTTCCTTGCACAGAAAACTATTTTGAATCCCACTATTGTATATTTCAAAATTAATCATTTGTCTCTCTTGTAGAGCTAAACTTTGTAAAATGGAGCATATGATGTATTAAGTTGCAATGGTTGAACAATATCACTTCAGTTTACTATTATTTCTTTTCCGAATTGTAAATTAGGTTCTCTGCAGTCTTGCATGATGGCTTTAGGATTTTCGTTGTGTAATAAGAGTATTTGAATAGTTAATATGCTTGAAATCTCTTGTAAGGCAATCAAAGGCCAAAGCTTTTCTACTTAAATACAACAAGAAGAATTGAGGAGTCCGACTATTTGGGTCCTTTATATGATTTTTTTAGGATTTATCTCTCTAGAAGATTTTATTGCTACTAATGTTTAGATCTTTAAATCACTTAATTCAATTAATTAAAGGTTTTGTAGATCTCTCTGCTCCTCACACTTCTAACTTTGGTTGATTCGATCTAATTAATTGTAGAATCTATTGATTGTCTTTAAGGCAGTGTTACTTGGATGAAGGGGAGCAAAACAGAGGGAGAGGGAGAGGGAGAGGGAGAAGGAAAAGAAGAGAGTCTGCTATTTACTTGGATGGAGGGATGGAGAGAAGGGAACCAAGGAGGCATCCTCCTTTCCTCCAAAATTGATCTGCTATCATTGGAAGGAGATGAAGAGAAAGACAGTAAAAGACCAATATCCCTTTCTTCATTATGAGTCACCTACCATCATTGACCAACTTATCAGATCTGGTCACCAGATCACTGCTGGCCATCATGGAATCGGGCCACTAGATTCAGTCCTTGGTTGTCACAGGATTATGGCCGAACCACTTCAACTGTTGATTCAGCTGTAGAACTGGCGGTTGCTGGACCATGGCTGTACAACTTCTGGACTTGACCGCCATAGCAGCCTCTCCAAGTTGGGTAGAAAAGAGGTTGAACAAGAAAAGTAGAAGTAGAATTTTACATTTCTTTCCTTCCCTGCTTTTCATCAAAGTAGACAACTCTTGATCACTCCTCTCCCCTGCATATCTGTCCCTCCTCTCCTCTCTCTCCTTTTCCCCCAATCTTCCTCCCTCCAACTAGACATTTGTACCACAATATCTGTTCTCTAATTTATGATTTATCAAAGCTACATCTAATTGTGGTCTTTTGTATCACAGCCTTATAAAAATTTTCTTTTGGTCTATGAGACACACAACTTTTGCATAAAAAGACTAAGGCTTCTCTTGATTTTAGCCCTCTATTCTTTATCCTATTAATATTATCTTCATCAATATATTATTTTTAGTAATATATTGGGACATGTAAAGCTCTTATTTATAGTGATGTTTTTTCCCACTATCTTAATTATTGTTTCACTCTTCTTATTGTTGAAGCAATATCTCAAATATTCAATTCTAGTTCTGCTTAAAGTTATTAGTTCTACAATCTGTATTAGCTCTACTTAAAAATGTTTAGTTCCTAAAATTTCTCTCCACAATTCAAGCTTATATTAAGTAATAGATTAAGGCTTGTCATTTTGCCATTTTGTGGTTTTAGAAGCTGGTCACTTTTGTTACATTCTGTCTAACAGTGGAGACGATGTTTTGGTTCTTTATGTAACCTGTTTATACTTTTTTCTTACTGTCAGTGTAGTAGATGTCATTCTTTTTGCTACCATAGTAGATTTCAGAATACTCAGGCATTTACTTTGCAAAAAAGAAGAAAGAAGGTTTAACCATCAACATTATGGTATTGTAAAGTAACTTTGAGTGAATTAGCTATATTACTGGACAGTTTCCTTCTTTTGTCCCTTTTTTTCAATGCACAGTTGAGCTTACAATATTGAAGGATGAAAGTTTATGATATGAAATCTGCCCATTGATGAATGATGAACCAAATGGTGTTATATGTATGTCCATGTTTGATAGGAGTGGCAATTTGGGTTGGCGGGTCATAAAATGGCCATGTCTAGTTGAACCATGGCCTTTTTATTCTCAACCTGAGCCCAACCCATTTAATAAATGGGTCAAAATTCATGACCTATACAGGACTTGTTTATAAACGGATTGACCTAATTATGATCTACTTAATCAAACAGATTAGATCGGGTCATAAATGGGCCGTGACATGACCCATATAATTAAGTGGTCATAAATAGGTCATCAAACCCATTTAACAAACTCAAACAAAATTTCAAATACCAACAACATACTACCTATTTTTAATTATACAAAAACTTAAAAATATAATCATATAAGTTATGCATTTATAACTTATTTATTAGATTATATATTTATAACTCATATAGATCACTACTAAATAACTAATTAAATATCTATATATTTATAAACTATGATTGATTTATGACTTGACGTGAGCTGGTTATTTTAGGGTCATAAATGAGTCAACCTGTCTACGACCCAAAATTACAGGCTAGGCTAGATTGTGTTGTGTAAACAGGCAATGCCAACTTTTGCCATACCTAATCTTGGAGCTCCGTTGATTAGTGTTTGAACTCCATAAGAAGAGGGTTCCACCTTAATGCCTTAATAATGATTTGAAGATAATTCAAATGACCAGAATTATAAATGCCCGTTCTGATTGTTGCACCTCTATGGCACATGTGGTTCATTTCACAGTAGTTGCTCTGATGGTACCATTTTTTTGTTGAATTAATTGAAACATTGGACTATTTGTGGTAGTATGGTGTTAATACAGTAATTTAATTCTTTCTTCTGTTTAAACCCTGTAGTTAGGCCCTTCTAATGTGCATTTGCACTAAGTTCTATGTTTAATCATAAACCCTATGCTCAAAGGAGGTTGTTAACAAAATCTTAGATGAGTTGGCACATTTGATATGGTTATCAAATTTGGCATTTTGTACAATTAGCATACATGCATGCATTCTGCTACTTACAGTTCATTCTGGCATTGAGTTTATTCTGATATTGATTTAAAAATTCATTTACTTGAATATTTTTTCTTGAGCTCTTTGATAATGATGTTTATCATACATCAAAACTTACTGCTCTCTTCTAAGCTATACTCTGCTGATGCATATGTGTGCTCATAGATTAATATTACTTTGCTTGTAGCATTATTCTATATCTTGGAAATTGTATTTTGTGTTAGAATCTAACAGTTATTTCTTCATTCAGGGGAGTGAATGTGATTATCGCCACAGTGAGGGTGCCAGAGTTAACCCTAGGGACTGTTGGTATTGGCTAAATGGGAACTGCCTCAATCCAAAATGTTCATTCCGCCATCCGGTATGTCATTTCCACCTTTTCATGCTTATTTACTATGCATGGATTCTCCAAACATGATTCACATGGTACACTGTATCTTTTTACAAGGAACAATTAATTGCATGCTTGTTTTTGTCAGCTTAAATTTTGCTCGTATTCATTTGATGTTCTTCTCCAAAAATTTTCGCAGAGAATTTTCTGTAATGCAATTTTCAGGTGCCATCCTAACTGAATTAGTTTTTAGTTTATGTTAGCTGTTATCATCAGGGAGTGAAGTGCTTGAAGCAACAGGATTCTCATTGAGTGTCAGATCAAGAAATTTTCTATTTTATAACTCATGACTTTCAATAATCCATATTTATGTAATTGCAAAGTTGTCTGGTTCAAATTTCAAAGCTGTATTTGTTTCCTTAATAGAATGCTAATCATGTTTGAATATTTTACAATTAGATGAAATGACCATCCTATAATTGCCTGTATTTTTTAATGCAACGTATCAATTAAGTAGTTTATATACGTGAAGCTAATTGATGTTGTTTGTTGTACAGCCTCTTGATTCTCTGATTGCAACAGCAATGCCTAACTCTGGGCCACCTCCACTGTCAAGTCAGACTTCAGCATCAACACTAACACCAGCTGCCCCAGCTCCTAATAATGGAACTAAACAAAGTGTTCCTTGCTACTATTTTCAGTGGGGCCAGTGTTTGAAAGGTGAAAAGTGTCCATTCATGCATGGACCTCAGGCATCTGTCAACTTTCTTCCCCAACCAGCTACAAAGGTTTCTTCGCTTTCTGCTGCACCACGAAAATCAAATGAACAAGATTCACAAAAGAAAATTACTATGCAACATAATACAGAAGCAGCCA
Organism: Hedychium gardnerianum; assembly: GCA_038050645.1. Classification (NCBI taxonomy): domain Eukaryota; kingdom Viridiplantae; phylum Streptophyta; class Magnoliopsida; order Zingiberales; family Zingiberaceae; genus Hedychium; species Hedychium gardnerianum. The sequence goes on from JBBUKS010000065.1 coordinate 2,474,730, forward strand.
ATCATGATAGACACAAGATGGCTATCAGTAGGCATGGTGAAGTATCATCCGCAACAGTAAAACATGAAACTAAAGCTGACAATGCTCCCAAGCATCAACCATCTGAAAATAAAATATTGCCACCTCATTCAATGGATGGTGACCATCCTGGACTGCCACAGAATGGTGTATCTGTTAACAGTGGTTATTTTGAATGCCAACCATGGGGTCATCAGGCGCAACCTACTGAAGAAGAACCAGATAATGGTAGGGATGGTGATGAGTTCTTCCGGGAGCATTCCCCTGGTTTTGATGTACTTGTAGAAGATGATATTGAAGACCCTGATTACTACCATAATGAAGATAATTTCAGAAGAATGTCTGGTCATGGTGGACAAAAGATGGAAGCTGAAGATGAATATGATTATCACCCCAGTGATTATGAGGCTATGACAAAGATTGAAAGGGATCTACACAATGGCATTGGCAAATATGAAAACTATGAACTGCCACATAGTAGATATGGCTGGGAATCAAAGACTGCTGGCAGAACTTTGGACAGAGCATCATCACTCGAAAGAAGAGTAATCATTAGAGAGAGAAAATCTGATGCAATGAGTGGGTCAGATTTGCGCTACCAGATAAACAAACGAAGAAGGTTCAATGGTACGCGATCTACTAGTAATCATGGTCATAATGAGCACTACCGAAGAGATGAGCAACATGCTGAGGAGAGACATTATCTTCGCCATTCACATGATGATTCAAAATTTCCTCCTGAAAAGTGCATCAGCGGTCGTCTTCAAGGCAGGATTGCATTTCCTGTGAAGTCTGTTATTGATGCAGCCAGCAATGTGCTCTCAGAGAAAGAGAGGGGACAAGGTCCTAGAAGCAGATGGTCACCAACGAAGCGAATAAACTACCAGTCGAGGCATTCAGAAAGAGTAAGATATCAACCAAGTGAGATATTTAGTAATGATGAGAGGTTTCATAGAAACAAAACAAACTTAAAAGATGACACAGATTCTCTGGATTTTGTGAGCCCAAAGTCTCTTGCAGAGCTAAAAGGTGCAAGGAAACATGAGAATATCGAGGAAATCAAAGGTACTGGTTCTAATAGCTTGGTAGGGGTTCAGAATCCAGAAAGTCCTATATCTTTTGAAGGTCCGCTGCCACTGAGTGCCATCCTGAAGAGGAAAAGGGAATCGGCATATGCAAAGAATGAAGTTTCTAGTGCTCAACAGGAAAACAGTCAAAATGGAGACTCGTCTATCCATGAATCAGTTCCTCAATTAGAATCCAGAACAGAAGGGAAGACACTCATTAGCCATGAGGAGGGAGTGATCCCTGCTGAAAATGAGCTAGTCTATGACAGTCGTTCTCCAACTAAAGCTAATGCCTTGGGAACTGAAGATGGTTTGTGTTTGGTGAATGCAGAAGAGGAAGAGCTGGAAAATTCTGACAAGCAAGGTGGGGAATTCAATTATGAATCAGGAAAGGACGAAGAGGATGACGACGACGACACATCCGACTCTAACAAAGATGATCTAGATGATGATGATGACGACTTTGCTAGGAAGGTCAGTGCGATGTTATCTTGAATGACAATGGAGATAGGTTTACTTAGTTTTCCTGTTTACAGAGAGGACATAGACCTTGTGAGTTTACATTGCCAGTCTTGACACCGAAAAGAGGCCGCAGATGGAAGAAAAGTTTAAGAGATTTAATTTTGTCAAAATTGAAGTCCAATGTATCAATTAATTACCTGAACCATTTGAGATTTTATGATCCACCCAAAATAGTTCTAGTAATGAATAACCCAGATGGGTTTGTTTTAGCTTCTTGTTTGCATTTTATTATATGCATGTAATGCTCTTGGTAGACCAAATTAAGGGAAAATTTGGCCCCCATAATTTGTCTCAGTTATTGCTTATCTATTACCCACGTAATTCTTAGTAATTATTGCCATAGAAATCTATCTATTCTAGAGCATTAGAAGTAAAATTTACATGTGGGTGAAATAGTTTGCATGCTTGTTGCTATTTCTGATTCAAATCATTGGAATGTTTACCTAAAAGTAATTGGACCTAATATATATTCTATCCTCTGGAAATGAAGTAAACCCAATTATTAGGATTGTATAGAAAGCCAAAGCATCATTTTTGAGAGTGCCTTCACTTTGGATTTCAAGCATTCACAATGTGTTCTTAGATAAATAAAAAGCTCATATAAAAATGAAAGTTGATTTATTATTTCATTAATTATACACTTTGTTAATTATACACGTTGGCCTATGATACTTTTTAGTCGCTTGTACTTTTATGATGCCCTTAATTGCTTATTGCTATATTGTTATATATACCTTTGTTATCTGTGATAATACAAATTTATTAGTTAGTACATTTGTTTGGAATATAGAATAGTACAAAATTATTTATACCTGATTGATACAATGAAACTCTGCAATCAAAAAAATGCCTTTGAGTCTTTTCATATGTTATTTGAGCTTTGATGGTAAAAGATGAAACATGTTTGAACGTTTTCAACAGTTCTTTTCAAGATTAATATAGAAGTAATAAATTATGAAAATTAATTTAGTTAATTTAAACAATGATAAATATATTAAAAAAATAGAAATTTAATTATTAATCAAAATTTAACCTTAAATTATATAATGATAATATTTTATACTCTAGCTATAAGTTCATTTCGCGGAGACATGTTATTTGAGCCTTGAATGAATTATGAGTCGTTCAACATGCACGTTATATTACTCGGTATAAATATTTTGTGTTAGGAGAATTGTGATTATTACTGATTGAATTGTTAATTTTATATACAGAGAGCTTTGCGGTCTATACATCTAATGGTGCACGTCTAGTGCATTATGTACAAGTTTTATTTTTTTTATTATTATTTTTTAAAATATTATAATTTAAATTCTAAAAACTAAAATTTTAATTTTAAATCTTAAACTTTAAAAACTAAAAAAATAAAATATATATATATGATGCTCATAAGATATATACATCATTAGGTGTATAGACTAATATTTATATATATATATATATATAGACATGTGTATTCGGTTGGTATTGAAAGTATCAATTAATTGAATTTTAGTTTTGATAGATAGAAAATATTCAAAATTAAGATTGTGGTTATTAAGATTATGGTTATCAAATGACTCTGCAGGAAGTTCGAAGAAAGTTTTAAGGAAATTTAGTAAGGTGAAAATTCTAGTTGAGACTAGATAACGAAATTATGGTCAAGTGGACTGAGCGAGAAGTCATAATTAAGAATATTGGACAACGAAGTCTTGGTCAAGTGGACTGGACAAGAAGTCCTGAATAGGGAGATTGAGCAACGAAGTCCTGGTCCGAGGAATTGGACAGAAATTTTGGCAGATCGAGGACACTGGGCAAAAGTCCTAGGGATCGAGAATACTAGGTGGAAAGTCTTGGGGGTCGAGGACACCAGGCAAAAGTCTAGGCGGGTCGAGGATCGAACGTCTAGCGAAAAGTCTCGGAGGTCAAAATCGGATGCTGAGCGAAAGTCTAAACAGTCTAGAGGTCCAAATGTTTGACAACAGGTAAACTCTCCTAAGAGGAGTAGGTGAGGACGTGTTCCCTGTTGAGAGAACAGTAAGCGTCGGTTCAACCTAGAGTTTCACCGAAAACCTAAAAATTAGACCTGGACAGTCCCAAGACTGTCAAATATTATTTCTTATGCTATATATTTTGTCTGTGTTAATACTGTGATGCAGAAGTCGAAGCCTGGAAATTGCCGAACCAGACACCTGGAAGGATCTAGCGCCTCAAGCCGAACCAGACACCTCAAACGGATTGATGCGCCTCAATGACCTTAGCGCGAGCAGGATGAGGTGACATTCTCTGGTTGGATGGCACACGTCAGTAACTAGGCACTTCAATGGGATTGAGACGTCTGGGTTGGGATAGACTAGCCAGAGTCGCACTGCGATTATGTTGAGCCACGAAAGGGATTAAGGCGTCTAGAAGTGGATAAGGCGCGACGAACTCGGATCTGATCAGATCAACTCGGATAGAGGCGTCTCAATGCAAATAGAGGCGTCTGGAAGTGGATAAGGCGTGGAGAACTCGGATCTGATCAGATCGACTCGGATAGAGATGTCTCAATGCAAATAAAGGCGCCTGGATGAGTCAATAAAAGAAGATTCGACCAACAGCTTCAGACAAGCATTCGACACAACTTTCGTACTTGCACGTTGCTTCAAAAAGCTCTTCACGATGTCGTAACATTGCACCGACGACTACGCTCAAGTTCTTATTTCTAAGTCGTTGGTATAATAGTTCTTTACTTATACTTCAATTCTTTATTATTGTATTATTCGAACTGATAATGGATTGTCTATTAAAAAAATTCATTTGGGTGCGAGCCTT
>JBBUKS010000065.1:2485374-2502697 GCA_038050645.1 Hedychium gardnerianum
GTTTAGTTTAACGAGTTGTTCAAACTTGTTTGTTTAATTGATCTTGTGTATATTGAACGAACATAAACAAGCTCTTATCAAGTTGAACACCAAACTTATTCATAAACGTGTAGTTCATTTACAGCCCTACTCATAATAATTTAATTATGCAAATTTCTTCCTTACTTTTTATCCCTTTATCCCTTATCAACCTTATCAACCTTATCATTCAATCCTTGTGCTTCTTTCTCATTTCATTAATGTATTCTTTCACTAAGTTTATTATTCTTCTAATGTATTGAGTTTGTCGGTTCTCTTCTAATGTCATAATTTTTATATGTTTATGTCTTTTTACTCTAATGCTTAATTTACTCGGACAGACAAGTGAGGAAAAGAAATCAACTGTGAAGAAATATCAGGAAGAAAAAGAACAAAGAAAAGAATCTCTCAGGAAGAGGAAGAAAAAGAGAAGAGAAAATAATCCGTCATATCGGGAAGAGAAAGCGAAATGGAAGAGAAACATAGAAGATTATGTGGGGATGTTCATCGCTGGCGCTCGCGAGCAACCATGCTCGCTAGTGGTTGTGCCCAGCGGCCATGTGGGGACACTGTCACTTGTGCTCACGAGCGATCGTGTTGAGATGTCGCCGCTCACACTCTTGAGCGGTCGTATGGGGACTTTGTTGTTCGTGCTCGCGAGCGAATGTAAAGAGATGCCCGCCACTCATGAGCGACCATGAGGAGACGATTGTGTAGGGTTGTCAGCATCTCGTGAAGTTTAAGATAGCGAGGGACATGAGAGATATGACAGGAAGGAAAGAAACACATTCTGTTCGATTTTAAATAGATAAAAGTTTGTTAATAAATTGATCGAAGAAAAAAGATAAATAATTCAGTATTTCTTACAAAATAAACAACAACAAATTATCTACGTAGAAAACTTTTTTCAATTTTCGAATTTGTCCTCTCAAATAAATTGAGCATAAGTGCAATTGCCTTTGATAATCCTTGTCTTTCGTTCCCTCAGGTCCTACACTACCTTTCTTCTTTGTTTTCACGGCTCCCTTAGTTATCAAATGTTTACTCCTAAATTCTTGCACACATAAATATGTGTATCATATAATAAGATAAAACTTAATTTAAATTATTTTATTCAAATATCAAAATCTACCTTCCTTAAGCATTCAGTTACTAACAAAAAAAAAAAAAAAACCTTTACACGTATAGATTTTTTGAAAAGAACTTTTATATTTTATTTTTTTTACTTCTACATAGAATATAAAAAAAAATGAAAGTAAGTCAGTTTAATGAAGTTAAGGATTCACAAAGTTGTCAGACTAAGTTACAAAGATGTTAATATATAATAATATAAATACAGTTCAATATTTTTATTATGATTTAAAATGTAAATTATTTTTTATGATAATTTTATAAACTTGACCGTAGTTAGATATTAACCCTCGAGAACAAGAAATGCCGACCCCGTTTCCCTCTTTTCCTTTCTTCAAGAATTGTAGGGTTTTTCTTCTAACAATTCCACTTCCGCTTAAAATTCCCTCTTGACTAGGGATTTCGACTCCGATCCATCTGCTGACGGTCCATGGAGCACGCTGCCGTGGTCTCCGAAGCACCAGTTCGCCGGGTTCTTCCCCGAACTCTTCTCGTGATCTTCTTTTCTTGCCTCTTGAACCTAATCCTTGCTTTCTACTGTCCGACTTCACCTTGTGCAGAAGAGGGGCAGGCCGCCTAAGAATGCGAGTAAAGCGGGGGCAAGCAAACCCAGCGTCCCCACCGTGGAAAAGGTGGACCGCAGCCCCACTAACGAAGAGCAAGGATCCGGGGATGGCTCCTATGACGCTTTCGACGATCACGCCCCGAAGGCTAAGAGGAGAGCGGCAATTCGGGCTGCCGGGTGGAAGGAAGATCAGAGCTTGATCGGTTTGTACGCTTGATTCTTGTTAAATTGGTAAATTATTGTTTGAAAGCTCTTGTATTTGGCACCATTTCTTGTATGCTCTCCAATTTGAAGAAGTCCGCCAGGTATATACAACAACTAAATATCCATTGCTCGAGTAGTTGATTTCTTACATATGAATAGTCCGCCCCTTCTGTATTTTTCATGTCAATCATGATAGGGGTGTTATTGGGAGTTCTGGCTTTAAGGCGTGTTGTTCACTTTCTTTAAACTGATAACTGCCCCCACTACAATCGCTATGACTGCCAAGTTGTTCGATCTTACTTACATTTCCATGCTCATTCTTTGCTTGTAATTTTTCGAGAATTTCTATATGACATGAAAGATGCATATAATTTATCTTATTATGCTTCTTTGCTCAAGAACTTGTAGTTGGTTTATTTTGTTAAGATTATAAGTTCCTTGTAGATTTAACTCGAGGTGGGTGTGTAAAACAATCAAATTATACATGGTAGAGCTAACATTAGTCTTCATATATCATTGGTCAGAGGCGATTTTAGGCTCTTGATAAGTATGTGAAGCCTTAATGGAGAGATGTAACCTATGAAGAGAATTTTAGACTTTGATGTTGTAGGTTAGGAGCATATTCTTTTCAAAAAAGAAGTGAAATGTAATTAAAAAGAGGATAACTTTTGGCAAAACTGGTCATGTAGCAGGTGAGTAAAACTGATGAATTTAGCAAATTGATAAAAATTTCTACATGGCACTATAGCAATGTTGGGAAAAACAGTCATTTTGTTACATTTGGTCATTCTTAAAGCATGAATTGACTTCAATGACTTCAAAGTGTATTTATCTATTCAGATTCAAAATTTAAAAAGAAAATGATCGACCAAAACAGATGGATCCACTCTAGGAAGCCATTGGAGCGTATCCATGTTTCCACAGTAACCAAACGATTAAAAAATGATCGTGTAATAGCTTTATCCAAAATTGCTACATGAATTTTTTTTCTTAAATTTTGAATATGGAAAGATAAATGCACTCTAAAATGCCATTGGAGATCACTTATGCTTTTAAAGTGGCTAACGACTTAAAAGTGGTTATATGGTAGTTTTCCCCGCCTTAAATTGCTTATATGGTGAATAGATGGATCCATTATAGAAGGCTATTGCAGTCCACTCATGTTTTCAAAGTGACTAACAATTTAAACACGAACTATATGGTCCTAGATGACCAAATTATCCCGTTTTTAAAATGTGCATTTTACTTTTTTTTTGAAAAACAATTAGTTTCCTCCTAAACTTACATAATTCACATCATAGTGATCTTTATTTTTTTTTAAATATATAATTTAAAAAAATTTATATATTTTTTAGTAATTTCTAAAAATTTATAACTTGTAAAGTAAGTTTTTAAAAATTTATGGTAGAATTTATTGCATTTTGCTCTCTATTTTTCTTAAAAGTTCTAATGAAAACTACTTTATGAGTTTTGCTTTGGTGCACTAGACCAATTGCTGGCCTTTTTTTTTAAAAAAAAAATTAAGAAAGGTAAATTTGGCAGAATGCACCAGTTTGGACAACCTTCTGATGAATAAAAAAAGGCGTCCCTTTGATGATTCAATAAAAAATGGTTGCCGTTTTGATTTTTACCCATTTTTAAACAATGGAGGTAGAGTGAGGAGACATGAGAAGATGGTGGTGTCCGGAAGGAATAAGAGCTAAGAAGGGATAAAGGGGAAGATGAGATATGAGGGAGGGGCTGGATGGAGGGAAACAAAATAGAAGTGATGGTAGGGAAACAAAGACCGAGGATTAGATTTATTTCTCTCTAATTTGAAATTGAACTGAGTCAGTTTATTTTTCTGGTTTGAGGGATGATATGGTTCCATATTTTGAAATGATCTTATAAGGGTTTGAATTCTTGGTCAAAGTTTTGTGTTTAGTGAAAATCCTTTTGTGTGGACTTCACTTTACACTAGAATGCTCCTAGAAATCCAACGTTAGCTAATATTTTAAATTTATTGGTGTTTTTCACACAGATGTCATCAAGCATAATGGAAGAGTGATTAACCATGCTGTCAAAAAGTGGATTGAGCGTTATGAATTAGATCCAAAACCTGCAACAATTGAAATTTTGATGTTGCTCTTTGAGGTAACATTCCAGCAATTAGTGCCTTTGGATATTTTATTTATTGCATACATTGTGAATTTGATGAAAGTTATTGCTGATGGATAGGCCTGTGGAGCCAAATATAAACTAGAAGTGGCTTCTTTTGAGGAGACTAATGTGGATGATGTTGTGGTCTCACTTGTGGAGCTAGCTAAAAATGTATTTTCTTATGACTTACATGAAATTAATTTGTGCTGAACCATTGAAAGTTCTTCCTTTGTATCTTGGTTTATTTAAACAAATTTTAACTCCAATTTATTGTTTTGTGTATTCATGGATCCATGCCCACCATTAGTTACTCGATGACTTTAGTAGTTTAGTGCTTGCTTTGTCTATCTTTAATGTTGTAAAATACTGCAGGGTGAAATAGAAGACAATTTCAACTCAAAGCAAAAGGAGCTTAAGAACTTCAAAGAAAATCTTGCATCATTCTGGGACAACTTGGTTCTTGAATGTCAAAACGGGCCATTATTTGATAAGTTTTTGTTTGAGAAATGCATGGATTATGTAATTGCACTGTCATGGTATGCTTTTTCTTTCTTTTTTCGTTTACATATTTTTCCACCTGAAAAGAAAATTATGTTAGGGAATAATGCTTGTGCACTTCAGTACTCCTCCTAGGGTTTATCGGCATGTGGCTTCGCTGGTTGGTCTCCAGTTGGTTACATCCTTAATAAATGTTGCTAAAATGCTTTCTGGACAACGTGAGACCACTCAAAGACAATTAAATACTGAAAAAAAGAAGAACAATGATGGACCACGTTTGGAGTCTCTCAACAAAAGGTTATCTCAGACACATGAAAAGATAACTACCATAGAGGAGATGATGCGCAAAATATTTAAAGGGTACTTGAATTGCATTTTTTCTTTGATTTCACTAGAATGAACCAACTTTGTTATCATTTCATTTTTCTTGTCTTTTGTAGGTTATTCATGCATAGGTATCGAGATGTTGATCCAGAGATAAGAATGTCTTGCATCAGTTCTCTCGGTAACTGGATACTATTGTATCCATCACTTTTCTTGCAAGATCTATACTTGAAATATCTTGGTTGGACACTGAATGACAAGGTAAGTTCCTTGTGTATGTATCTTGAGTATTGTTTTCTTAGTCTTTCAACTGCTATTTTCCTGCCAAAAGCACTAATGTATTTCTTGTTGCTTTGGAAGAGTCCTGGAGTCAGAAAAGCTTCAATAATTGCACTGCAAAATCTATACGAGGTGGATGATAATGTGCCATCACTTGGTCTTTTCACTGAAAGATTTTGCAGCCGTATGATTGAGCTTGCTGATGATATTGATATTGCAGTGGCTGTATCAGCCATAGGTCTTTTGAAACAACTACTAAGGTAATGGTTTTTAACCTACCCTTTTGGTTCATTTGATGTTTATGTCATGGATGTATTACTAAAACATTGTACTGCTTGGTTTTGCAGACATCAGCTTCTAACAGATGATGAATTAGGCCCTTTGTATGATCTGCTTATTGATGAACCACCCTTAATCAGGCATGCAATTGGAGAATTAGTATATGATCATTTAATTGCTCAGAAAATTAAAAGTTCCCATTCTGGACGTAAAGGTATCCTGTTGCTATCTGTTATACTGTTGAATATTAAATTTGACATGAAAGTTTGTTAATCATTACCTATATCTAGATGGAGAGGATGAATCCTCTGAGGTTCACCTAGGACGCATGTTGCAAATTCTTCGGGAATTTCCTGATGATCCAATGTTAAGTACCTATGTTATTGACGATGTTTGGGATAACATGAAGGCCATGAAGGTATTTCTTTTCCTTGTATTTCATTGAAAATAAATTTTCTATAGGAAATCCTGTTGGTTTTGTCATTTGTGCTCTGGTGCTATATTGTTTTAAGATGCTTTGTTACAGGATTGGAAGTGTATCATATCCATGCTTCTTGATGAGAATCCACATATTGAATTGACGGATGTCGATGCAACTAACTTGGTTAGGCTGCTCTATTCTTCTGCTAGGAAAGCTGTTGGAGACAAGATAGTTCCTGCTGCTGATGGCCGAAAGCAGTATCACACAAAAGTTCAGAAAGTATGTCCGAAGTTTCTTTGGGTGACTAACTTTAGTTGCCAAAAGTTGTTGAATCTTTTCTGTAGCTAATAAAGTGGGCTTGGGATTGACTAGTATTCAAAGCTGAGTCTGTTTCTTTTGCGACTTTGGTTTCAATTATCTGTATAAGTTCACAAGTCATAACCATGGTATTTCAGTATAAGATATAATTATCATTAAGAGCAAATTTCCAATTTATATGCCACATAATTGGAAGTCTTTCTTTTTGTTGTTTAACCTCAATAAGATAGGGATGACTAAACTAATTCAGACAGCAGGTCCGTACAGACCATTATTGTTTTTTGGATGCCATACCTGATATTGCTTAGAGGGTTTTGTATTAATTCAAAAATATGGTTTCGAGGCATGGGATCTTTAATTTTACTCTACTGTACTGTTGGAGACTAAGAGGATATGATTAGTATAGAAGTTATAGTCTTTCTACCTTAGGCACCTTGCCATCTACTCTTTTTGTAAATATGGGTCATATATGTTGCAGGAAACATTTGAAAACAATAGACGGAAAATAACTACTGCCATGATGAAGAAATATCCTCAGCTGTTGCACAAGTATATAGCTGACAAAGCAAAGATTTCTCCTTTGGTTGAGATTATGGGACTTCTAAAACTTGAACTTTTCTCTTTACAAAGGCAGGAGCAGGTGAGATTTGTATTATGATGTACTTAAGTGCCTGATGCTTACCAGAGCTAAATAAGATAACTAATTAACTATGTCAATCTGTTCTATCAGAATTTTAAGGCAATTCTGGAACTTATTGTGGATGCATTTTTTAAGCATGGGGAGAAAGACACATTGAGATCTTGTATCCGTGTGATAACATTTTGTTCAACAGATAGTCCAGCTGATCTTCAAGATTATGCACAGAATACGCTGAAGGATCTGGAGAATGATCTAATAATTAAGTTAAAGGCTGCTATTAAGGAAGTTGAGGTATGGATAATGTTTACTTGACTCTTTTAATCTTGTAAGTTTGATTAGTAAAGTATGGCAATTAAACCTTTGTAGATGGGAGGTGATGAGTACTCACTTTTGGTCAATTTGAAGCGGCTTAATGAGTTTCAACTGACTAAATTTGTGCCTGTTGATAGCTTATATGAAGATATGAGTAGCATTCTCAAGCTTTTGAGAGACATCGACAATGAGGCATGTAAACACCTTGAAAAATGCTTTGATATTATATGCTTTTGATGATGAACTTTGTTGACCTATCAGGTAAAGTGTTTTCTGCTTCTCAACATGTACCTTCATGTAGCCTGGTCTCTGACGTTCATTGATGCTGAAAGTCCTGAGTCATCTATTAATGAATTATTATCTAAGAGAGATACACTGCTTGACCAACTAGAATGCTTCATAAATGACCTGCCTAATGCTCCACAGGAGGGTAGGATTGGAAATATACTGTCATACAGAGTAAGTTTTTCATTTCTGTGAAAGTTGTTCTCATTGACTTTGTTGCATTTGCTATTTCCATAAGCCTAAATCTCATATTCCATGCTGAAAACTCCCCCCCTTAAGTGTCTGGATTAAGTAATTACCAACTGCCTTTCTTTTGGAATAGATGTCTATCATACTTGCATATCTTTGGTTGCTTTCATTGACTTTGATGCATTTGTTGTTTTCCATAAGATTAAATCTCACTTTCCAAGCTGAATTTTCCCCTCTTAAGTCTCTGGATTAAGTAAGCAAACTGCCTTTCTTGTGGAATAGGTGTGTGTCATACTTGCAGACCTATGGTGCTTATTTGAAAATTCTAGATTTTCTTCTACTAAACTGCATCAATTAGGATATCACCCAGATATATCCTCAGTTGAAAAGTTTTGGAAACTTTCTCAGCAATTGCTTAGCATTTCAGGTTTGATTCACTCGAGTTAAAATGATGCACTTTAGATAACTCTTGTATGGATAACCCTTTGAACTCAGTTTTATAATTTACAGATGAGACCGAAGAAGAGGATTCAAACGAAGAATACATTGAGGATACAAACAGGGATGTGGTTATGATTGCCGCTGCTAAGTTGGTCATACATAGAGTTACTAAGGTACTACCTTTTGGTTGATCATTGTCCATTTTTCAAATGGCTGCATGACTAAAATTGCTTCCCAATGCCTTGTTAGCACTAAAAACGAAGAGTATGAAAGGGCAGCTGATAATTACTTTTAATCAAAAGATACAATTTAAAGTATGGAATCATACAATTAAAACTCATCAAGCGCTAAATATCATCTTGGTATTTTGTCTAGTTCAGGTACACTCAAAGATATTTCTTCACTCTTATATTACTGGTAGTTTTGGCTCTTAACTGGATTGCTAATCAAATTTAAAAGGATTTTTTTTCTCTTGTGGATGAAGAAAATCACAACAACAAGAGATTTTAATTTTATTTTGACAACTTTCAACCTGCAAAACAATGTTGTTACTAATACAAATATTAGTTTAAATGAAAACAGATTTGACATAGATATGCTTTCCGAATGTAGAATACATGTCTATATGGTGAGATTCTTTTTTCATATAGCTAGTGAGGTCCCACTTCCCATAAAAGAAATAAGTAGAAATAATTAACAATTTTTTAAAACCAAAAATAGAAATAAATAGAAAGGAAAAATAAAATATTGCAGTTTGTTTTTCGAAACTAGGATGATATGAGATATAACTTAAACACTTGACAACAAGAACTTTTTAAGCAAGGTGGTTGAAATTTTATGAATTTATAACATATGGCTCTCAAATATTAATAAAAATGTATTTTAATATTGATTTACACTTATATTTGAAATCAAATATGTACCGGAACCCTATCTACAGGACACAATACAATACTGAAATTCTATTTCCCGGATAGACATTGAAACTCTAATGCAGTTTGGAATTTTAAACCTTGGGTTATCCAATAATTTCTAATTGAACTTGCTCCAGGGGTAAATATTATGGAATACAAAAAAAATATTTTTTATTTTGAATCAAAATTGAATAATCAACAAATATGAAATTCAATGAAACAAAGAGATTTAAAATGCACAAAAGAGACTTGATCAAGGAGAATATTTTTTTGTTGAATGAGAATTTTATGAAACAATATTTTGTGTTGAATGAGAATTTTATGAAATGCTAAATAAAAAAGTAATGGTACAGGAAAAAGAGGCTATTGTAGAGAATAGATGTCTTTGTGGTTACTCGAATATGTTCTATGTTTCATGGTTGAGTAATAACCATGGTCCAAGAAAATATCTTGGAATGTTGAATTGAAGATCATGAGTTTCTCAATTCTGTACTTGCACAGTTGCTGCAGGGCCCTATCAACCATATTCCTCTTTTATCCTTGCAAACTTCTTGTTCCACATAAAGGTTTCTTTCAAGAAAACCCAAATTTGTGTATAAATATATATCAATATCCTTTCCTCTGAATTATAATTTCAGTGAAAATAGAATATTTTCTAATCTTATGTTATTCAGTGCTATGAAGGCTTTGAAATTTACTCCAATTTTTAACAGTTGCCTTTTTGCAGCAAGATTTTTTGTTGTGGTTCAGTTGAATGTATACTCTGTTTGTGGTTCTGTTGAAGAATGATTTTTCACTTTTCAGTAGTAAAGATATGTAAACTGTAGAATAAATACACAAATAGTATTAAATCTTTGGACTCCTCTAGGCTAGCACTGGTTAGGCCTTTTTTGAATTTACACTAATTTGAATATTTAGGAAGTTTTGTCTTTACTTAGGAGTAAATTCATACAGAAATTAGTTCCCTATTTGTCCTTTTATTTTTTGCTACAGTTTAATTTAGCTTGTATTGAAGACTGTTTTATCCTTTTTTTGTGCAAATATGATGGTTTTTAACATCTGAAGTAGGAGTGTTCTCTAATATAATTATTATTTGAACATTGCTATCATTTGTTAAGTCTGATCATGACCCAAAATATTTAATAACTGTTCATTCATCTATTCTACAATCCACCGTCATTAATGCACAGCACTCCAGGTTGGGCTAACTAGGGTATTGCTCATACATTTCAGGCTTGACCATCTAGATCCATAGTTCAACATTAAACCATTTCATTTTGGTTTCTATTTGATCTTGTGCCAATTTTCGTGTGTATTTATAATTGTCATTTACAGATACTACCTATAATTACTCAAAAACTTGTTTACAAAACAATAGTGTCCTGTAAATAGCTTTAAAAGCCATTGATTCCCAGTATAATATCTCAAGTAAATTCTCTTTTGCAACTCAATGCTTCTTGTTCATTTATTTCCTGCTGATTGTCACCCTCTTGAAGAAATTGTGACTTTGGAATTGATGAATCATATATGGATAGATGAACAAAGAGTGGAAAGGGTTTTGACTGATGATTGTAGGAAAAGATAAGTGGATAATAATAAATTTCTATAAATAAAAAAATTTACATAGACCCTTAAGTAGTGGGATAAGGCTTGGTTGTTGTTGTTGTACATAGACCCTTAGGTGTATGGGTGGCATTAGTCTTGATACTTTCCCCATTTTGACCACAGAACCTATCGCCTTTTCTTCTCAGGGTGGAAACAAATTGGAAGAGTGCATTTGGTTGCTTGTCTTCCTTAATGAATATATAAATGTGAAAAAAACTGAGATTGGAAAAATCTAAAAAACATGTAGTTGAATTGGTCAAATAGGAACATAGGTTATTGGTTAGCTGATATGCTTATACTAATATTCATTGATTGGCGCTAATATATACTCTGCTTTATTTACTTATCCTTTCCCTCATCAAATTAATTTTTAATTACATTTACTTCCTCAATTTTTCTTGCATTTCAACGTTTCCCTTCAGTTTAGCCAACCATCACATGTAGCCAACTTATTAAAGTTTGGGACTGTAGTCTCACTATTATGAAATCTTAGTTTGATTGTATTTTCAAAAGTAGCTATAATTTGAGCATACTTTTTATAGAGCTACTTAAAACTAAATTGTTACTAAATTTGGACAAGGTTTTTTCTGATATGAAAATTTTGGGACTGCAGTCTCACTATTATGAAATCTTAGTTTGATTGTATTTTCAAAAGTAGCTATAATTTGAGCATACTTTTTATAGAGCCACTTAAAACTAAATCTTTACTAAATTTGGACAAGTTTTTTTCTGATATGAAATTTCATGTTTATTGCAGGACTATCTTGCGGCTGAGATTATTTCACATTTTGTGATGCATGGAGCAAGCATCACAAATATAATCAAGAATTTCATTACCTCTCTAAGAAAAACTGCAAAAGATGAGATGCCTTCTATATTTTTTAAGGCATTGAAAAAAGTAACTATTTGTCTTGCTAATTCTTTGTTATAATTAAGCTTAATTTGTGGTATTCCTAAGGTCACTTTGTAATTAGTGTATCTGCTCTTCCATTATCTGTTATTAAGGTCACTGGTAATTTAATATACTTAAATGCTATCACTTGTAGCTTAGATATCACTTGTAGCTTTAGACGTGCATCTATTTAACAAGATACAACAAAAAACTGAGTCCTCACTATCTTGGTTGGACTATTGTAGTTCAACCACCATTAGACTCTATATGAGATCATCATTACTAATATCCAGATCTTATAAATCATTCTAAAATATGTTAATTAGAGTTTCTTGGTCTATATATCTTATATCTTCAATTGTAATTTATTTAAATAATGTAAGAAAAATATATATTCATTTTTGAGACATGTCTACCATCTATTGCTGATGTGATGCATTAATAGTTTAATTACTTGTTTAATGAATGATCATTTTCCCACTGAACTTCTGTTTCTGTGTACATAATATTCAATCCCTCTTTTTTCCACTGAAAATGCTTAGAAATCTCTTTGATAGTGTGTGTTAGAAATTCATAATCCCAGAAACTGAAATGTAGAAATCAAATTGAAATTTTTGTTTTTTCAGTTTGAAATGTTTTAGGAAAATACCTTTAGTGAAGTGTTAGTTTATTTACTCAAGTAACCTAAAAACCGACCAAATATATATACATGCAATGGTACATGGGATATGTTATAAGATATCTCTATGTATAATTAGTGCCAAGAACATGCTATCCAAACAAGTTAATATCAGTGAGCATGTACAGATATGTAACTTATAGATGAATGATTCGACTAATATTTGTAAATTAAAAAAAAAATACTAATTGATTATTTTTTTAATTATTTATTTTATCTAATTATTACCAAAAAGCTTCATTTTGGTCTTTGTTCCAGATAATGTTGGTTTGGTTTGAAAATAAAAAACCAGAATTTCCATTTTTGGTTTGGAAGTGTGCTTCATACTTTCCAACCCTATCCTACTTTGCACAGACACATTTTGTTTAGTATTTTCTGAACTAGACTACCAAAGGCATTTAATGGAGTGTTGCTTACCCAAACGATTTTGTGGTCCTTTTGTTTTGTCATTAGACATATCAGAGGCAAGCATCGGGTAATGAGTCATTGGCAAGCAACACATACTCCGATTGTAAAGATCTTTCTTCTCGGCTCTCAGCAACATTTGGTGGTGCAGCACGAAATAAACATAAGTGGGAGATTTTGAATATCATCAAGGATGGTATTTCATATGCTTTTTCTGATGCTCCGAAACACTTGTCATTTCTAGAGGTTGCTGTTCTACCATTTGTCACAAAACTTCCCATATCCGATCTTCTAGAAATGTAAGATATGTTTTTTTTTGTGATATTTTGTAAGCATTGCACTTGTGAAAATATCTGTTTCCTCAATTTTGTTTTCAAACAGACTGAAAGATGTGCAAAAGAGATCAGACAAGGTCAACATAAATGAAGATCCTAGTGGGTGGCGGCCCTATTCTGTGTTTGTCGAGCACTTACAGGAAAAATGTGCGAAAAATGATCTGCAAGGTGCTGGTTTCAATTTCAATTTTATATAAACATGTTTTATTATAGATGAAAATGGATCTATTTTCCTCTACGTAGCTTTTGATATAAGAATATAGCAATTAGTGCTATGCTATAGCAAGAATATAGCAATTAGTGCTATGTCATAGCAAGAATATAGCAATTAGTGCTATGCCATAGCAAACTGATGCATAGTCTATGTTTTTTTTTCAACTGTATAAACAATGGTGAAAAGGGCTGCAATTAGAAATACTTAGGATCAGGATGGCATGCTTGGTAAACTATATTGGGAAAACAAATTTTATATTTGAAGTGTTTGGCAAAGCTATGGTAAGAATGGAATGAAAAGAAAATGATTGTAGAGTGCATAATTTAATACAAGGATAGTTGATTATATAAGACTTTATCATGCCCCAAGGGAATTAAATATTGAAATTAATTAACTTGGCAAACTGATAAAATTAATATGATTATTGAAATTAAATATAGAAATACAACATGAATAAAAACATAACTAAAAACTGACATAAGGGAAGCCTTTAAATTGTTAGTGTGTAAAAGGCCTTCCAATACTTAGTGACACCTCTAATCACTTCTAATCTATTACCTGCAAATCTAGAGGCAATATTAAGGATTTTAATGTAAATTTATATTGCATGTAAGTGCCATAAATATGGAATGATATGCTTGAATAGCGAAATGAGACAACAAATTATTGATAGTTATTGTTTAGAATGTAATTATGATACCTCAAACAAGTATACAACCAGCAATAGCAGAGTGATTTTATGAAATAGGTAAACTGATATAATTAATGCAACTAAAGCAATAACTAAACAAATGACAAAAAGTACAAATATGCTATTCAACACCACAACCTAACCTTATTTGAACCATTGGGTTTCTTCACAGAGACATATTCGACAAAGAGTGGTGCTTTATGCTTTTTCAAGCATGAGTATGATTGCCATTTAGCATAGATTGACATGGCTTTATCCAATCCTTACTCCAAAGTCCAAATGCTTAGATACATCATCATTTGACAACTTGCAATTCAACATAAAAGTGACGAGTCCATCTCCAATCGATAGACATAATCAATAACTTTCAACGACTGCATAAAGTTCGCCAACATTTTTTTTTTGGTAATCTAGGTATCCAGCTCTTCGAACCGACTAATCGTGGAGGTGACTGGCCTGGCCCCATGGAATTTTTTCACCGGCCACCAGGTAAATCGGAAAGAGCTAATGGGGGTCTATTCAAATGGCCAGCATTTTTAGGTCCGCTTCTCACGGGAGGGAAAATCCTCTGCAGTGCGCCGCAGTTGAGATTTAAATCTTAGATCCCTTGGTTATCCATTGGAGGGCTTAACTATTGCACCATTATCCCGGGGGCATAAAGTTTGCCAACATGAACAATACATGAATGGAAGGGTAAGGGTTTGTTATCCTGCACACCCGTTCCGTGGGCGACATGGGCGGCTGATGCAGGAGCATCCAACAGTACAATTAATTTATGTCATCTGATACGCCTATGTTCCCCTTTGAGTTGTAACGAGAAAAAAATGAGGCTATCAACCTCGCTTTTGGGCCTTGAAGAAGGTCAATTGAGACTACCGACACGGAAGATGATCAATCTGTGGCCTCTTGACGCGGTTGCGCTCTATTCAAAGTATGAACGAGGCGAAATCGGCTTTCTAGTCGTCGTTACAATTCTAGATTTAGTCTTTTAACCTTTTTCCTTATTTGTTTTAAATTTTTAGGATTAGTTTTATTTTCTAGAAGTTAGTTTAGATTTTATCTCCTATTTTTTAAGAATTAATTTTCTTTTCTAAAACTTAGTTTAGATTTTATATTTTTATTAGGATTAGTTTTCTTTTACTTTTACTTTTTCTGTTAAGACTTTTTCTTATTTCTTAGGCTATTTAAACAAGGGTTAGTCTCTTGTAAAAAGATGTTAAGTTTAGATGTTAAGTTTAGATGTTGAGTTTGGTTTTTATTTGAATAAAATTTATTTTCATTTAAACCTAGAGGCGACTCCTCTTTGTTGGTGAATCTCCTTCTTCCTACACTTTCTCTACAACCTCTATTCGAAAGTCGCACCTGGAGATTTTCTCCCCTGCGCCACTAATTAAGTGTAAATTATGAATATATTGTTAGATTTAATATCCCTTATGGTGAGCTCACATGTGATTTAAGACTTGCGATACCGAAACTCGTTAAGTGATCTAACTTAAGATTATTGGGTATCGGGCTATTGGATGTGAACCTCGTATGTGTAAAACTTATTATCCGCATCTATTATCATCTATAAGCTGATAATAGATGTCCACTATATATAGGGTTGGTCCCCAAGGGTTTAGGGATCTTAACCTAACTTCTTGTTCCCCATCGATAAGAAGTTTTGCGGCACCATCACCCCTAATTCCCTTGGAAGACCTCTCTTCATTTGCTTCCGCTTCTTCTTCCTCAAGGATACTCACGACACTTCAAGACAAGAATATGACTCTTCAATCAAGTTCCTTGTCGCTTTTGGTTTATGCTTTTATGTTATGTCATATTTTCTATTGAAACTAGATCTATGCTCATGTTCTTGTATTTTCTATGTGCGAGTTCTTATTTTGTTTCTTAGAATTCATGCGGCTTATGTCTTACGAACACCTATCAATTGGTATCAGAGACAAGACTCTATTTCTTCATGTTTTCATGACAATACAATATGTGTTTTTGTCGATCTATTAATCTTATGTTAAATAAACTTTTGCTAGTATATACCATGTTTAATTATCGAAATTATGTAATAGAAAACCTAGGAAAGGCTTGCTCTTCTATATATTTTATGATTTTCATGAAGAACACGAAGAACAATGGTGAACCATCGTCGTCGTCTTCGAGAAGAACCGTTACGTTTGATCTATTTTAGGATAAAACTATGACGGTGTAATTGATTGCCTTGGTCGGGCAATTGATTACCAAGCCTAAAATTGTGAATAAAACTGAGGGAATCAATTAACCCAATCAATCAGTTGACACCAATTGATTGCATTGTTTTCACAATTGATTGGCACAACAGATCGAATAATGGGATCGATTTTCAATCAATTACAGGCTCGATTATAGTCGTCGATCGATTAGTGATTGTCACCAATCGATTGAAAGCTTTAAAGTCGGACACAGAAATAATTGGAATTGATTAGTTCAATCGATTGAAGCTTCCAATAGTGATAAAATCGATTGGAATCGATCAACTTGATTGATTGGTGATATCAATTGATTGGGAATTTGATCCAATTGATTGGGAATTTGATCCAATCGATTCAAAGCCTTGAAATCGTGATGGGCTAAAGGTTTAATCGATCATCCTAAATGATTGAGGTGGCCAATTGATTGGTGATTTACATCAATCGATTAGTCATGCTGAAATTGAATACATAAGGCTTTCAAATTGATCAATCAATCGATTGGACATAACCAGTCGATTAGATCGGATCATCAATCGATTACCGACCCTGAAGTCGCACACAGTAGGTTTTCAAATTGATTGAGGTAATCGATTGTCATAAGGCATCAATCGATTAATAAACCTAATTTTGTGTTATTAAGGCTGATTAAGTAATTATCTATTCGGTTGAATTTCCTAGGATTTTCTTGATCTATCTACACACATGCTACTAAATTGAACTATTGTGTCGGCCCAAAGGAAGGCACCTTAGGTAGGTTTAGTATATTTTGTGTTGGTAAACGTATATCTATGCTAAGAGTAATCATCCAAAGGAATGTTACTTTTATGCCAGATATATGCTTAAGGTAGGTTACAACTATGGAACAAAATTTTATTTTATTCGGATCATGTGCAAAATATGTCAGCTTAAAGAAAGACATTGTGTCGCTAATTATAGTTGTTGTAAGCTATTGATGTGTGTTCAATAAAGCTATCTTCCGTAGGTTATAACTTTTGACTCGAGACTTAGAATCATGATCCGTTTGCACTCACGCATGCAAAATTCAAAGATCTACATTTATTATGGGGGAACTTGTAACCACCAAGTTCCGAGCCCAAATTCTAACGTTTATACTTGATTCAGAACCTCTAAACATTTCAATAGTTTGGGCTACATCAAGGACTGACATATAACTCATATAAAGTGTTGAATTATGCGCACAATAGGTCGGCCCAAAGGAAGGCACAATATGTGGTCAATTAAAATATGAGTTATATTAGAGAGTACCGCTAACAAATTATATTTTAGTCCACAGAGTAAAATGCAATGTTGTATTTGGTATCT
>JBBUKS010000065.1:2502797-2525287 GCA_038050645.1 Hedychium gardnerianum
TGCAAACAAAGTCCCACATTGAAAACACATGGGAAAGATCATGAGCTTATAAAGGAAAGACATCTCCATTGGTATGAGACCTTTTGGGTAGAGTCCAAGAGCAAAATCATGAGGACCTAGGCCCAAAGTGGACAATATCATACTATTATAGAGATATCTAAATTCCTTCGGTCCTAACACATTCCAGGTCTGTGACCTCATCGGGAGAAGAGTAAAACTGATTGCCCGTCCATTTGGGGCAACTGATTGCCCGTCCATTTGGGGCGGGTCGTACAAGGTCCTTTGCAAGCTGAGCTCGGGAGTTTATTATTTGCAAGACCCAGATGAAAATGAACTTGACCGACGTGGAGTGCAAACCATCTGCAACCTTACCAAACTTGAGGGCCTTAAAGTATCCTTTTTGAAGTGTTTCTATTAAAAGTGTTTATGAAAATTGTCTATGAATGAAAAAGATCAGGTTACTCTCCAACGTCCACTTTTCCGGGATCGAAGATCTCCATTAAAGCGCCAATCTCTCCCCTGATTCAGGGTCGAAGATCTCTATTAAAGCGCCGATCTCTCCCCTAATCCGGGATCGAGGATCTCCGTTAAAACATCGATCTTCCTCCTGATCCGGGGTCGAGGATCTCCAATAAAATACTGATCTCCCTCCTATCCTAGCGGAAGAACAAATTGACACCGTCTGTGGGAACATCAAGTCCTAAACTGGATATCATGATGGACAATATTGGAAGACCGGTCATCACCATGTCTCAAGGTGACCTCGACAAAATAGTGATGACCACGGTACAAGGAGCGTTGTAACAACAACAAGAAGTATGACAACAATAGCTGCAGATCATGTGATAATTACAATACCCTGTGAACCCTCTGAGCAATGCAAGGAGAGGCTAAATTAAGACTCCATCCATGCACTCAAGAGCAAGGTATCTGGTCCAAGAAAGAAGACGATCGACACTAATTCACAGTAGGACCAAAAAAAGTACACGATCATGAGAGAGTGGATGCATGATGCTCTCTCTCTCTCACACACACACGCACCCGAATGTGCCTTCTAAGTTTTGCAACGTGTGGTGCGTCACCTTGTTAGACAACCATTTTGCAAGCCCAAAGTCGGTTAGAAAATAGACATCTTGGCGGTGTTTGGGTGGTTCAAATGGACAAGAACTCCCATCTCAATTAGAAATTTGTTACCCCTCTAAATTGCTTACGTCCCTTTCGCCAACTTCTTGACTGTTGTGAGTTGACCACTCTCTGGGTGCTCCCCGTAAATCTCAGAGTACCCTCCCTTCCTTATCATGTTCTCTGCGTCGATCAGAAAATCAAACATACATTCATGCATAAAGCTCTGAAGTTTAAACAATATTAATTGAAGTGCATGGTCAATAAGCTATCAGTTCTAAAGTTGTCGGTCACCATGTTGAGTTCAGAGATGCTGAAGTTCCTCCAAGAAGGCTTCAAGAAGCATCAGTCGAGTTCGGACAAGCCGGGCACGACGCATCTTCTTCGAGTCCGAAGGGTCGAGAGGCACCTAGTCGGCTTTTGCTGCTTCCACAACTGAAAGAAGTCGCGCGATCCTGGAGCCTCAATAGGGCGGGCCGTATAAGGTCCTCCATAAACTGAGCTCGGGAGTTCATTATTTGTATGGCCCAGATGGAAAGGAATTTAACTGCCCATGGAGTGCAAACTAGCTGCAACCTTACCAAACTTGAGGGCCTGAAGTATCCTTCCTCCAATGTTTCTATTAAAAGTGTTTATGAAAATTGTCTATGAATGAAAAAGCTCAGGCTACTCTCCAACGTCCGCATTTTCCGGGGTCGAGGATCTTCATTAAAGCGCCTATCTCCCCCTTATCCGGTGTTGAGGATCTTCGTTAAAGCGTCGATCTCTCCCTTGATCCAGGGTCGAGGATCTCCGTTAAAGTGTCAATCTTCCCCTTGATCTGGGGTTGATGATCTCCATTAAAGCGTTGATCTTCCCTTGATCCGAGGTCGAGGATCTTCGATAAAGTGTCGATCTCCCCCCTATTCGAGGATGAGGATCTCCGTTAAAGCGCCGATCTCTCCCCTGATGCGGGGTCAAGGATCTCGAATAAAGTGTTGATCTCCCTCTGATCCGAGGTCGATGATATCCGTTAAAGCGCAGATCTCTCCCTGATTCGAAGTTGAAGATCTCCGTTAAAGCATCGATCTCCCCTTGATCCGGGGTCGAGGATTTTCGTTAAAGCATCGATCTCCCCTTGAATCGGGGTCGAGGATCTCTGATAAAGCATCAATCTCCCCTTGATCCGGGGTCAAAGATCTCTGTTAAAGAATTGATTTCCCTTCAGATCCGAGGTCGAGGATCTCTGTTAAAACGTCGATCTCCTCTTAATTTGGGGTTGATGATATCCGTTAAAGCACCGATCTCCCCCTTAATCCGAGGGTCGAAGATCTTCGTTAAAGCGTCGATCTCCTCCCTAATCCGAGATTGAGGATCTTCGTCAAAGCGCCGATCTCCTCCTTGATCCGGGGTCAAAGATCTTCATTAAAGCGCCGATCTCCCCCCTGATCCAGGGTCGAGACTCTCTGTTTTAACGTGTACCACCCTCGTTCGGCGCCCAGTCGTCTCCACCGGTCTTAGACCAACCTTGTTCCGATCGAGACTCAACCCCCCCAAGTGAGGTCGATTGAACTTCGTCGCTAAGGGAAAAACTCATCCCCGAGTGGATGTCTCTTTACCGTGGGCATGGACCAAGGCAATCGGGTAAAGTTTATTTTGGATTTATGCTGCTCAGGCGTTACTCAAGTTATTCAAATTTTTTGGAGAAAATTAAAAATTACGAAACTATGAATATAAAAGAAATAGGGTAACAAAAGGATTGAAGAAGAAGAAAACGAAGACATGAGGTTTGCTCTTCGCCAGTTTCAGCAATACAAGGAGAGGCTAAATTAGGATTGCTTCTTCCTTTTGCTCTTGAATTCCAAAATCTTTTTTCGCAAAAATTAAAAGAGCATCTTATTGTTTCTGAATCATTAAAAGGACATCCTACTTTGATTTTTTTTAATCAAAGAGCGCCCCACCACATCAACTCTCCTTTAAAATGATAGAATTATTCTTAGTATTTCTATCACATAGGTAGCTGTTATGATTTTATAATTATTACAATGTAATTTAACTTATTGGTATAATAATTTTAAAATCATAGTTATTATAAAATCATAATTATTATAATAATAAATAATTATAAAATTATAATTGTCATAATACGATTTTGTTTTATTTATGCAGCTGATCGATTGTGTCAAAATTTAATACATGTGTCAAAAATAAATAGTGTATTAAAGAATATTTTATAAGGAGAGTTAGTAGAATGGGGTGTCCTTTTAATAAAAACTTAAAGTGGAATGCTTTTCATATTCCAAAAAATAGAAACGCTCTCGACTTTTGCCCAATCTTTTTTATCTTATTTTATCCTTTGGCATTACTAAATTAAATTCAAAAGAAGTCCCTATTATTATTATTATTTTTAAAAAAATCTAATTCGAAGAGCTATCTCATTTGATAATTTTGGTCATCTTTAGGTTTAATTCGTCGTCCAAAGTTAGAGTTATGAGTTTAGTTTAAGTGAAAATAATTATTTGTGGTTTTTTTTTAAAATTTTGTAAAAGAGACCTTAGCTATGACTTTGTGATAAGGAAAATTTTGATGAGGTGTTTGTAATAAAGAGGTGGGCATTTGTAAAGAAAAAGACCTTGTTAACACAATTTACCTTTTAAAAAATAAAGTGTAGTAATTTTGGGGCACGGATATTTTTTAAAAAAATATATTAAAAGGACACCCCATTAAAAATTATAAATTTAAAAATCATTAATATATATTTTTAAAATGATGGAGAAATATATATGTCTTAAAGCCTGTTATATAAATTTTAAAAATTATGTATTTTTTTTAAAAATAATAAAATTAAAGCGATATAAAGTAAATTAGTTTTTTTTAAAGGAAGTAAAATATAGATAAAAAATGATAATTTTCATTAAAATTATTATATATTTAATTTTGGGTTGTTTGATTATTTTAATTATTTATTTAAATTTGAAGAGAAAATCACTATGTAATAGTAATTTTGAACTTGAATAATTAAATTTAACTTAAAACTATTATATTTTTAGTTTTAAGTTATTTCATCACTTTAAAAATAATGTGATCTTTAGTATTTGTCTGTTCATATTTAATTTTTTTTCAAAAAAAATCTATCTAAATGATTATTATTAAATTGTTTGATCAATTTTAAAGCCGGTATAAATTTCAATTGTTCTAACCGTACATCTATCTATTCAACTTTTTTTTTTTTTAAAAAAAAAAGGTTCTTGCTGAAGCTAAATTTGAGGAAAATGATATCTAGGGCTAGTGTGTTACACACCAAACTGCTTCTTTGATATTCAGTTGAACTTGTAATTAGTCTGATTATCTAAATTGTAGGTTTCAATACTCTCTAAAACTATTATACTTTTAGTTTTAAGTTATTTCATCACTTTAAAAATAATGAGATTTTTAGTATTTATCTATTTATATTTAAAATTGAAAAGAAATTTTGACACAATGGTAAAAATGTTATGAATGATTTTATGAACACGAATTTAAATCGTAAAAATAATTTCTTATAATATAAGATAAAATGATCTAACTTTTCTTTCGGGGCGTGGTGCGACTTTAATACTCTCATTAATGATATATTTTTTCACGTGCTGATTGACACGTGCAATGTAATTGAATGTGAACGGATACATTTAACACTAGTATTAAAATTATATATATAATTTATTATTTCATACATTTTATCCTATGTACATCTAAAAAATATTTTTGATTTATTTTTTTATTTAATACTATGACTCATTCTTAAATATTATAGATAATTTTATTAACACACCCAAAAAAAAATAAAAATATATTCAAGCACCTCAATCAATTGAGACGTTTAAATCTTGTGAGAATCATCCACGGTGATCGTTCACCATGAATGTACAGGTAACATCAATATATAGATATATATATAGTGCTATTATCTTGTATATCTCGATATGTGCATCTATTTATGATAAGTATTCGAGACATTTGAAATTGATTAAGCATCCTTGTGCTATATGTTTTCTAATTTTTATTTTTTTAAAATAAAAAATTCTTTAACGATTAAATCCTAAATATTATACATATGAGTATCTATTTTTTTTTCATTTTAAAATTTTTTAAGCTTAAATACTATTGTATTCTAAAAGTAAAATTTAATTGATTTAATCCCAAGCTAAAAAAAATATAAAAAAAAATGTACATTGTGATCCAGCACCGAGATCACTTCAAGTAGTCTGAATCATATTCAGGCGCTTGGATCACATCTAAGCGTTTGGATCATATTTAGACTCCTAAATCATTTTTAGACGTCTCAGGTGCTCTTAATCATGTAGAAAGAGATACGTAAAATATCAAAAATCTTATATATATATATATAGAATGAGATAAACGAGTAACATATTCATAAGTTTATGAATTAAATACTGTTAAATTTGAGTTCGGCTGGATAATATTTTCAAACTCGAAATTAGATCCAAACTTGACTCGTTAATTTAATCCAACTATTTTTTTTTTCTTTTCAAATTGAGACTTGTGAGCGACTTAATTTGATTACATCCCTAATTGAAGCGGACACAGCCCGAGTCCAGTCAATCCGCTTAAACGGCACATTCGATTTAGGGTCGGAGTTAAAGTCTGAACCTCGAACCACCAACTCACACTCCAAGGGATACACACAATTTAATGATCAAAAAGCAGCTCAACAACTTGCATTTTTCTTCCGCACTCTGATCAACAAGATAATTTCCATAATAAATTCACACCCCTAAACAAATCTCTTAATGCATCATCAAAGACGAAGGGTCAAGAAATGCATGATAGGTTGGGCAAGACGATGAGAGTGTGCATGTGCACGGATGATGCTGGCAATGAATATGGACGTACGTAATCTTCCTCATAAAGATGGGCCAACTGTTCTTCTCCATCTCTCGATGTGACGCTCTCTGCTGATCAACAAAACTGCTGAAGACCTGCATTAATCTTTACTGCCTAAGAACTCTACATCTGGCTTTTTTTCAAGCAACAATTCACATCTTTTGATGTTAAAAAGTAAAATCTCGGAGATTTTTCCAGAGTGATCCTTCATTATTTGAAAAGAACAAAGATAAATCATAAATGATTATTAATTTTTGAACAATAACTATTATACGAAGGAGGATAGAAATCTGACAAATATTACGTTGTTAAGGATTGACTTTTAAATTTTTTAATGATAAAACTCCGTACAATAATCATCTACTCGTCCCGTGGAAACAACAATTCACATCTCTGATTCTGTGCATGGAGAAAAACAGCTGTGGCTTGTCTGCATTGCATCGATAAACTTTCAATAATTAATCAAAGGAAGCACTTAGTTGTGATATTCTTTAAATAAATAAATAAATAAAATATCTAACTTTTAGATTTATTATAAAAAATATATTTATTTTTTTTATTTTATTTCTCTCATCAATCTACTATATAACACACTGTATTCAAAAAAAAAAAACATTTGATACTAATTTTCAAAATATGATACTGATTTTAAAATTCATGTAGCACTAAAATAGTATTGATTTTTGAAATATAGTTTCACAGTAATGTTATTATTTGAAAATCAATATTGGTATTATTTTTTTGAATATAACACTACAGTGAGTGATTGATAGTAGAGGTAAAATGAAAAATAAATGTGCTAAAAATTAAGTGTGCTTTTTTTTTTAGAATTACGTAACTTCCTTTAAAAAAATATTAATAAACTTTCCATCATAGATCGATCTCTGTTTCTCAACCTACCAAGATCAATTTAAGGAGGAAGGGAATAATGCATTCTAGTTCCATTCAATTCACTAGTTTTGATCAGGCTATACTGATCTAGTTGATTTCAAAATTCGACTGATTCGTCTCGATCTTGGCCAGCTTGACCGACACGATTGGCTAGACCGATTCATCGGGCTCGATCGATATTGTCCAAATGATCCAAACCCCGGAATGAAATGATAAAAGACGATAAATCAGTTTCATTTGTGTTTCATTTTAAGGTAGAATTTTAATCTTTCCAAAATGCAAGCCAAGCGATTGTTGCTTCTTCACTATGGCTCTATATTATACGCAAAGCAATGCGGTTCCCGTTGTTTTTCATCCAGCACCGCTTCGTTAATTCTCATCCACGTGGCTGAGTCCATGAGCTCCGACCAGGCGGCGGTCACCGGCCACCGGTTCTCGACGGTCGTGCCCGGCGACGTGACCGGCAGCGCCGTCGTGCACGAGCTCGCTGGCATGGACCTCATCATGAAGCTCCACTACCTGAGAGCCGTGTACTACTTCGCGCCCAGCGAGGTGGTCGACGGGCTCGCCATTATGGACCTCAAGAATCCCATGTTCCCGTGGCTCAACGTGTACTACCCCCTCGCCGGGAGGATCCGGCGGCCGGCGGAGGGCGGCCGGCCGTTCATCAAGTGCAACGACTGCGGGCTCAGGATCGTCGAGGCCAGCTGCGGCCGGACGCTGGACGAGTGGCTGCACGCGGAGGAGGGCGGCGCGGCGAGGTGGAGGAGCCTCGTGCCAGACAAGGTGCTCGGCCCGGAGTTGCACTTCTCGCCCCTGGTTTACATCCAGGTGATCAGATTTCCTCAGTTTTCTGAAATCGAATCGAAACTTCTCAATCATTGACGCCATGAATTGCAGTTTACCAGATTCAAACATGGAGGGATGGCAATTGGATACAGCTGGGCTCATGTTCTAGGCGATCCAGAGTCAGCCACGAATTCCATCAACCTCTGGGGAAAGCTCCTCAGTGGCAATCCACAAACAATGGCCCTTCCTCTGATCGAGTCACAAAAGAATGGAGAAAACACTGAAGAACTCGTAGCAACACCTCAAGGACCAGCTCCAGCTCCAGTTCCAGTTCCAATCAAGCAAGTTGAAATAGCTGAAGATGTGTGGCTCCTCCCTCCCACACCTCGTAAAATGGCAACACATTGCTTCAGGATCACTGAAACTGAGCTCAAGAAGCTGCACGGAGAGCAAGTCCCTCCTTTTGAAACGATCTCAGCTCTTTTCTGGCAATGCTTGGCGAGAATCCGAAGCCGGAGAGAACCCGAATTGGCGACCGTATGCCGAGCCGGAACTCCGGCAAAGAACAATGAGATACTGCACAACAAGTTCAGAACAAGTACGATCAAATTAGACTCCTCAGCCGCCAGCGTTGACCTGTTGGGGCTGGCCACCAAAATCCTGAAACAGGACATGGATGAGGCATTGGTTGACAGAAACAGCGGCGAGCAAGATTTTCTACTGTATGGGGCAAATCTAACGTTTGTCGACATGGGAGGGATCGACTTGTATGGGTTAGAGCTCAAGGGGCAGAGGCCTGTGCAAGTGGACTACAGTGTCGACGGCGTCGGTGAGGAAGGAGCAATTCTGGTGCTTCAGCCTCCTCAGAGAACAGATCTAAGTGGCAGAGAAAGAAGTGTGATGGTCATCCTGCCAGAAGATGAGATCCCAAGCCTGCGCCGAGTGCTCAGCAGCGATTTCGGCATGGCTTAAGCATGTGTCTGTCCCAGACATCATGAGCTAGTCGTGTTCAACTTCCAGTTTCTTGTTGTTATCACTTTTCTGAATCCATTTGGCTTGATCAGTAAATTAATTGGGGGTTCTTACAATTGAGTTATAGAATGAATTGAGTCCCTTGAAGGA
This sequence comes from Hedychium gardnerianum, assembly GCA_038050645.1. NCBI lineage: Eukaryota > Viridiplantae > Streptophyta > Magnoliopsida > Zingiberales > Zingiberaceae > Hedychium > Hedychium gardnerianum. The sequence continues at coordinate 2,511,585 of JBBUKS010000065.1, forward strand.
GTTTATTATTGCATCTCGCAATCTTCTACTCAAACTGAACTCTGATGAACAAGAACAAAACCATAATTACGATAAATAGAGGGATCAAGAGAAGAATTGTGATAGCAGTTCTTAGGCAGGAAAACAATAGTAGTGTTGATCCAAACAGCAGCAAATATCTGAAAGAGCAATAGGGAAATGATAGAGGCAAAAGTAGGTATCAAATTGTGCCTCGTAGATATAATGTCGTTCATATGGTAACAGGTGAAACTATAAGACCAAAGTGTCATGCATATATTGAAAACATGTTGTTGTGTCATTCAAATTTGTTTGATTAGGTAACTGAGCCAAGCCACTTCAACATAAAATAAATATTAAAATGTTATCAAAGCTCAACTTGATTTTGTTTTTTTTATGAACTTGAATTTAATTCGTTTAGATGTTATATATTGAGTTTTGAGTTCGAGTTTATTTGTTTGTTTAATTTTTTTTAAATTTTGAACTTATTTGATTGGTTAATAAATTTTATATTACAAATTTATTTGTTCAATTTTATTGAAGAATATGATGCACAAACTTTTTATTTGTAGATATTGTTCATAAATAATTAATAATTTTTACATATGAATATTAATGAGTTGAACACATATGTATTTAAGATGATTCATTTAATTGACTTTGTATATATTAAACTTTGAAGGAGTATCTTGGCGTAACAATAAAGGTGTTGCCGTGTGATCGGGAGATCATGAGTGTGAATCGTGAAAATAATCTTTTACAATACAAGGTCAGGCTGTGTAGAATAAATCCTTTTGGTGGAAGCTTCGTGTATCGGCCTATCCTTTGTGCATATTACATAATCATAAATAAATTTTTACTAAGTTGAACACTAGATTTACTTACAAGCAAGGACGAATCCAAGAATTCATGTTGGAGGAGCCTTGAAGTTAATGAGATGGACTGAGCTTTGGGTGTGAAAAGAGTGGGTTAAATAAAAAACTTACATGGGTAATAATAATAAAAAAATGGATTAAGCTATAGTACAGGACAACCCTAAGCAAGATCTATCTCTACTTATGAGCATTTGATTTATTTACAGCCTTAATGATGTCATGAATTAAATCTATTCTATGAGTAGGCTATACCTAATAACATATGGATATGGAGACCTCATAACACATAGGATAGTATTTCCATCTTTAGGATGACTTTGCCTTATTTTTTTTAATCTAGGTATTTCCCATTTAAGTGGTTTCTTAGGTTTGTCGTTCTATTATAGAAAAATCTCTATAGTATGTCACAATTAAAATTCGAACTTTAGAGATTGCCTAATTGCATCCTAGTTCGGTCCGGGGATAAGAAAAAAGCTTAGATGATGACTTAGTTGGGATATTCATTACTATATTATATGACTTGTTTGATCTGCAGACTCTCTAATTAACGAGAAGATCTCTGACTTTACATTTGAAATGCAATGCACTAGTTTAGTAAAGGAGGGTCAAGAAAAAAGAATGATTTAAGGTGAAGATCTCAATAATACATACCAAAATCCAGATCCAAATACTTAAAGAATATTCTATGTAGTTGCAAGGAACATAGCCACCATAAGGATAACAAATATATTAATATAGCGGAAGCACATAATAATAAAGGATTAAATATCATTTACACTAATGTAGCAAAAACGCATAATAACAAATGATTAAACTATACAGAATAATTAAGAAAATCCCAAAAAATTGTGCTCGTATTTATAGGATGGACTTATCATAATTGAATTTGAGAAATATTTTCAAAAATAAAAAGTATATTTTTAACGAAATAAGAATATAGTATCATATCTAATGAATAAGAAAATCAAATCAGAATCAAATTTAGATTTTCCAAGATTGATTTATTATAAAAATAAATTTTTACCAAAAATGAATAAAATATAAATTTGAAAGCCTAAATGAAGGAATTTACCTAAAAATCTATCAATTTGGAAACTCATCTTATTTGACCAAAAAGACCTCTTGCACCGCATCACAAACTTAAGCCAATGTGCAAATAGTAGATTACTATTTTTCGAAGAAAAGAATGTGCCTTCTATAGACTTGTATTTGAATTCAAAGTGTACCTATATTTTTATTTTTTTACGATGAAGACAATTTAAGAGAGCATTGATGATTGATGAAGTTCTAAGGTGTGAATATAGTCAAGCCCTAGAGCTGCGATTAGGTTAATTAGATATTTAAAATTTTAATTTTAATTATGATATATTATTAAAAAAAATTAATGAGATAATAAATCTAAGAATGTTAACTGTTTGAATGAATTTATGAAAATATTTTTTAATTTATTCTGATGGTTGATGATTTTTTTTATAAAATCAGATTTATACCTTTAGATTAATCAATTCAAATAATCAGATCCTAGATGGAAAAAAAAAGAAAAGAGAATATAATCAAACTTAGTTTACCTAAAGGAGCACAATAGTGAATTTTATCCGGAGTAAAGGTAGAGTTTAATTTGACTAAATTGGCTAGATTTGGTGGTCATGCAATTACGGTACAACTAGTGAAGTTTGAAAGTAGCTCATGGTAGGTGGATTCATATGACACCAAGATCACGAAAAAACTTATATTATTTGAAGAGTGTGTGTAGAGTACTCATCTCATGATACTAGACGAGAGAAATGGTAAATCTATCAATTATCTTCTAGCGGATTGATCTAGAAAACTCCTCGTGAGATAGAGTAGCGTCATGACCGAATCAATTATAGGCTAGGTTGATATGGAGTTGAGGACATGAATCAAATGACCTCAATACAATATAAACACAAAATGCGAGAAATCAGAATATAAACTCAAACCGTCATCCAACAAAAAAAATAAAAATATTGGTTGGACACCCTTTAGTTGCAAGTCTCACCTTTATAAACTCACGAAAGCGATTCCAAACTCCAAGTCGTAACACTGTCCAGATGCCAAGCTGACATGGGATTGCTTGAGGATGCAAAAGAAAAGAGAGTTGATGAAGCAAACTCTGAAAGTTCAACTAAAGTATCCATTGATTACTCAGTTTATGAGACCAACCGCAGTGCAGATGAACCACGGGCCACTGTCAAGATATTGATTGATCAATTAAGATGTTAATTGTGCTTTGAAACCTCTACCAGTAATTTGTAATTTGTGTTTGTGTCACCGTAACATCACCTTTGCTTCTCTATCTGCAGATGCAAATTTTTATGTAATTTGCATCAGGTTTCGAAACATTGACCTTGGGTGTTGCATCGGGTTGCATGTCCATTCTAAGACTTTTTTTAAACAATATAAGCAACTACCTTTCACCTTCCATGGCAGTGGTTGGTTCATCATCTCTCCTTGTCAACTTCTGAAGCCTCCCTCACATGACATGATCACCAAATACCATTATTATAGCAGTCGAGATTAAGCAAACCTCTACCAGTAAACAATTGAGCCATGCATGGAGCTTGTTGATCCTCGTTTATTTTAATTTTTCTCAAGTCTCCTCCTTTGAGGTCCAACTCTGCCCAAGCTCATAGCCGGTGAGGAGGGGAGGGGAAGCCGTCAGCCGAGAGCAAGCACATGGCCGGCTTTGCTGCCGTGCTCGCCGTCCTGATGGCGGCAGCGGTCGTCGGCTCGGCGTCGGCAAGGTTCGTGGTGGAGAAGAGCGCCGTGAAGGTGATCCGGCCGGAGCACATCAGGGGGCGGCACGACGCGGCGCTCGCCAACTTTGGCGTGCCGAACTACGGCGGGACGATGGTCGGCGTGGTGAAGTACCTGGAGGTGAACTCCACGGCCTGCGACGCTTTCGACGGCGAGCCCTTCAAGACGGGGGCCAGTAGGCGCCCTGTCATCCTTCTAGTTGACCGAGGAGGTGAGCCACCCGTTCTTGCTTCTCGCTGCTTGTTCGTCTGTCATAACAGACAATTTGGTTTGAATTTTGAACTTTTTGATCAAATTTGTTTCCAGATCTTAAACTTTTTGAGATTTCTAGATCAAACAATTAAGTCAACGCACTCTCTAAAGGCATTGCACCAGAAGAGCTAGGCTAACGCATTACCTACTTGCTCCAGATTGTTACTTTGCTTTGAAGGCATGGAACGCACAGCAAGCTGGCGCAGCTGCAGTTCTGGTCGCTGACAACATCGACGAGCCCCTCCTCACCATGGACAACCCTGAGGAAAGCCAAGACACGGAGTACGTCGACAAGATCAACATCCCCGCCGCGCTCATCAACCGCGAGTTCGGAGCGGCCCTCAAGAAGGCGTTGGCGAAGAGGGACGAGCTGGTGATCATAAAGTTGGATTGGAGGGAGTCGATGCCTCACCCCGACGAGCGGGTGGAGTACGAGTTCTGGACCAACAGCAACGACGAGTGCGGCCCTCGGTGCGACGATCAGATGAGCTTCGTCAAGAACTTCAAGGGCCACGCGCAGCTGCTTGAGAGGGGAGGCTTCACTCAGTTCACGCCGCGCTACATCACCTGGTTCTGCCCTGATGCCTTCTTACTCAGCAAACAATGCAAAGCTCAGTGCATCAACAAGGGGAGATACTGCGCACCTGATCCCGAGCAGGACTTCAGCGAGGGGTACGATGGCAAGGATGTGGTGATCGAGAACTTGAGGCAGCTCTGCGTTCACAGAGTTGGGAATGAGACCGGGAGGCCCTGGGTCTGGTGGGATTTCGTTACTGATTTCCATGCCCGGTGCTCCATGAAGAACAAGAGCTACAGCAGAGATTGCGCAGAAGAGGTCGTCAAGTCCCTCGGCAAGTCTATCCACCTGATCATTTCCTCCTCCATTTTGAAAGAGAAGCATTTTCTCATGCGGCTTACTCTGATGTATCAGGTTTGCCCCTGGACAAGGTTAGCAAATGCATGGGTGATCCAGACGCAGATGCTGAAAATGATGTCCTAAAGATAGAGCAGGAAATACAGGTAACTCGGACACAATGAGTTTACTGCGTATTTAATGATTCAGATTTCTCAGAGCATATCTGAATGAAATACTGACATGTTTTTTAACGTAGATTGGGCATGGCTCTCGTGGAGATGTAACTATTTTACCCACCATGATCATAAATAATATTCAATATCGAGGTTTGATTCCTGATCCCTTTGTCTTCAATCACGCCTAGTAAACAAGTTGACGGATTATATCTCAAACAAAAACATCTGGCTGTTATCCACCAACTATCAATTTATCATAGCAGAAAAAAATAATTGATTGAATTAATACAACTAATTCAACCTTCTAGTCTCATTGGCTAAAATTACAATCTAAGCATTTAGTTAGAGTAATCAAAAGCATTTCATGATACTAGTAGCACTTATAACAAGTATTTTGTTTTTCTCATGTAGGGAAACTAGAGAGCAAGACTGTGCTCAAAGCTATATGTGCAGGATTCAAGGAAGCTACGGAGCCTCCTGTATGCTTAAATCAAGGTTTGAACAACCATTTTTAGCTACATACTGGAGCTTGTTATGATTGGCACTGGGTTCATTCTCTTTCAGATATGGAGACAAATGAGTGCCTTAGATCGAACGGTGGATGCTGGCAGGATTCAAAGTCAAATATCACAGCCTGCAAGGTGCATTCTCATCTAATTAACGTTGTTTATAGGAGTTGAGAGGAAGTAGCATGTTTAGTTAAACTATGTCAATTCAATTTCTGCAGGATACCTTCAGAGGTAGACTGTGTGTGTGTCCTGTAGTGAATAATGTGAAGTATGAAGGAGATGGCTACATAGCTTGTAAAGGTAAATATTAACTGTCTGAGGAGCTTTAAGAGAACTATGACAAGAAAAATTACAGTTTTCTTGTCTACCTCTTACCACTTTGATCTACATTCCTCAGTGGTAACCATATTGATGAAAATATACTGCTATATAAATTGTATTATCTCGAACTAATGTTCTTTGTTCTACACAGCGGTAGGACCAGGAAGATGTGCAATGGACAATGGAGGCTGCTGGACCGAGACAAAAGACGAACAAACATACTCTGCTTGCTTGGTAACTTCATAACATACTGTATACAAGTTTTTTCCACTTCAGTGCAGCTAACTAACTTACTCTTCTGCACAAAGGACTCAGAGTTGACTGGTTGCCGCTGTCCTAATGGATTCTATGGAGATGGCTATAAATGCGAAGGTAGTTTTTATATTGTTGCATTTGATCTTAAGGAAAAATGATTCCTAACTTTACTTTCTGCATTTCATATAAAATTCTAATAATGACTATGTCTTTATTGTATGTGGTAGATATTGATGAATGTAAGGAGAAACTTGCTTGCGGCTGCCCTGAGTGCCAGTGTAAGAACAAATGGGGTGGATATGACTGCAAGTGCAAGGGTGACCTAGTGTACATAAAGGGGGAGGATACATGCATAGGTAAGAAAAAAATATTACAGAAAACAAATATATAATGAATACTACAGAAAGGTATGAGCTGAAATCACACAAGTGAACCATCAATTTGTTCACTGATACAACTTCATTCTCAGAGTTCAACTAAATGTGTCTTCTCATGATTATTGATAGATTTTTCTTACGAGAACAACCAGAATATTTACATTTTTAAAATGATGCTTTTCAAATTTAATTTGATCAAATAATCTTTTATTTAGTTCTTAGTTAATTGGTAATGAATGTCTGAATTTGTGCATTTTGCATTCAAGAGGCCATTGTATCTTTATTCTCAAATTATATATGGTCTGTATTTTGTTTAATAATTACCTATTTCTAAGAAATGAAATATTTTAAATTAAAGAGGATCCGCGTATCTATTTAGCATTTATAAATTTTCTTCTTCTTATTTTCCCTAGGAAAACTTATTCGGAATCATTAATTTTCTGTTGTAATGCAGCTAATAGTAATAATGCATCAAAGCTTGGATGGATCTTGTCAATCATAGTAATTTCATGTGTGGCTGGTGCTGGACTGGCAGGATATATATTCTACAAATACAGACTCAGGGTATGTTTCTGGCTTCCCACTCAACTTGAAAGTAAACCGACCTAAAAAAAACTAAGATATGAAGTAGTTGAATCCATGATACCTTTCTTTTGCAGTCTTACATGGACTCTGAGATAATGGCTATTATGTCACAATACATGCCACTTGATAGCCACAACAACGAGATCCAATCTTTACGACAAGAATCAACCGCATTATAAGGTCTCTTCATTAGTTACAGGTCTATCCTATTGAAATCCTATGAACATTTTTCTGATAACCATTTTTCTTTTGTTTTGGCAGGAGCAATTTAGGTGTATATTCAATATACCGACATTGAGAATTCATGGAGAGATTTTATTGAGTCCACAGATTTTCAAGTTACCGGGTCATGTTTGGTATTAATTTCAGAATAATTACTCATCATATATTATGACAGATACGTCCACCATCCACCATTTTTTGTCGGCATGTAAGATAAACTTTGTGAATCTGTTTTTTTTTGTCTCCCTTGATCCATAGCAAAACGGTCCTTTTGGAAGATCAAAACATACATCATGGACTCCAGTAATTCCTAATATGATACTCCTCAAACAAAAATGAAGGCTGCCATATTTCTTTTGATGAAAACAAAAGCAAATTTTTGTCGTTTTCAATGTTATCTTAATGTAATTATATTTATATAGAGAAAGTCATTAGTTCAAACCCTTAATGTTCATGTTCTAACGACAAATGAAACCTGCTCCAAGGGGAAAACAATTATGAATAAGCCATGATGCCTCCAAGAACGGATTGAACTTCAACAAATTTAGCTGCATCTAGTATCCAAATCATGGAGTTTGGACAGAAGAAAAATCTCATAGTTGTGTACAAACAAATGGAATAATCAAGCAAGATTTGAGAGGAAAAATCGATCAAGAAGGAACTGATCAAATTGAGAAAAAAAAATCATGTAAAATCTATATCTATAGCGAACAATTGATAACAAATAATACTGTAGAAAATTCTCATTTCCCAATCTCAATTTCTTCCTAATCGTTCTTTCACGGTATCAGAGCTGCCCTAATTGACGAAGCAAAGTGAAGGCGAACCTGTCCGATGGAAGCTTTGAATCGTCTTCATCTCTTGCTATCCTGCCCTCGCAAGGCCGGCACGTCGCTCATGGTTGATGTCCCCGCCGACCCATCCACTTCCCTCCCCGACTCTCCGAGGAGAGCAGCCGGAACAGTCACCACCATGCCCTAATCCCCACCTGCTTGGTGGTCTCCGTCACGCTCCGGTCGCCCGACGCCAGCCAGAGCAACAGCCGTCGTGCCCCGAATTCCAAATGCCTGACTATTTACCTGAAGCCCTCATTTGTTTTTTCTTTTTCTACCAAATTTCCCTTTCATTAAAAATAAAAGGCCACAAAAACAAAATGAAATTTAATTATGAAAAAATTTAATGTACAATAATATGATTTCAATACCTTCCAAATTATGAAGGGTTTAATGTACCTAAAAAAAGTACCAATTTTTTTCTCATTTATATCAATAGTTGGGGAAAAAAATCAAGATGATAAATTTATTATAATAAAATAAAAATTAATTTTTAATGAATATATGTTCTCGGAAAAAAAAATCATCATATCCCTTAATTATTTGATGATCGATTATAAATTAATTTTATAATTTAGGATGGATTATGAAAAATATTTGAGATGAACATAATTATCTCCACTGTGAACAAAAATTGAAAGGTTTAATTTCTATTTTTAATTAGATGTGATTTTTCTTAGGAGAGAGATAAAGATAACACGAGGGTTAAGTAGTTATACGGTGTAATTTGTTAATTACTTAATCAAATTATGTCATTTCGCTTAACCATTATTCAATACATCAAATTCTGCTTTCTCCGCATCAAATTCTACTCAAGGAGCAATGATGTAACGATAAGACGCATTTTTTAATTTTTAGAATATTTAAAAATTAAATTTTAATTTCGATGAATTAACAAACATATTTTTTTGAAAAAATAATTAATCTAAGAATGTTGAACTGATGAATTATTTATTACGAGGGTTTTTTAATTTATTCTAATAATCGATAAAAAAAATTCGTGGACCAAACTAATCACTTCAGGATTAATCGACGTAAGTTAAATATCTTATGCTAATTATAAAAAAAACATCAAAATCAAAAGGATTAGTTAGAGAATAACAGTTTAATCAGTGTTCTTTTCATGCATCTTTTCTTGTCTCTTAGTACACTTGAGTCTACATGGAAATTTATTCCAAGGATACAATTATTTTGTTTCCTTTTTGTGAGACCAGTGATAGAAACAGAGTGCAAGATCTTTTGATTATCCACTACTCATGAGAGACTACACCTTTAGAACCACATCTTAAGTCTTTCATGAGGTCATATGGTCACTAACTATATGCTGATCGAGGAGGAAATTTATGAGAGCAAGAACAGCAGCCCAAACATCGTCATTCACTACATATTCTTGAGGAGAATGGCTGATTCCCCCGCGGCATCGAACAAACAGCATCCCCACCTGCTTCAACACCGGCAAGGTAGAACAATAATATTGATTACGGAGATTGGTTAGTTATCTACAGACCACGAAAATGACCTTGGTAAGATGAGACATCGCAATTGCATCGTGCCCGGCTCCGCTCATCAGTAGAGGCACTTCCCCATTGATTTTTCTTGGCAAATTCTTCATAGTTGAGTGAGCTGCTTGTTTGAGCTGTAGCCGTAGCTCGGAGTCACAATGCACTGCATCTGCATTATGCTGATGGAACTTCATGTCAACATGACTTTCTTGACGTAACACAAATGAAACTAAGAATAACAAATCCAGTACCTTACTTTCGATGGTACAGTTAACCATCCGATTATCACATATTCGGTTGATCTGATGCGAGAATTCTGAGATTACAACTTCCCTTGCCACATCATCCATTGCTCGCACATCAACGGTGAAGTTTACCTGCATAAATCAAACATGAAAATGCAATAAATTGGTCCATTACAAGTGTGCTAACTGTAATTGAAGATTGTAACTTGCCTGGCTGGGAATGACATTGCTTGCACTTGGCCAGGCAGATATTTCCCCTACCGTGCAAACCAATCCTGAAAAGGATTCTTTACTGTAGTATCCACACTGTTCGTTGTAAGTGAAAACTTTATCAGGATATTTGCATAAACTCTCAAGATTTACAATAAGTTCAGCCGCTGCAGTCATCGGATCTTGGCGCATTAGCATTGGAACAGTGCCTGCATGCCCTTGAGAACCTGTTACTTTCACCTGAAAAATTAGATGTTCCCTCTGTTACTTGGCAGCTGAATTGAAGGATGAGTATTCACACTTGAATTGAACATAAAAGGAGAATTGATAAGCATAGGGAATTTCAGGTGCGTCATGCACACAATTGCTTAACCTCTGAGCCATCTCCAAAGTGATATGTTCTTATTGAATAGTTGATTAACCAAAGTTCAGAGCGTTGGATGAGGTCAAAATCAAACTTCTTCAGTAATTCATTAGCATTTAATGATATGTTTCATGTAAGACAAGCTACAATGATCTCAGATGGTTTAAATGAATAGTGAAAGATAAGTTAATCATAAAAGGGTGTACAACCAAAAGGTGCAAAAATAGTTGTAGTTCTAGCGGTATACACCAAAATCAGAAGGTGCCGACCAACTACAGTTTTCAGCCAAGCAGATTCTAGTTTCTACAACAGATTTGTAATTAACAGTCACGACACTAATAATCACTCTTACAAACTTATATGGTTCATTTCTGTGTGTAAAGATATTAAGCTGCTCTATATGGACAAATCTTTCTCTGCCTACTTCATGTTAATTCCTTGAGACCTTGAATTTGGGTTGTCTAACAGTTCATATCCCTTTAGACATTTTATAGTTATTTCCTGTTGATGTACAAGTGATTTTTCTGATCAGAGAAATTTTCAGCTTTGCCATGCAAGATCTTCTGATATGGATGCACTTGGAAATCAGTCCACATTTTGAATATTGGTGACTTCTTTAAAGAAGATTTTGTCTTTCCCACTCACAATCAAGAGCAGTTAACTTGAATGATTATGTTCACTATACCATAGTTTAAAGAAAAATGATATATTATACAGACCTTTAACCGTGTTTGTCCAGCGATTCCTTGGACAATGCCAAGAGGATAACCAAGAGATTCCAATACAGGACCTTGTTCAATATGCACCTGTAGCAACAAAATAAGAACGAGGCTTTTTCATCTAATGCCAGTCATACAAAAATGTCTTTAACAAACATAGGATATGATAGAAAATAAAGATCTTTGTTAGCTAGAATATACCTCCACATAGCCCCACACAGATTCTGGGTCATACTTGACCTGAAGCAGACTTCTTACACTACCTTCAAAAGAATTTTCTTTCAGCACATCTTGAATTGTGACACCACTGGATGTTTTGCATCATGAATTAGAAACGTTTCAGATAAAGATAAAACTACTTGTAATTAAGAGAATCACTTTTTGTCGGATGTGTTCAACATTGGTGCAGGGAGCTGACCAGCAATAGCTGCACTGCCTAAAAAGGTAGACTGAAACCTTACACCCTCTTCGTCACTGAATGCGATGATCTAGAATATTAACAAAGCAGTGAAACATGACTTTTATTTTAGGTTCCATATCCATTAAGCCAGAATAAATATGATGTAAGTATAATAAAGATAAGAGTATAGAGATATCAAATGCACTGAACAATCAACATTGTTATTGTTTATTTCAAGCAATACAAATTCCTTTACTGCCGAACAAGATTAATGAATTGACAGACACTGTTTCAAAGAAATCTTGTCTTCCAAGATTCTCTATTCTGATGTCCATATAACCTAGCGATTGGTAGAAGAGCCAAATTCTTTCATTTTCTTAGAGGCTATAGGTTCAGCCTCTCACGTAATCAAACCTTTTAAGATTTAACAAGGTATTCAATTTAATTGAAGTCGTAGTGGAGAAGATGGTATTATTCAGTTGCAATAATAGATGCTATGATGCACCTTATGTGATATAATGTAACAGATAAAAAAAATTAAAATAGTGATAATTTGCATTTGAAAAACACACCACCTCAATCTCAGTATAGATATCAATCATTTCAAGGCTAAAAGTCAATGTAGAAGAACATATTACTCCAAGTTGTTTAGTGAAAAAAATAACCAAGTAATTTTCAAAACTGATAAAAGAAAAGATCTTGGTCATCACATCATCTCTCTGAAGTGGCAAAAAAGTTTCAACATGTTTCATTTGCTTATGAAAGACAATTGTTGACAATGTAGACAGCAGCTTGCCAATCACAATGCATAATCGTAGAATCTATGACTAAAACCAAACTGTTCCAAAAGTGCAAGTAGTCACACTAATAAGTTGGGTAATGGATGAGGTGGGAAAAGAAGTCCAAAAGATATCAAGAACATGCCACCACTGATGTGAATGTAGTAGCAGAGCAACAAGACCTGGAGGTAGATGGTGCAGTTTAAGATGGTTTATCCATAAGAGAAGCAACAACAACCAGGAAACAGATTGGCTTGTCCATAATGATTACATGAAGGATACACAAAATGGCCTCAACCTTTGCAATTACTACAACCTCCTACAGCTACAAGGTTAGAAGATTTGAATGTGCTAGAGGATGAGAACCTATTTGTATAATCTTACAACTAGACATCTGGACAAATTGCTCTCTACATCTGGAGCAGTAGCATCAAAATGCAACTGATTGTGAGCAAGCTAAAAGAACCATCAAACTCAAAAGGCAATTTGACAATTAGAAAGTCCTTTTGCTGTTTTTCTCATCTTCTAGTATTATTAATGAAGGGATCATAAGAATACAATTAATCCCATTTCCTCCAGATTTACAGAATATTATTAATGCAGCATGAAGAATAACAATCACACAAAAAACAAACCGCAAAGAGAAACATCATTAAACATGCAAAACATACAAACTCACATAGAAATCCCGGAGGCAAAGGATGCATATCTTTGGAATTCTTCCTTCAATATCTTTGGAAGTACTTTTCTAACTCACAATTTGTAATTTCGTCCCAAGCTAGGGTTATGATACCCAGCTGGAATGAAATTGTATTGGTATGGTGCCCACAGTATTGACACAGGGTGCTAGTGGAACCAATAAGAAAGAGAAAAGGAGTTGTTTCAGGCAATGATGAAGTTGAGGAGGACGTGGGTTAGAATAGCATCGAGCTGGTGATAAGGTGGAGGACCTGGAGGTTGTCTCGAGCAACGACAAAGTCAAGGACTGCAACCTCTACTTGGGCAAGGACAATGCTGAGTGGGTTGGAGTGTAGTGGAGGGGTCTCGGAGTGATCACAGGGATGATCCCCACTTTGGTTCACGTAAGAGTGGTCACAAGAATGATTTCCACTCAAAAATGGTTGCAATTGTGAACCTTGCATCCTTTGAAATGAAGGTGCGATTGCACACCAAAATGTCTTCAACAATTGATGGAACCTTGTCTGCTGTGTAGCGAGAATATCGAATGAACGGAACAATTTTTTTTGCCTATGCCAATAGGGACCGAATCAAATTTAAAACCAACATGCAAAGAAAGGATACAACAACAACAACCAAGCCTTATCCATTAGGTGGGGTCGGCTATATGAATCCTTTTACATCATTGGGCTCTATCCCCTACTATATCATCATCTATACTTAAATAAATTTTATCTTATTTTATTGTTGCTAATCAAGTCTTTTTTGGT
>JBBUKS010000065.1:2527867-2551929 GCA_038050645.1 Hedychium gardnerianum
AATCTTCACGAACTAAACTGCAAGCTTCATTTCAGACATCAGTCGATTGGTAAACACTATCAGTCGATTAATATGGTCTTCGACAACTATTCATGCAGTTAAATGGCTTTTGAACCTTTTGAATTTTGTCATATTTTTCAATAATTTAAACATCAGTCAATTGATTCATCCGACCAATCGACTGATTGCAATCAATTGAATCTCGCAGTCGAATCCGACTTGCTTCTATTTAATTTTGATCGGCATCAGTCGATTGATATAAATCATCAATCAACTGATGTCATCAATCAAATCGAACAGTCGAATCCGACTTGTTTCTGTTCAATTCCGATCGACATCAGTGATTTGACTTGGTTTTATTCAATTTTGATCAACATTAGTCAACTAATGTAAACCATTAATCAATAGATGTTGTTAGTCAAATCCGACTTACTTCTATTTAATTTCAATTGACATCAGTTGACTGATGTCAAACATCAATCAACTAATATTGATTGGAACTAGAAATAGAAGAGTATCAGTCGATTGATACACTTGTATTAGTCAACTGATTCTCTATTGCCAGTCATCCTAATGACAAAATTCACCTAAGATTTTCTACTTCCCAAGTACATGATGTAAGATGAACCTTCTGTTATGTGGACTTTTGTGCCTAGAGTTTTCTCGTCTCCGGGTCCTCATTTACTTTTGCATTCGATCCACGATCTGCTAAGGTTTCCTCCTTTTACCAAGAATCCCATCCTTAACATTCTTGGAATGTTCATGCCTTGCATCCAATCATTCAACCTACACGGTCTTTCTCTTGTCAAGAATCTAGTCTTCGACCTTTTTAGACTTTTCTTGCCTTGCATTCGATCTCCAACCTACTCTTATCTTTCTCTTGTGCACACTTGTTGCACAAGTGATATCTAATTTCATTAGCCTTAACTTAATTACTATCAACCATCAAAATTATATTTCTTGGACATATTGCATCAATAAGTATTGGGACCGTTGATGTTAGAGAGGGTGAATAGAGATTGGACCGATTATTCATGTACTTGTGCGACGAGTAATTCGAAATAAACACATGATTTTATGTGATTCGAAACTCCTAATCCACACGCTACCATCCTAACAAAATCACCACTAACTTTCTTCTTATTAGATACTTTCTAGGGACGGAGAAACCTCTTATAACACATGTTAGGTGTTGTTATATAAGCAATCCAACACGAATACAAAGATATGAAATACAAAATAATAAAAGTAAACAATTTTACAAATAAAAACTTTACTTTACTCTATGTTGAATGCTTTTGAATTTCCACCTGAGGTCTAAAAATATAGCAGTACTCTTCTCTAAAACCCTCAAGAAGTGACTATGAAATCCTCCATGAAATCCTTCTTTTATAGCTTTGAGGTTAGGGATGATTTTTGCTTAATAGTCAACTACTAGAATCCATCAGTTGATTGCTCCGTTAAATTCAAACATTACACCTACAGAACGACTCTTCCAACTCAGCTTTGACCACCAATAATCGATTGTTGATTGTTGTTGCATTAGTTGAGTTCTCAACTCGACCCTAAAACATTTTACTCGTTGCGCGTAACAGTGATCAGTCTAGTCCCTCACTCGACTGATATAATAGTTGAGTGTCCAACGAGTTGATCAATCGATTCTCAAATATTCTATTATCTACAACTGTGTCATTGGTCAATTGTCTAACTCTAACAATCGACTAATCTACAACAAACTCTCTTAAACCTCAAATTTGGATTTAGAGGTTCATCAGTCGACTGATCTACAACAAACTCTTTTAAACTCCCTTAAACCTCAAATTTGGATTTAGAGGTTCATCAGTCAATTGCTACTACCTAGCAGTCGACTGATCAACAACAAACTCTTTTAAACTCCCTTAAACCTCGAATTTGGATTTAGAGGTTCATTAGTCAATTGCCACTGCCTAGCAATCAAGTGTTACCTTTATTTCAGTCTTATTAAGATTGAATTCTCGCCTTGCCTAGTATATGATTGATCTCAACATACCAGAACTTTTTTTGCCCAGCATCTAGTAAACCTGAACTTGTCAGAACTTTCCATTGCCTAACATCCGATTAACCTTGACTTACTTAGACTTCATCATTGTCTAGCATTCGGTCAACTTTGGCTTGCCGAAACTTCATCACTACATAACATCCAATCAACCTAAACCTACTTGGACTTCATTACTACTTGACATCCGGTCAGTCTTAACTTGATAGAACTTTACCACTGTCAAACATCCGATCCTCTTTAATCTATCTGGACTTCTCTCATTTGTCAAGTGTACGGTCAACCATTAACCCACTTGGACTTTACATATGATCTCAATTGTCGAGTCCTTCATGACCCGCTTGGACTTCTCTTTTCAACTTCTTGTTCGTCTTCCAACTACTAAGTGTTTGATCAATCATGACCTACTTGAACTTCAATCTTATTAACTCTCTATTGGACTTCTGATTGTCAAGTATCTGGTCAATCATGCCTTACTTGGTCTTCTCCATTATCAAATATCCGGTTAATTTTGACTTGCTGGTCTTTTTGCTCAACCATACACCTTAGTCAACTTGACCCGAGGTCGATTATATCGACAATCTCCCTCTCTAATAATCTTTCATTTTTTTACTTTAACATCTTGCTCTCGTCAACCTAATATTCTATGTTATGAGGTTAAAAATTCAATATTGAATTTAAACCTCCGCCTCAATTCTTCGTTCTTTTCCTTTTAACATTCCTTTTTCATTTTCACTAAGAAAATTTCCTTTGAATACTTATCCAAGTCCTCTCAACCTCTGAGTCATCCATCTTGGATATTGAACACCTCTCAACCTTTGAGTCCTCTTGTGTTGACGATCCTCCCTCTTTGGACTCATCATCATCTTGTACTGATGATGGTTTTTCATGAAGGTTTATTAGTTCGTCCATTATTCTTTGACATCCTATTATTTACCTATCCTAAAAAAATATTGTTAGGTAAAATATTGACTAATAATTTAGTTACATTTTCATTTGTCTCAAATTTTTTAATTTACTCAATTCATTTGCTCTTCCGAAGAAGTTTTTCCATTTTATCTCTCAGAGTTTCAAATCCTTCTATTAAGGCAAATCAATTCTGTATATCCATCATGAAGAAGATCTCCGTCCTTATCTTCCATTGATCAAACCTTCCTAATTCGAAACATGGTTGGACTCGAATGTCGTAACCAAAATTGTCTCAAGGACCCATTCTAAAATCGCAACTTCCTCTAGCACTAGCTCCTCCGACAGTCATTTTGGTGAAGAGTGGCATCGCTCTGATACCACTTGTTGGTATCAGAGAACTCAAGAATGTAGCTCTTTCGTCTTCCCTCTAGCGCTAGGCTCTCTAGCAGTCAGTCCAATCACGAGTCAACCTAGCTCTGATACCACTTGTTGGGACCATTGATGTCGCTAGAAAGGGGTGAAAAGTGATTTGGATTCAATCTAGTGTTCGTGTGTTTGTCTACAAAAGATTAGTGCGCAGCGTAAATAAACACAAGAAGTAAAACACAAGCACAATAATATGAGATTTTATGTAGTTTGAACCTTCGATTCCTACTCCATGACTTATCATTCTAATGAAATCACCACTAACTTTCTCCTTATCGGATACCTTCCACAGGCGGAGAAACCTCTTACAATGTCTATTGTTATACAAGCAATCTAACTAGAATACAAAGATA
This sequence comes from Hedychium gardnerianum, assembly GCA_038050645.1. Classification (NCBI taxonomy): domain Eukaryota; kingdom Viridiplantae; phylum Streptophyta; class Magnoliopsida; order Zingiberales; family Zingiberaceae; genus Hedychium; species Hedychium gardnerianum. The sequence goes on from JBBUKS010000065.1 coordinate 2,531,591, forward strand.
TGAAAAACAAAATAATGAAAGTAAATAATTTTACAGATGAAAACTTTACTTTGCTCGTTGTTGAATGCTTTTAGATTGTCTCTAAGGTTCAAAAGTGCAGCCAAACTCTTCTCCAAAACCCCAAGAACTAGCTGTAAAAACCTCCACAAACCTTTTTTGTATAGCCTTCAGGTCGGGGCTGATTTCTGTCTAATAATTGACTTTTAGAATCTATTAGTCAATTGCTCTACTGAATTTGAATATTACACCTATAAAACAACTCTTCAACTCAAGTTTGACCACCAATAGTTGGTTGTTACTGTTCATCAATTGACTGTTACTGCATCAGTCAAGTTTTCAACTTGACCTAAAAACCTTCTATTCAATGCAACAATGTCATTAGTCGAGTCCCTCACTCAACTGATACAACAGTCGATTGCTCAACTCGACTAATGTTGATCATTCAAGTTGATTGATTCATTTTCAAATATTCTATTTGTTCATATAGTATCAATAGTCGATTATTCAACCCTAGCAATCAACTGATCTACAACAAATCCTCCTTAAATTCCCTTGAACCTTAAATTTGGGATTTAGGAATTCTTCATTGCTATAATCTAGCTGTCAACGACCTCTATTTCAGCCTTACCAAGGTTGAATTATCGCCTTGTCAAGTATTCGGTTGACCTCAATCTACTAGGATTTCCTTTACCCAGTATCTGATCAACTTTAATCTGCCGAGATTTCTTATTACTTAGCATTCAATCAACCTTGACCTATTATGACTTCATCGTTGTCTATTATCAACTTTGACTTGTTGAAACTTCATCACTGATTAATATTCGATCGACCTTGACTTATTAAAACGCTATTACTGTTTAACATTCGATCAACCTTGACTCATTGAGACTTCACCGCTATCTAGCATCTAATCAACCTTGGCCTGTCAGGATTTCACCACTATCAAACATCCGATCTTCCTTGACTGTTTGAACTTTTCTCATTGTCAAATGTTCAGTCAACCATTGACCCACTTGTACTTTATGTGTCATGTTAAGTGTCGGTCCTCCATGATCTACTTGGACGTTGCTTCTCATGTCAAGTGTCCAATCCTCTATAATTCACTTGGACCTCATTTCTCATGCCAACTCTCTATTAGTTTTTCAATTGCCAAGTATCGAGTTAACCATGATCTACTTTAACTTCACGTCTCATGTCAAGTGTCCGATCTTCCATGATCCACTTGGATTTTCCTTCTTATGACAAATGTCCAATCTTCCATAATTCACTTGGATCTTGCTTCTCATGCCAACTTCCTATTAGTTTTCCGTTTGCCAAATGTCCAGTCAACTATGACTCATTTGGATATATCTCTTATCAATTCTCTGTTAGACTTCCAACTACTAAGTATCCGATGAACCATAACTCACTTGAACTTCTCTACTATCAAATATATAATCAATCTTATAACCTATTTGACTTTTTACTCAACCATTCACCTTGGTCAATCTAATTCGAAGTTGATTGCACTGACAATCTCTTTCTCTAACCATCTCTTCTTTTACTTGAGCATCTTGTTTTCGTAAACAAATATATTAATTAAATATTGAAACTCTACTCGAGTCAACTCGAACTTGATCAATTGAGTTTAGTCAATCTAATTAATCTTGATTAGAGGAAGATTGCACCAATAATTAAAACATTTCTAGAAATGAAAAAATAAATAGAAAATACAAAAAAAAAAAAAAGTCAATGACTACTGCATTATACTATGTTTATTGGATCAATTATATTTATCTTTGTAATGCAACATAATTATGATCGCTATAGATAAGCATAAGATATAGGATAGTTATATATTTCTAAGTCATATAACTTATTAATTTTCTAGGTTATGTTATTGGGAAGATGAGTTAATATGAGCAAATGTAAACCATAAATGAATAAATAGATTGAGTTTGCCCATGATGAATCAATCTATCGTAATTACTGCATCAAATAATTTTCTTACTCTGTAATTTTCAACATCAACTCAATTTACCCCGTAAATGAAACTCTCTAACAAAGATAACTTTACCTCAGAATATGACTGAATTAATCATCATATACAAATTTTATCGAATTTAAATAAGAATTGAATCCGGACAAAAATTATAGATATATCTTCTCATATGAGGGCCCATTTTAATTTTTTAAATTTATTCTCTTTCAATAATATGAGACATATGTGAGAAGATCGTCACTTTGAAGAATTTCACTTTTTTTTACCAAACCAATGAGGTAACTTTTCATCAATAAAAGAAATTTTACACCACAACATCTAATGCTGCACTTGTGCTTTGTACCAACATATTTTAATTCATTTAATTAGCATTTACATTATCAAAACATTTTTTTTTTACCCAATAACAATCGGTCACGAATGGTACGTTCGCTTTAAAAGGATTTAAATTATTCTAAAACTATTATAGTAGTCATTTAGTGGATGCTACAATATTGTGCTAGCTACTTAATGACTACTATAATTATAGTAGCTATTTATATATTGTTGTAGTTATTTATGCACTTAATCACTTAAATGACTGCTATAACGTTATAGTAATTATTTATATACCAACCATTTAATGATTGTTATAATTTATAGTGATTTTAATCTTTTTAAAATATTTTTATCAAGTTTAAGAATATTCTATGTATAGTATTTTTTTTACTATAAGGTATACTAGTTTATTTTAATATGTTATAACAGCTAAAAGTAGTTATTATAATAACAATGAAATAAGGATATTTTAGTATATCAAGTTAACTCTTGAATTTATATATTTACTTATTCACCGAAACTTGACCTCTCTAATTCTTCGGACCATTTTAATTAATGAGGTAATTAAATTGAGATTAATTTTATATATATATATAGTCTCATCTAATAGATATGAAAATCTTATATTATTATATATTTAATTTATATGAATAATTTTAGATACCAAATAAAAAATAGCTCTAAAATACACTTACAATTAAAATGTTTGAATTACAGTACAGCAGTGGGTGCATTTGGTTTGTCCTGCTCTATCCATTTTTTTTTATCCACACAATATACTCCATCCGCGGTGTTCGGTAAGCTTATCCAACATTTTCCTTCACCTTTTCGGAGATATACATTGTCACAGGCAAAAGTAAGTATGTATATTTATATTACAAGGAACAATTAAAAAAGCATGAATGAATAAATTATAATAAAAATTTATAAGAATGAATATTTCAGAATAGAATAGCTGCTGTACAGAATGAATGGCTAATGTTGTAATGTTGTGAATCAAATTCATGCACCAAAGGTACGTGACACACATCTGATTTGGCCAGCCCTGTGGACGTGACCCAGCGCTGTTTTGAAATCTAGTTGATTTTCGCAGACTTTTTCTCATCACTGACGACACCTTTTCTGCCTGGCACTGCCATTGAATTCGAAGCGAGGTCAAGGACTCAAGAGAGAGAGAGAGAGGGGGGACGACGACTGAGCAAAGAAAGAGAGAGAAGAAGGCGAGAGGCCCCACGTCTGTGTCTCTGTCTTCGCAGCTGTACCAATCTGCCACCCAAAAAATAATGCATGCATGGGCCATGGGGCACCTCCCACAAACGGACACCCCTTCAATCCCCAAATCTGCTGCAGTAGCGCAACCTTTCTCCTTCCTTCATCCCTTCTTCCCCCTTCTCTCCTCTCCTCTCCTCTTCCCTTTCCCTTATCCCACTTCTTCCTCTACCTCTACCCTACGTACCTTCCTCTTCTCTACCCATGCCATGGTTCCTTCTTAATTACTATCAAGTGCAGTATTAATTACTACTGTATCACCTTGTCCAAGCTTCCTCCTCTTCCCAGACATTAATCATTTGTGAGGGATGCTATGCTTGGCCGGCATGCATTAATTGCTCCAGATAACATAACTGAAGAGGAGAATTAAAGAGCAGAAGAATTAAGCCTGTTTCGATTGTGAAGAGGAGAGGTAGTTGGTGTGCTAGTACTGCTGCATGCTCTGCCTTCAAATCTTCTTCTTTCCATGGAGCAGCTCCGAGGACCCATTAATGACCCACTTGTAAGTCTCATCACTCCACTCGACTGTGCTACCTTCTTTTAATTTCCTTCCTTTTTTTTCCTGTCACTTTCTATCTTAGTCAATTTCTGGTAGAACACCACCTAGTCGATCGATGAAAGCTCTATGAGACTCCCATTTTTTTAGCAGTTCATTTAATGCAAACAATGGATGCTGCTTCATTTGCATGGTTTGATTCTTTGAAACAGTTGATGAGGGAGGTGTTGGGCTCAGAGTGCTTGGAGCCTGGAGTGTTTGAGATGAGATATGGGGGGAGCCTGTTCTCCCATCAAACACCTTTCCTGCAGCTTCTCATGCAAGCGGGCGGAGAGGAGACTACTGGAGCAGCGCATGCGAGCTACTTCCCTCAAGAATCCAACTTCCATAACCTGCGACGACTACAGGGCCAAACCTACTTGAGAGCGGGGGACGTCGAGTCCTCCCGCGCGGCGGAGCAGCTAGAGAGCTGCATCACTCACGCCTCTGAGTCGGACGCGCGCCCGGGAGGCGGCGGCGGCTGCGACAGGGTCGTGCACCACAAGGCTGCCGCAGCGATGGCTCTCGCGGCGGGGTCGAGCGAGCGGAGGAAGCGGAAGAGGCCACGGCCGGCGGCTGCGGCGTCGAAGAGCGCGGAGGAGGCGGAGAGCCAGCGGATGACTCACATTGCCGTGGAGCGCAACCGCCGCCGGCTTATGAACGACTACCTCGCCACTCTTCGCTCCCTCATGCCGCCTTCCTACGTCCAACGCGTATGATTATGAGATTTGTGCACCTGCTGGTATCCATTTTAGCTTGTTTATCCTTAATTGCTCTCTTCTAATGATGTTGAAGGGTGACCAAGCGTCCATCATCAGCGGCGCCATCGAGTTCGTCAAGGAGCTTGAGCAACACCTCCTTTGCCTTCAAGCCCAGAAGCGGCAGTGGGCACCCAACGACGACGACGTGGTCGCGTTTACGGCCGCGGACTCGCTCCACGACGGCTTTTTCGTCTCGCCTCAGTACAGGGACTACTCCGAGGGCGACGAGGAGGGCATAGGGGTGGACGTGGAGGCGACGCTGGTGCAGGGGCACGTGAACCTCAAAGTGGCCGGGCGGCGGCGGCAAGGTCAGATAGTGAGCGCCATCGTGGCCATGGAGGAGCTGCACCTGTCTGTGCTCCACCTCAACATCACTTCGCTGGACGCCTTCTCCGTTCTCTACTCGCTCAACCTCAAGGTCGTTTGCTCTCTAATCCGCTCCTTTAGCTCCGAATTAGCTAACTAAGCCGGTGGTAACATTGTGGCTGTGGAACAGATGGAGGAGGCGTGCAAGTTGGGGACAGCAGACGAGATCGCGACGGCGGTGCACCGGATCTTCAGCTACATCAACGCTTGCTGATGGCATGGTTGTCAGGTTAGGGAAGAGAAAAGATGCTCGATTGACTTGAGTGGACCAGAGGAGAGTGATCTAACGGGGAAGGAAGCACAAGTCGCAGCAGCAGCAGTGAGAGCAGCTTTCCCTTTGTTTGCAGTGATGGGAGCTTGTACATGCACTCCCTCCCTTTCGGGTTGCGGTTTTGCCAGCTTTTTCCGTCTTCGATTGCAATATTTTTGTTTTCGGGAACTGATGCTTGTCATTTTGGGTGCAAAGTGTTGTTTGTTCATAATCATCATTTTATACGTGGTAGATTTGGTTAACCATCACCTCATCGTATATTAAGAGACGATCTTACGCCTCCTGAGTAATAATATAATGATGAAATTTTTTAATAAATAATTAAAAAATTTAAATTTAAAATTATAATTATAATTATAATTATAATATATTATAAGAAATATTTTATTTTAATAAAAAATGAGTCTAAGAATATTGATTATTTGGATAAATCTTTATTAGTACTTTTCAAATTACGCTAGTGATCGATGAAAAAATTTCGTGAGATCGAATCGATCATTTTCAGAATTAATCAATTCAAAAAATTGAATATCTGAATTATTAAAAAAAATATCTCATAAAAATTTTCATAAGCGCAAATAAATATTAACCGACAGTCCAACATCATAAATTTTGAAATTATAATTTTTAAATTTCATGAGAAAATTAAAAGGGATGGTGGAATAGTTTAGGTATCGAAAGAAAGTTCAAAGTCTATAAATATTCTCAACGATGTAAAAATTAAATTGTCCCTCATCGATTCCATTAGAGAAATTCAAAATTAAATTGATTTGATTCAGGCCTTATTCTACCTATAAGGCACCTTATTAGACAAGCCTTAAGGAGCATGCCAAGTGATGGATTTGCAATCAATTGCGGGAACTAAAGTCCTTATGTGGTTTCATGCTTTTAAGACGCAAAAGAAGATGATTCTTGATAGATTATGTTGATAGTTGAGCACTCGATTAAAACATTGTCAAGTATAGATATTGATTATGACAAATTGATAGCATGTTCACTATATAAATTTAGATGATAAACTTCAGATATTATTTAATGAAGTAATAAGTAGATAATTATTGAAATATAAGAACGTAAAGTAAAAGAATCAATTTATTATTTTATCATAAATTACTGAAATCTTTGTCTCATCTAAATCGGTTCGAAATCGAATCGTATATGAAGTACAAAAGACTTTTTTACTTCATCAGTTCCATAAAAGTACTGAAGTAGTTAATCATATATGATTTCATAGGTTATATTAATTGATGAAGTAAAATAATTATACGACTTCATAATTTTTTTTATTGTGGTGTAGTAAATATTTACTTTAACTTCGTCACTATTTAAATTTATCGAAGTCGTTTGTATTGTATTACTCTACCATTTATTTATAATATAGAAGTAATTGATCATATTTTACTACAATGCAATTATAATTGAACAAAATATTTTTTATCACCAAAATAGAATAAATATATCACAATTCAAAAGTACATTCACAAAAGAATGATTGACTAACTTCACTCAAAAGTATATCCACAAATATATAAATACAACCCAAAATTTTATATCACAATTTGCACGAGCCTTAAGCACCCACATACATGTAGACAAGTTTGCTCCATTCACTTTTTACTTCGTCATACTGAGATTGCTTGTAATATTGATTCTTGATTGATGCTACAAATTAAAACATTAAAAAAAAAATGAAATAAATAACATGAATATAATATCTTTGCACCAACGTAACAAAAATTCAAAAAAATGTTGAACTTGACCTGACAACTAATCTCTACGCAATTTTTTGTGAATGATATCAATGTGACCATCTAAATGTTCAACAACATTGCCTTGAAACAAGTCAAAATCCCATCTGCAAGAGATCCACAGTTTGATTCCAAGGTAATTACAATTCTAATTGGAAAATTTTGAGGGTCTTGCTCTTTTTATTCCAATATAAAGAAAGCATAATAGTCAAATTAAAGAGTCTACTAACTGTTGTGTTTATAAATCCGTGCAAGATTGTAAGCAATTCAGATATATAAATTACAAGATTACAGATCTTTCAGATTTTAAATTAATTGCCCCTACAATGTAGATATGAGGATTTTTTTCAAGAGTAAAGTGTTGAATCATGGATAATTTACGTGATAGAGCTCAATGGACAAGAGGGATTAGAATTATTCTGATTTTGATGGACCAAGAAACATCACTTTCCGAAAAATAGCCTCAGGAGTTGCATCAATCACACCCACTGGCATTAAAGTCGGATGATCATCCCAATGTTGAGAAGAGGAGAATAGCTATTAATATTCCCCAAAACTTGATAAATTATTATTGTTAAAATATAAGTACCATGCCATGAGAATCAACATCTCTTGCTTCTTTAAACAACCTCAAGCCTAGACAAGAGAACAATAGTTTATAATGAAATTTGGCAAAAGAGAGCCGAATCAATAAACTATTATCATTTCTGTAGCCTATTATTGTCAATGTGGAAGGCACAAGCACATCAGAGACCATTGGGTTCAAAAGCATGGATGTGGAAACAATCCAATCTAGCATTATAGAGAATAACTTAACATAAGGAAAGCAAAAGAAACACAACCGATAATCTTAGACAATCTTCTAGAAATTTTAAGAATCAGGAATTTGTAGTAGCAATTTTTTTTGCCAAAACACGATATAGTAAATAGAATCATGCAAGTTTGGCTTTAATGCTTAATATTCTGTCTATTGACCTAGCAATACAAAGATTGTTGGGGAGCCTGATACAATGCGTGCAATGACACGTTTCACAAAATGCACAGCAGAAGATAAATAATAAAATAAATTATTACATCACACACATACAGGATACACACATGTAAGACGTAACTGTAATATAATTTTTTTTACAAATAATAAATTATATTTGACGAATCACGTGGAGCTAGAATGACATCAACCAGCAATGTTGTCAAGCCTTGTCTCTATCCGTATCCATGCCAAGCAATCATCGAGATCGCTTCCAGAGCCATGAGTCGTGTTTCCTTCTTCGGTACTAGCCGACAATCGGAGACGACGCAATCCGAGGGAAGATCTCACCAACACTTCGATATTCGGCCGCGTTAGCAACCTGACGATACCAAACACGGAGGATCTCCCGCTCACTTCGTTGTCCGGCGGCGTACGCAACCTGACGGCATGAGATGAGGTGAACGACAGCCGAAAAGACCAGTGTTCGGGGCTGTCCTTCACTGTTGTCGGCAGTGTGACCGGGGGCAAAGAGGTCCGGAGGTCGAAGAGGGACCTACAATGGCAAGTAAAGAACCAAGTATGTATGTTTAAAATAACTTTGCATTAATTTGAAAATTCAGTTAGCAAATGCGTGTCCACTAGCAGAATTTGATAAACTAAAAATTGAAAATGCTAAATTAAAAGATTTAGTGGAGACTCAAAAGCAAGAATTAGAAAAAGTTTCTAGCAATTCAAACTTATTTTTGAATTCTCCTGCAAGATATTTTAGAAATTTTAGCTTAAATTTGTATGTTAGAAATGATAAGGGCCAAATTGCAAAGATTTCAAGAAATAAAATTCCAAAGAAATATCTGATTAATCCAGTAGTAGAAAATTTATTTTGGGTTCCAAAATCTATTGTAGCTTATTAAATTATCTCTATTTGCATACTAGACTTTAATTTATTTGAATAATTAACATTATTGAAAAATCATTTTTGTAACCTTTCCATTTGATTTTTTTAGGTTTAAATTTTTCTGTGATAAACACATATGTTATCCGTTAGCAAAAAAAATCAATTTTTTTTGACCATTACATAATTTTTAATGAATTTTTAATGAAAATTGAATTTTTAAAATTAAAATTTTTGGAGATTGATTTTTCAAAAACTCTATTTTTTTTTGTAGATAACCGTTATATGTTGAATATTTATAAAAATTAACAAGTTGTTTTGATGTTGAAATCTATTTTTACGTATTTTATTAAAAATTATCTATTTCGGTAAAGAAAAACATTTTCTCACTCTAAGAAAAATAATTTTTTCATGAAAAGTTTTTCAATGATTAGTTTGTTTTTTCGTAGTTTTTTCGTGAAAAGTTTTTCAATGATTAGTTTGTTATGTTTAATATTGACAAAAAATTTCAATATTTTTCAAATGTTATAAATAATTTTAAATATTTTTTTGGAAAATTTGAAGTTTAATTCTTAAAAATTATTTTATTATAAACTTGCATTCTATATGAATATCCTCTATAAAAAATTTCACATTTTTTCTCTATTATTTATGATTTTTCTCATATTTTTTATGTGATCAAAGGGAGAGAATTAATATGTGTTAAGTTAAGGGGAGGACTAAATTGTAAAATTTATGTTATGATTGTAAATTTGTTTTTCATATGTAATTTCTTGTTTGATTTTTCCTAACTTAAACTTAGGTTAATGCACATCAAAAAAGGGGAGATTATAAGTACCCCGGGTTAGTTTTGATGTTGATCAACCGAGTTAAGTTAGGACATGTGTATTTAATATCTTGTGTCTAAGTGTACAGGGATTTAGGAACACAAGAAGTCGAGCGAAAGACGCAATGAGTAAGAAGGATGGCACGAAAAGGGAGCCAATGGACTCGGTTCATCGGTGTAATGAGAAGCTATGGAAGAGTACATTGGTGTAATGAGAAGGATGCATGTTGTCATGCCCCGAGAGTATACTTACCCGTTGAAAAACGAACAGCACTCCCCTTGTGACAATCATAGTTTTGGTTACACAACCACACAGTTGATAAAAATATTATACCCCACTTGAGTATTCACAATCACGCAGTGTATAAGAATATAATACCTAACCCGGGTATACACAACTACGCAGTGTATAAGTCAAAATCCAACAAAATAAAGACTAACAAGGGGGTCCACCCCACACATAAAATCCAAACAAACAATTGCAAGCCGGCTCGACTTAAACCCACCAAGTACATGACCACATAAAACCAAATGTCCAAATATGAATTAATTAATACAATGTCAGTATAAATAATCAAATGTGGAAGCTAAAATGAATCGAAATGTAACAGAAATAATCCGAAGCTCGATGTGAATGGGACAGCGCAGGCATAATCCTCCAAATAACCCAATCATCATATGCCTGCTATCCTGGAAATAATAATGGAAAGCAGGGGTGGTGAGTACAAAAGAATACTCAGCGGATCTAAGACAGATAGTGCATGATAACTAAACAATAGGGAGAGCAATAGGGTATAAAGTCTCAAAGGAAGAATATACTCACCATCTGGACGATAACACATGTATGCCCCAATACACACAAACACCCTACTCAGCTACACAAAGTATCATGAGTAGTGTCAATAATAAACAACCAGTGTATAACATCTCACACGCATGTACCATCAATAAGCGTCATGAGTACAACATCTCACATGCATGTACTAACAATAAGCAACATGAGTACAACATCTCACATGCATGTATTATCATCAAACAACATGAGTACAACATCTCACATGCATGTACTAATACAAGTAAAATCAATAAGTCACATATGTGGGAGCTCCACCACAAGGTATACAAATGACCAAGAAACCTAGCTCGTCAGCTATGGACTGCATGAGAGCCGCTCTACCACGTATATACACGTAGGCAGTCCAAAATGTCAGGGTCTCTATTTGCACAGGAAACGCCCTACCACGTATATACACGTAGGCATACAAGAGGTAGCGATCTAGCTACGGGCTGCATGGGAAACGTCCTACCACGTATATACTGTTGGTGCAATTTGCACTAAAAGTCTAACCTTAAGGTTTTAAAACACGTGGTTCACCCCCCTCTCACGTGCCCTCGATCCTACATATACACGTAGGCAGCCGAGGGTATAATAACCCAGTAAGAACAGTGTAGCCAGTATATAGGCATGTCTTAATCACTGATGACTCTCTCAACCATGAATGGGAGACACGGTTGACAGGATATAGTAAAAGTCACTGACGACTCTCTGAACCAAGAATGGGAGACACGGTCGACAAAACACATGCATCTCCATGATGCTACGAGTCTCTCAACCCGAAGGGAGACATAATCGATAGCATGCATATATCTCCATGATGCTATGACTTGCTCACACCCGAAGAGAGCCATGATCGATAGCAAGCATGCAACTCCACGAGGGTAGGCAGATAAGTAAACCTACCATCGCACATGTCTATCTACAATGTACTCAACTACAACCATAAAGACATATCAATCCTAATACACGTCACATACATTTTTATAACCACAAATCAAACATGATAATCACAAGAATAATACTTCACCTAGAAAACATGTTATACACATGTACACATCTACAAATATACGCATATGATATATGATACAATATCAAGGTTACACAACACTCATGTATCCACAACACAACTAAAGGTATGAAATGAATGCTACATCATCATTGGTACACGTCACGCATGTATCCACAACACAACTAAAGGTATGCAATGCATGCTACATCATCATTGGTACACGTCACATACATGTCCATCAACTCAACTAAAGGTATGAAATGAATGCTACATCATCATTGGTACACGTCACGCACATGTCCACAACACAACTAAAGGTATGCAATGCATGCCACATCATCATTAGTACACATCACACACGTGTCCATCAACTACATGGCATGAGTAAACAGAAACTAACATATGAAAATAATTACATGCCACACACGTAACTAACAGCTACATGATTGTACAGTCATAAACATGTTCCTATGGTACACACCATACACATGTGCACTCTACAAGATATAGAAATAAAAGAGATTGCATAGAAGTAATCCAATCAACTCAAAGTACAAGCAGACAAGTATCAAACTCACATGACAAGTGAATAGAGTCAAGTTAAACACAACTACTATATAATTCAAGACATATCATGCACCAAGATCAATAACTAAAAAAGAAGTCAAGCAAGAAATATCTGCCTCCAAATCGTGGATTGTGTCGAAGAGTCCTCATGTCCAGGTATTTGTCCTAATTCAACATCTTGCATCAAGGAACACAAATTACAATCGAGTTCTACTACAAATCCAATGACTAAACCAAAACCTAAACTATTTAGGAAAACCCTAATTGAATCAAACTAATCCTTCCACACATCAATCCATTCCATTCCATGATTCAACACATCCCATCCAACTTAAACAAGACCCATGTAAGAACAACATAGTTAACACAATCAATCACTCCAAAGAAGAATTTACTACATCCTCACAAATCATATACATACATCCCTAAAGTCCAATCAAGAACCCTAATATTAATTCAAACAAATCCATCTAATATTCCATATCAAATTCCAATAACAACACAACCACAAACCAACTTACAAATTATAAATTCAACTACATAAATCTAGGTCCGAGCAAGAAACATCATAGTTACATAACCTAACATCTCAACCCTATACAAAAGTTCTTATCCACTCATCTCTCCACATATCAATTTCCACTTAGCCAAAAGTAACAAATACCCAACAATACAAGAATCAAAGATGTATATATGAAAGAAAACACATCTACACAAACCTAAACTCATCAAACTCAAATCATATCCAAGGTTACCAATTAACCAACCAGTACTAAATTCAAACATAGGGAAAATTAGTTCGTTTCCCCTAATTCTGATTCCCAGAGGTGGCGGCTGACTATGCCAAAGTGACCGGAGTTTGAACTAAAGTGGTTGGAGGTGATCAGAAGCAAAGGGCTAGATCTAGCTGAATCAGCAGCTAGCTGATGGCACCATTGTGGCCGAAGCAACCAAGGTTGGCCGATCGATCTGCATCAGAACGAATTTACATGAATCAACCTTTGATCCCCTGCCGAACAATTCAACTTTCACCCAAAACCCTCTTACCTTAGCTGGAATGGTTGTTGGTGAAAAAATCAGTCAAAGAAGAGGTGTTGGGTGGCCAAAACAATTGGGGAGTCAGAAAGGGGCAGTGGTTATCAGTTGATCCCCAAAATAGATCAAGCTTGGTTGAGCTTACCAGCGACGATCTCCAAAAGGCGAAGAGGAATTGGGGGTCTGCTCTTTGGTCGTAGCGGTTGTGGGGCTGATGTAGTGGTCGCGGGATGGCCAACGGTTGATAGTGGTGGACAGTGATGATTGGCGGCGACAACGACGTCGGGACGATGTCGGCGGTCGCACGACCTCGAAGAAATGGCGGTCAATCGGGTGAGGGTCGGGGTCAGTGTTGTTGACTGGAGGAGGGAGAGGAGAACGGAAAGAGGAAAGGAGAGGGAGTTGGTGGATCAAAGGCAGCATCGGCAGCGATCGGACGGCGACCGAGCGACGGCGATAGATGAGAGGAAAAAGCGGCGATCAAGTCGAGAGGAATGAATCGAGAGAGGAATTAGAAATAGGAATAGTGAACTTAGGTTTTAATATTTAAACTAAGGAAAAATGAAATCAATCAAATCCTCATTTAATTGATATTCTAAATAGGCTTTATAAAGCCTATTCTTTATATCCCCGTGAACTTCTCCAATTAGCTCCGATTAAATCTAGAATTTTTTTTAAAATTCCCAAAAATTCTTTTGAACTTATTCTTTGGTTAACGCACATTATTTTATCATTTTTAATGGTTGTATTTAGCACACACAGTGTATCCAAGGGATGAGAAGCAAGGAGAAAGTCTGCTCGAGGAGAAGGTCAAAGTTGGGTTTGGGTGAGCTTAACTCTAGACGATTGGAGCATCACCAAAGCAAGGAGAAAGTCTGCTAAAATTGACCATTCCCTGATGACTCAAGGCACCTTGGATGAACCAAGGTGCCCTAGATGCCAACCATTGGAGGTGCCTCGGATGAACCGAGGTGCCTCAAACACCCAAAAAGTCAATGCGAAGCAGATAAGCAGGGGAGGCCAAGATAACTGACTCGAGGTACCTAAGATGATCTAAGGCACCTCCAATCTGCCAGATCAATAAATGAGTCATTGCGACGAGGATAAAGTTTGTCCTTTTGGAGGCACCTCGGATAGTTTCACGTCAGCACAATGACTACTTTGACTAGAACTTTATAAATAGAGTTCTTACTGTTTAAAATTAACATACTCTGTATTTCATTTCTACTTTTGTTTTCCAAGTCTGTGCTCTCAACTATATAAGGGGCTTCTCCGCCTCCAACCCTTGTCGATGAAGGAGTTTGTTTAGTGCGCTTCAACTTACCTTGGATTAACAACCACCCAGGTTGTAACCAAGTAAATCCCGAGTCCCTTTTTATTTATGTATTATTTATTTATTAATTAATGTGTGTGTATCATTGCTAAGTTAGAAAGCAAGAGAAGTTGTACTTTTTTTATTTATAGGCTATTCACCCCCTCTAGCCGATCCACCCGATCCTACATTGATCACCTCATCAAAATGGATATTCCAACTCCTGAATGCTTGCTTTAGTCTATAAATGGACCGTTGAAGCTTGCATACTTTATTTTTGTCAACAGATGTGAAACCCTCGGGTTCTATCATATACACATCCTCGAATAGATTCCTATTAAGAAAAGTTATTTTCACATCCATCTGTCATATCTCATAATTGTAATGAGATAATATTGCCAGGAGTATCCGAATGGATTTAATCATAGCCACTGGTGAGAAGGTCTCGTCATAGTCAATACCATATTTTTGATGATAGTCTTTCGCCACCAATCTTGCTTTGTGAATTATCAAATTACCATCCATGTCAGTTTTCTTCTTGAAAACTCACTTGCACCCAATAGGTGGGGTGGGTCCACTAAATTTCAAACTTAGTTTTCATATATGGAATCCATTTTCGATTTTATGGCTTTTAACCATGAGTCTCTTTCTGAACTTTTTAGAATTTCTTCATAACTAATAGGCTCCTCATCCTCAAAGAGTAACATGTCTATTGATTCACTTATGAGAAATCCATATCTCTTGGCAATTAGATGTGCCCTACTAGATCTATGAAGTGGTAGTGTATCAATAGGTTCATCCATTATCTCATCCCTATGAGCAATAGACTAGAGAGGGGTAACCCCAAAAGGATTTGGGAAGACTTGCATGATTCATCATCGACCTAAGCATGTTCAACAAGGTCGGTTTCACCTTTTTGACACACTATTATGTTGTGGCATGTAAGGCGGAGTCCATTGAGACAATATCCCATTGTCTTTGATATAATCTTAAAACTCTTGGTTTAAGTATTCACCACCTTGATCTGATCGAAGTATTTTAATATTTTTGCCAAGTTGTTTCTCTACTTCATGTCTAAATTCTTTGAACTATTCAAAGGATTTAGACTTCTATCTCAATAGATACACATATCCAAATCGTGAGTGATCATCGATGAAAGTGATTAAGTAACTATAACCTCCTCATGCATGAGTTGACATACGTCCACATACATCGATTTGTATAAGACCCAATATGTCATTCTCTCATTCACCTTTTCCCTTAAAATGTAACTTAGTCATCTTGCCTTTTAAGCATGAAGCGCATGTATCAAATGAATCCAATTCAAATGATTCCAAAATTTCACACTTGTGTAATTCGGACATGCGTTTCTTACTTATATGTCCACGGTGATAATGCCACATGTAGGATGTTAATTGATCATCTCTTCGAGCGCATTTGTTGCTTGTTTTGATATTGAATACATCATTGGATATTTTTAACTTGTAGATACCATTGCATAATGTTCTAGTTCCATAAGGAATATCATTCAAAGTTATATAACAACAATTGTTATTAAAAGTCAAATGGAAGACTTTTCTATTTAAACAAGTAATATAAATAATGTTCTTTATTAAAGCAGGAACATAATAACAATTATCGAGTTCCAAGAAGAGTCCACTTGGGAGTTTCAGCAAATAAGTTTATATGGATTTAGGTGCAACCTGTATGATCGAGTTGGACTGACTAGAGATGGGTGAATAGCCCTGCAAATAAAATTAAAACTTCTCTTGCTTCTAGCAAAGCAAGGACACACACATTAATTAAAGAAAAATAAATGCATAGAAACAAAGAAAGAGACTCAAGGAGTTTACTTGGTTACAACCTAGGTGATTGTTAATCCAAGGTAAATATAGCTCTAAATAACTCCTTCGTTGAAGGTGTAGTAGCCTCTTACATACTTTGAAAGAACAAACTTGAGAAAACAAAAGTAGAGTTGAAAGTACAGAGTGTGTTCTATCAAACTAGAGGACACAACCTCTATTTATAGAAAAATGGTCGAAGTGACCGTTTTGCTGACTTGGCAATCATGGTGCCTCTATTGCTGATCTAGCAGCTCTGCGGATGCCTCCAAGAATTGGGGGCGCCTCGGTTGAACCAACATAGCTTCCAGATCTTATCCGCTACAACGTGACTTTCGGTCGGGGTGCCTCCATTGCTCCGGGGCGCCTCCAATGTTTGCGCGGGTGAGGTGCCTCGAGAATTGGGGGCACCTCCAATGTTTGGACGCTTGAGGTGCCTCCATTCGATGGGGGTGCCTCCAGCACCTGGAGGGTGAGGGGCCTCTAGATGCTTCGGGGCGCCTCCATTCCTTCCAATCGCCTTGATTGATTGTCCAACCATCCAAAGTTGAGCTCACCCGAACCCAACTCAGGTCTTCTCCTCGAGCAGGCTTCCTCCTCAGCTTCTTGTCCCTCAGACCACGTCCTTCTCGCCTCTCATCCCTCGGACCATGTCCTTTTTGCTCCACCGGTGTACTCTTTCACAGCTTCTCGTCCCTCGGATGCACCGAGTCTGTTGACTCGCTTCCCGTGACATCCTTCTTGTCCGCTGCATCTTTTGCTTGACTTTTTGTGTTCCTAAGTTCCTGCACACTTAGACACAAGGATCAAAACACATAGAACCTAACTTAACTCGATTGATCACATCAAAACTACCTTGGGGTACTTACACAACCTTTGCTCCATTGCCAACTTGCAAATTTGAATATCTCTTGGCCAATCTTCTACTATTTCTTAGCCCCTGTATGTCATTATATATATGTGAGCCACACCCAGTATCCAATACCCGAGTGTCAAAAGAAATAGTATAACATTCAATAACGAAGATATCAGAAGCAGATGGGGCATCGAATGTCATCTTCTTCTTTAAGGACTCAAGATATATCTTATAGTTTCTTTGCTAGTTTCTCAGCTTGCCACAATGGTAACATAGACCCTTTAGTGTTAGTTCTTCTTTCTTAGCCTTTTTCTTCCCCTTAGATTGAGCTTTTGACTTTCTCTTCTTAGAACCTTTCTTTGAAGTGTCAAACAACATCACAACTTTCTGTTCTTTCTTAACAACTAACTCCATTGTCTTAAGCATATTGATCATCTCTGGAATTATAGATTCAAGATGGTTTATCTGATAGTTCATCATAAACTATGAATAACTATCAGGCAAATAATGTAGAATTAAGTCAATATTTAATTCATGATCCATGACAAATCCAAGTGATCCCAACTGCTCAATGTAGCCATTTATCTTTAGTACATACTGCACCACAGATGAACCCTCCTACATCTTTGAGTGAAAGAGAAGCTTGGTGACCTTGAACCGTTCAAATCTAGCTTGCTCATCAAATATCTCATGAAGATGATAAACAATCGTATGAGCATCCATATGATCATGTTGTTTTTGTAGTTCAAGGAATATTGAGGCTTGCATGAGCAACTGGCAAGATGAGAATCAGTAGTATATTTTTGATGGGATAACATTTGGTTTGAAGTAGCATCATCAGCCAAACTCTAGGGGAGAGGATCTTCGAGGACATAGGCTATCTTCTCAACCTTGAGAATAATTCTTAGGTTTCGAAGTTAGTCCAAGAAATTCGGCTCAGTCATTTTATTAGTGTCCAAAATTTATCGCAAATTCAAAGATGACATTTTGATTCTATTAACCTAAAATATAAAATTGAGCAACTATAAGAGAGATGAATTTACTATGTAATGCAAAAAATTTAAATTCACTAAAAGGAAGTCCCACTTGCTTATCGAATTCAAGAGCCCTTACTTTGAATTCGGGAGATGGTAGGCTTTCTCCAAGTGTGTTGATATCAAATATAGATAAGAACAATCTTGAAGAGAGCCCTTAGTTCTAATGGTAGGTATCAAGTATACCAATTATATATCACGTATATATAACTATCATATTATGCTATCAACTTATTAATATTTGTATAAACATTGGATTTTCAACTCATTAACATGTATACATCATATGTATATCACCCAACTTCACTCCTATCCATATTAACCTTGGGGAGAGTCCAACAAATGAATACTTTAAGTTAAAGTTGACCCATTAAACATGAGATCATATCTCAATGGTCTGAACATGTCTAATTTTAAGTTGGGCTTGGAGAGAGTCCAACAACCCATGCTTAAAAATTAAACTCTAATTGTAGATCATATTAATGGAAGGTGTAAGCTTTTAAAATTAAATAAGGGATTTTTTTATTTTATTTGATCTCATCAAAGGTGTAAGCTTTTAAAATTAAATAAGGGATTTCTTTATTTTATTTAATCTCATCAATTACATGCAAAATAGGTAAACTATCTATATGCTTCTACATGGCATAATTATGGCATATATAACATGACATCTAACATGGTATCATGCATATGTTATGGCATAAATTATGGCATAAGTCATGTCATCGTTGTCATAAATTAATTTAGAAAATAAATATATTAAAGAATTTGATTTCATAAATCATAATTCCTTAATTAGATTAGGAAATAATTTTCAAATCTAATTTCATATCTTAAAAGGAAATAATTCCAAATCAAGAAATTTTCAATTAAATTAGGAAATAATTTTCTAGATTTGAATTTTTTTTCTAACAAATAAGGAAATAATTTCCAAATCAAAAAATTCCTAATTAAATTTGGAAACAATTTCCTAAATTGGTTTTTCCTAATCATATTAGGAAATAATTTCCAAAATTGGATTTCTAACAAATTAGGAAATATTTCCAAAATTAGATTTCCTAACAAAATAGGAAATTTTTTCAAAATTGGGGAAAATATTTATATCAGATTAGGAAACAATTTTCTTATCCAAAATTTTCTAAAATTTCCAAAAATAACTTTAGACAACCTACAACACGCTAAACACAGATCTACGATCTATGTCGAAACACATGGTGGCTCTGATACCACTGTTAGGAGTCTCTATGCACATTTTAAATTTATGTTTCGCAAAATAAGCAGTAGAAACATTATAATAAACTAAATTACAAGATTTGCCTCTACTTGTATCCACGCCGAGATATCCTCGAGATGACTTTGCTAAGTCACATGTTGTGTCTCTGTTTTGATACTAGCCAAAGGAGGGAGACAAAATGATCGAAGAGAGGGACCACAACTCGACTTGATACCCTACAACACAAGGCAACTCGATGGTACAAAACATGGAATATGACAGTCCAATAGTTGTTGTCCGGGGCCGCTAAGCGCTGCTGCCAGTAGTGTGGCTGGCGAAAGGAACTCCGAAGGTTGATGGAGGACCAGTGGATGAAGGGCAGCCGACGACAATCCCTTGCGGTGGCGCAATGGGCGACTATTCGGTGGTGGAGGTGGCGGTGGGACAGCGACTCGAGGCAGCGGTACAGCAGCACAAGGCGGCGGTTGCTTGATTTTGGGCGGCGATGACGACCACAACCAGTTCAACAACCAGCCAGAGGAGCACCCATAACCGGCAGAACAACCAACTATGGCATAAGGAGCACCTTCTCCTTGTGGTTGACGATGACTAGAAGAGGAGAAGAGGGAGGGAGAGAAAACCTAACAATTAGGTTTAATCAATTGGTGTTCTTTTTCTCTTCTACCCGGATCTA
>JBBUKS010000065.1:2555435-2602226 GCA_038050645.1 Hedychium gardnerianum
TCAAATAGATTCTGAGGATGGACAAACAATCACCGTCAATTGAAGTTTGACAAATCTCTTAAGGACCTTGGTTGGTAAGAATCTTTTCCAATGGAATTTGTTTACCTCATGTTGAATTTGCTTACAATAGGTCTTAAAGTCAAACAATTGATCAAAGTCCCTTTAGAGTGGCTTATGG
The DNA here is from genome assembly GCA_038050645.1 of Hedychium gardnerianum. NCBI lineage: Eukaryota > Viridiplantae > Streptophyta > Magnoliopsida > Zingiberales > Zingiberaceae > Hedychium > Hedychium gardnerianum. The sequence continues at coordinate 2,555,614 of JBBUKS010000065.1, forward strand.
TCATAATCCAACAAATCCTCTTAATTTGGCTCCTTTTACAACCAGTCAAATTTTTAATGGCGATGTCAAAGAACAAACAAAGAACATCAAGAAAATTCATGAGCAAGTTCATGACAGCACCATCAAACAAAATTAAAAAAAAGTTGTTACCAGCACACTGTAAGCCTGCAACTTTTAAAAAGAAGATTTAGTTTAGGTTCATCTCCTAGAGGTTGTTTCTCAAACTTAGACCTCAAGCTTATGGACCATTCGAAGCCTTTTAAAGTGTTGGTGAAAAGAAACCAATATATAAGTTGAAGCAGGCTCTAAGGCCTTGGCTTGGAAGTTCAATTCGATCTACTCAGCATGTCATGATCTTGTAGGAAAACTGAACAACATTTCAGTTATACGACAACATTACAATTAATGTGATGAATCAATTTCTAAAAGTTTCATGTCATGATCATTGAGAAGCAACTTGAATTCTACGATACTGAATCTCTTATTTTGGGTAGATTCCCCTTTCCGTTTCAGAAATTTCAAAAGCACCAAACTTCTAGCTGTTAAGGGACATAACTACATAAACTAGCTACTATCCACAGCTAAAACACGTTGACCAGGTCATACAACACCAATCATAACTGCATATCCAAAAATTTACAGCAATCTAAGAATATAATACTCCCATTCACTAGTATCTACAAGTCCACTCAACTATGACAGTAAATTTCTAACACGGCCCCACAAACTACTGATTTCAACCATCAATTTATAACCTCATCATCAACCAATCTGGGAGATTCATTCATTCTACTCTGAAGGCTTGAACCAACACAACCACCAAAATAGTTATCACTTCGTTGAATAGTTTATTGCTCTATCACTATGAAATAATGCAATAAAGTATAGTTCACTTCCACTTGCAATCACTGGTATACATTCCATAGTGTATTTTATAAATGGTGTATGCCATTTAGTACTACTCATGTCCACTTAAACTTTTGATTTTTCTCTTGTATAATCATCTTGGTTTTAAAACACCCTAGAACTCATAGATGGAATTAGCTCGCCTAGCAAAGTTGCTTAAATACACCATTTCAAACTGCAATGGTTAATAAACCCCCACCATAGAGCCACCATGAAATCTTCATCTTCATGTTAGAATCAATGCACCTAATGCCTTGTGTGAACAGAGAACAACTCTTTTAATATGACACACACAACAAATCTCCACCCTGTCATATCATTTAATCTATATTGCGAACTCCACCCGCAATAAGATCATGTACATTTATTATCCTACATATGATTTTATTTTAGTCACAAAGAGAGATCCTCTAGTTACCTATACTCTATATGGTAGTAGATCTTCATCTTTACTCGGCTTTTAACAATATAATATCCAAAGGATGCATTATCCACCAAGTAATAGCCTGATCCTGTAGGTGGTATGTGTTGGTGCAGTTTGCACTAATAGTCTAACCCTAGGTTTTGATGTATGACAACAAGTTAAAGTTAGACTGTTATTGTTTTACAAGTTGAGCTAAGTGTGCAAGGTTAACTAACTTGACGGATCTAGAGGGCCAGCCACCAGACTGAAGTCCAGATGTACGATTCTGGCAGAAAGTCCAGATGAGTCAGAGAGGACCAGACAGTTGGTGGGATATCCAGTCGGGTTAGGGAGGATCAAACGATTGGATGAAGTCCCGATGTGCGATTCTGGCAGGAAGACTTGGTGGGTCGGAAATTATACGTCGATGAGGTTATTCGACAAGTAAGGTAAACACCGGAGAAGAGAGATCCAGTGAGGACGAGTTCCAGTTGGAACTTAGGTGTTGATCTAGCTTAGATCCAACCTGGAAGTCTAAGCTGAGATCAGACTAGACCAAGACTAGGTCTAAGTCATATTTATCATGCATTTATTTTATATGCTAACTCCTATTGCAGGTATTTTGTATTAATGTGTTTTGTAGGAGTTAAAGCCTCGATGTGATGGAAGTGCCTTAGCACAGAGGCGCTGGAGGCGCCTTGGAATGCTGGAGGCGCCGGAGGTACCTCGGAGTGCTGGGTGCCTCAACGCTGGAGGGGCCTTGTATGGCTGGAGGCGCCTCGGTGCCTTGGTGCCTGGATAAGCGCTGTTGACGCGCAGAGCCGCTGGAGGCACCCTAGAGTGCTTGGAGGTGCCTCGGAGTGAATAAGCAGCGGATTTATCGAATCTGATCAGCTTCAATGGAGGCGCCCTCAACGGGCTATATTAGAACATCTCGATCAGCAGCTCAGTACAACTCTTCCAAACATTGTTTCGACCTCATACTGTTGTCCCGGAGCTCCAAAACTGCTGTATTACAATCCTGTTGCATCGAATTGACGCCGGAATCATGTACTGCAGCAGAATCTTCACCAACACACGAACTCACGACTCATCTTCAGTGTTGGTAACGTTTATCATTATTGAAATTCATTTCTGTATTGCACAGGGAAGTGTAGGGTTGTTACACTTCTCTCACATTGTATTCGATTGCTTTTCCGGAGGTTTTTCGGAAAAGGATTTTAGTGAATTGTCCAACGATACGATCCGAAGGGTTGTGAGCCTTGGAGTAGGAATCGGCGAAGGCTCCGAACCAAGTAAAACAGACTTAGTTTTTGCTTGTTTGTTATTCTGATTTTCGCTGCGCATTCGAATTCCCGAACGATTTTTAAAAACCGGAATTTTTTTTTTTAAACACGTGATTCATCCTCCCTTCTCACGTGCACACTCGATCCTACATTCCCTTTACATAATCTTGGGTTGGACTGTGAGGGGCGCTTGGGATGTGCATATTTCTTTAATTTAAAGCCCATGAATAGGCACATTCAATTGAAAGCTCAAGGACTTAGTGAGAGATTATTGTAGAAAAGTTGTGTAAGCTTTCAAATTTAGGATGAAAGGATTGAGGAGACCCTTTTGTTTTTTCCCTCCATTTAAAATTTGAATTTCTTCCATTTCAAACATGGGATTTTCCTCAATGATTTCTAATAATTCCCTAGACAACACAAAGTTTCAAAATATAATTAATTGAATATGTTGCTCAAAGTAAATATTATGTTGTTGGCATAATATTAATTTTGTATTGTACTATGCCGATTTGGTTTTTGACTTATTTACTTCTAAATATAATTATTGATAATTTGCTACTGATTATAATTGAACATCTCTAATAGTCAAAAGTAAATTATTTTCTTATTATTTATTTTTAATAAAAATTACTTTGAATCAGTTTACCTTTTAATTACGTGTGTCTACTAATATTTTGGTTTATTATTTACTTGTAATCATACATAAATAATTTACTTAAAACATAAATAGGCGTAGAATAAAATATATATATATATATATATATATAAACATATATACACCGTAACTTGAAATTATTTTACTTTTAATTATATATTATCAACTAATAATTTAATTAATTATTTACTTATAATCATAATGTTGATAATTTATTGATAATTAGAAGTAAAGAATTATAAGTAAATAAATAATTTAGAATTATTTACTTATAATATAGTATATATATAACTGTAAATAATTCTAAGATTATATATAATTATATACTTATAACATATAACCTAATTTTCAGTTATATAAATAATTAATAGATTATATGATGATGTTATAAGTTTATAAACAATTTAATCTATGATAGACTATTAGTTCTTTGATCTATTATAAGTTTATAACATAATTTATATATTAATCTTTTTATCCCCTATCTTTGACATCGACACCCATTTGTGACTCATGATGATGCACTCACAACTCTCCTATGTTAGCATTTAGATCGGCGGTGATGGCATCTAGATCAGCGACAAATTATAGCTAAACTGAAGGGCAGCCTCACCTAAGTCCTTTAAGCCCCACCTAGCCAATTCCATTGTGAGTTGAAACCTTCTTTGCTTCCTCCACTTGCTTTAAATTCCTTAATTTCCACTGTATGCTTTTCTTCTCACCCTTGATAGAATCGAACAAAATGTTTCTGATCATAGTGGTCAACAACCTAGCATAATAAAGTGTAATTATTCATAGCATAATGCAAAATTAAATTTGCACCTACAAATATTTTCTATGAGTTTCTGGCTCTCTTTGGAAATGTCAAGAAACTACTCAAGTTTCCCTAGTGGGTTACAATCCCATCTTCTAGGTAACCTTGATTGAATCAATAAGTTGGTACAGGGACAATTAAATAGATACTCGCTACCAATTGTATTCCTAGGCTCGGTCGATCAATAACTCTTGCTGGACACATCTAATGTGAATCATAGTCTTTGTCGTATAGATTTTATGAACCTTAACCGATGCTAACAAATGATCAAGCCAAACTGCCATCAATGGTCATCTCTGACCTATGACACAAAAATATACACGGAAGCAAGACCTTGACTAATGCTAATAAATCACATAAACAAGACACCCATTTGTAGTCATGACTATGAAAGTTAATTCGAATTTGATATTTACACGAGATATTTCTTTTGTAAAATTATCTTATCAAACCTCACATGTAACTCATATGTGAAGAAGCATAAATCTTTTATGCATCATCCTTTAGGGACTGGTTGAATTTTACAAAATTCTTCTGTATAAATTCTTTCATACCAAAAGAAATGTGATTTCATAGATCAACTTTTGAATGATTGAATTGCTGTGCTGAACATATCCCCACTTTACATCTAGATTAATTGGTCAAACCCCAAATAGCTCTGTGGTCTTGGACCAATATGACCCAATGAACCCAGCACAATAGTTTGGTTTACTTGATTATAAACTGTTGTGGATCTCTAACCTTCAGCCTAGTCTAATGAGCCAACTATCTCAGTCCATTGAACCTTTATGTCTCGGACCAACATAACCCAGTGAGCTCATCCCAATAGTTTGGTTTACCTGATCATAAACTGCAGTGAATCTCTAACCTTGATAAGACGGCCTAGTCTAATGAGCCAGCTGACTCGATCCATTGGTGAGAAAACCTAATGACTAGGTCAGACTTGTTCACTAACACGTGTTGCATGTGTCTTGTATGGTGTGCTTGGCATATGTGGCTCCAACAGTATGCACCGGTAGCGGATGCTGCCATTGTCGACATTAGTGAGCCCAATTCAATATTGTCTTGGTACCCTTGCATGGCACCTAGAGCAGCATGTATGACCAACGTGGTGTGTAGCCTTGCGTGGGATGCACGGCCAACATTGACAACATAAGGAATTGTGACCTTGTTGGTAGCTAGGCACAACTCACATGGCTTCCATGAGGGATCACAATCCTTGTCGACAACCAAGCGCAATGCATGCTGTCTTGCAAGGGATTGTGGCCGCTTTTGGCAGCCAGCCGCAGTGCACTCATTTTGGACAACAATAACGACCAAAGATCATGCAGTTATGGTAGGATTGGTTAGATTATCCACAAAATAGTTTCCATCCTCCAACCTTGGTAGGATGACGGTGGCTAATCAGGCTGTGCCTCTGTCCAACATAGTCAAAAGCAACAGAAGGTGGGTAGAGCCAATCCAGGCTTGCCGCCACACCTTTATTCTATTATGACTTGTTAATCCTTATATTATTCATGCAATGTGTGTGTTATGACTAGTTACAATAATAAGACAACATCTCACTTTACAAAAGCAAGGTATAAATAATAATAATAGAATCAACAAGCTCATGTTATATTAGCACAAAGGATTAATAGGACTAACTCACACTTAATTTATATAAACCCTTATATTATTCATCCAATGTGCCAGTTTCGACTCGTTACCATAACAAGACAACTTCTCACTTTACAAAAGAAAGGAAATAATTAAAAATTATGTACATTCAATTAACAGATGGAATATTAGCACAAAGGATTTGTAGTAGTTAACCTTAATTTATTAGCACAACTGAGAACGTTTAGAGTGTACATAGTTTAGATCAATTTTGTAAGAGAATAGACACACTTATGTTTTCTTCTATATTTCGATCTCTTTTCTTAGTTAATTTTGCTTGATTAATATCATCCCAATCATATACAATAAGCCTAGGTTGAGGATGGTTCTGGGTTATCATCTCCATGATTGCATCTACAAGTAATATTTAGTTTTGTTAAGTTTAATCCTATTCCTTTTTAAAAAAAGTCTATTAGTTAAATTTACACTCATTCCAACTCACGAACATCATAACATTTTAAACTTGGGAAAGCAATGAAATTAGAATGTTGACAGTGGCAAAACCATGGATTATATAGCCAATGCAAAGGAAAAGTCTCACGAAATTTATCTTTAAATAACTTAATCTAGAACAATTCTATGAGCATTTATTCACTCCATAAGTAGATCCTCCACTCCAACAAGCTTTTATGATCATGCATAAGAAGTAACATGCCTTTTACAAACAACACAAAGCCTTAAGAAATCTTTACTGTGTGGCAAAAAGATGATAACTAAACCATATAAATAAAATTGAAAAATGTAAATTTGATTCCTATCTTAAATGCAATTTCATTAGTAGTCATCACAATTTCCTCCTCCAGGTACTTGTCGACATGGTTCATCATGGATTTGGCATCGACGATTCCTTTTGAGGGCTTGGGCTACCTAATAACAGGCAGAGTCAAAGCTGGAGTCTCTTACAGTCTATTGGGAATGTTTAGGCTTTGGCGACTTAGGAAGGTGAAGCAATTTTTCACAAGGTGATAACAATTGAGAAAAGTATATACAATCAATCATGGGGAAATTTTACAAAGTTTGGAAGTTCATTAATATTGTTGATGGGCCATCGCAGACTTGAAAAAGACATCAGGTTCAGCTATTTCTGGATAAGATGTGCTAGGCTCCTATTTGTAAGTAAATCTTACTCATTTCTTCTGTGAGATTATCAAAAACGCATCTTGGACTGAAGAAGCAAAATCCATTGAAACTGGAATTCCTATACCTGGAAACTTGATTCACTCAGAAGTCAGCAAATAACACCTACAAATGAAAAAAACAATAGGTTTCTGTATAAATTTATTGCATATTAAATCTGATGTTTAGTAGTGAATGTAAATTCCCATTATTTTACACTACATTTGGTTCACGTGATGAAAAATTAACAAGGAATAAAATAGTTATTCCTAGAAAATTGGATAGAGTAGGAATAAAATAGGAATAAGTATTCTTTAGTTTGGTTAATGGATTAACATTTTAATATATCAACATATCAGAATAAGTATTTCTGGTTTGACGAAATGACTAGATTTTGTCTCAACAATCAAAATTCATCATGAATTGTTTTTCTATTCCTGAAAACCAAATTGGCAGTTGGTGCAAGATGCATCAAACAAATGAAGGTGGAAGTCGGTTAGACTAAACATTGGAAATGATTTTATAGATAATCAAATGTTCTTTTAATCCAAGTAGTACTGCAGAAATCGAAGGTGACTAACATTGTTGATGCAGGTTACCTTTTTCCTAGTACACTGTGCTGGATGCCTCTACTATTTGCTTGCTGATCGTTACCCTCATCAAGGGAAGACATGGATTGGTTCAGTGATGCCAAACTTCAGAGAAGATGACCTATGGATGCGATACATTGCTTCCATTTACTGGTCCATAACAACAATGACGACAGTTGGATATGGTGATCTCCATGCAGTTAATACAAGAGAAATGATCTTTAATATATTCTATATGCTTTGTAATCTTGGCCTCACAGCCTACTTGATTGGAAATATGACCAACTTGGTTGTTGAAGGAACTCGACGCACAATGGAATTTGTAAGGATAGTTGAATTTCCACAATTTTTAATTTTTTATAGTTGCATAAATTTTTCACATTAAAATTTCTTATTGTCAACCATCAAGAAGCACTACTTCGTGAGTTTCTGTTGTTTGTTATCCTGTCAATAATTGGTTTACAACTATCTCAAGAACTGATTGGAGTTGTTTTTGCAGAGAAACAGCATTCAGGTTGCCTCTAATTTTGTATGCAGAAACCACTTACCACCGCGTCTAAGAGAGCAGATATTGGCTTACATGTGCCTTAGATTCAAGGCAGAGACCTTAAACCAACAACATCTGATGGACCAGTTACCTAAATCAATATGCAAAAACATTTGCCAGCACCTCTTCCTGCCGACTGTTCAGGAAGTGTATCTCTTTAAAGGTGTCTCAAAGGAAACCCTGCTATTCCTGGTGAAACTAACAACGCTTGTTCTAAGTTCGGTTGAGGCTCTCTGTCTTCTAAAATTCTGGAGTATTTGTCTCATGATTTACTTGAAATTTCTTGTTTAGGTAACTAACATGAAAGCCGAGTATCTTCCACCTAGAGAGGATGTCATCATGCAGAATGAGGCACCAGAAGACGTATATATTATTGTATCAGGTGAAGTTGAAATTGTTTATTTAGATAATGAGAAAGATCAAGATGTAGGAGCGCTCAGGACAGGTGACATTTTTGGAGAAATTAGTGCACTCAGTAATAGGCCTCAAAGCTTTACATTTCGCACAAGAACATTATCACAACTACTGAGGTTAAAGCAAAACACCTTAAAAAAAGTCCTACAAACTAAACAAGCTGATGGTATTGTTATCATGAAGAATTTTCTTAAGGTAATGTGTTTTATTCCTGATAAATCGAGTAAGATACATTTTGCACAACTAGCAATTTCAAGGAAATTAACCAGATATTTCATAATGTTAAAGCATCAAATAGAGTTGGAGGATACAAGTGATCTTGTGGGGGACGCTGGAGAAAAAGATGAAGCTAATATACCATGCAGTCTCCTAACAGTAGCAGCTACTGGAAATAGTTCTTTGCTTAATAAACTCATGATAGCTGGAATGAACCCTGATGTTCGAGACTCTAGAGGAAGAACACCATTGGTAACATTTAATTTTTATGGAATCATATCTAATTTTGAGATGGATTTCTTATTTACTCATTTTCTGTTTCATACGAAAGGAGTTATTCCTCATAACAATCACAAAAGAATCAAAAAAAATAAAACAGCAGCACGATAGAGAAAATGATTATAATGAGAATTTTCTTGAAGCATAGGAATAAACAATGTTTTGTTCATCTAAAACACACTTCATTAACAAGAAACCAAAGGTTGCTTTAGTGCAACAGAAACATACTGACTGTAGATGAATAGAATGCGATCTATGTTCAATTAGTGTGAAAAAGTACAAAATAAATAAGATTGAAATTTATATATATTTTTTAAAAAGAACTTGATAAGCTAAACAATCAAGCTTAAGATTGAACATGCACAAGTTAGTTTGGATCATTAACATTTGAGTAAAACTCATGAACAATTCATCAATAAACAACTGTCCAAGGTTCATTTATAATTTTGTTTCTATGCATTTTTATTTATATTTATAAAGAATATAGTACATGTATATATGTGACAGTATTTCTATTGTTTTAGTTATTTAAGATAGTCTAAAGCTTTGTAATTATCACGCAAATTATGAGGAAATGAAGAATCCTGAACACAAAAAATCAAGAACAGTTAATATGGAGCTAGGTTCTAGCTCATTTATTTGTCTAACAAACCTGCTTGAACATGTATATGTAGAGTGCATAATTAATGATATATTGTCTCTTTAAAAATTGTGTTGGCTTTTTCAAGCCCTTTTCTTTTCCTGTTCATCCAAGAATAACAGTTTGCCCACCTTTTTGTTTAGCATATTGTAGCATCGAAAGGATATGAGGATTGTGTCCTAGTTCTACTCAGCCATGCTTGCAACATCCATGTACAAGGTGTTTGCCTTAGTCTTGAGACAATTTTACATAGCTTTTATTTCATATCGAATTCTGATTCACCATTAACAGATGCGGAAGGAAATACTCCATTATGGAATGCCATCGTTGCAAAGCACCACAAGATTTTCAGTCTTTTGCACCAATGTGAGTGTGTTTCCAATCCCTATACCAGCGGTGATCTTCTTTGCCTTGCAGCTAAAAGAAATGATCCTTCCACTATGAGGGAGCTGTTAAAACATGGTCTAGACATAAACTCCATAAACCATGAAGGCTTCACTGCTCTGCAAATAGCAATTGTCGAAAATCATGAAGATATGTGTAGGCTCCTGATCATGAACGGGGCCAACAAAGAGAGACTAAATTCACATGGAAGTGGAGCAAGTGAAATGAACAAGGAAACGCTGGAAGAAATGAATCAGCAAAATCATGTAGGACATCCAACTGCATCAAATGCAATGACCAAGAAAGAGAAGATGTCGAACATGCAAGAAAACGGATATGCTCCAAGGATTAGCACGTACAAGGGTCATCCACTGCTCAGAAATAGCAGTTCAGAATCTGGAAAGCTAATATTTCTGCCAAGCACCATACAAGAGCTCAGAGAAACAATTGGTATGCAAAAATATAATCCATACATTTTATACATGCTCATAAAACTTATCTAGTTTAACTAATCACAGTCTATGAGAAAAATAACAAGAGTTTCAGTTTTTACTAAAAAATAAACTGTGTTGTTATGCACAATATTTGAATGTTTTGTTTCCTAACAGGCAAGAAGTTTGGTATTGATGCAAGAAACAAAATGTTGATAACTGAAGATGGTGCAGAGGTAGAGACAATTAATGTCTTGAGAGATAATGATAAACTTTTCGTCGTTGAGGATGAAGAATTTATGCTCTTGGGCAAGAAATTCAAAGATTTCTGTTCCCAATCAGTTTCGGAAGCGGCCTAGGGGTCAGAGTAGCCAGTTACTTTGCAAAGTATTTCAGTAAGCTTTGTAAACATATGAGCATAATGAGAGCGATCAAGGTAGTCAAAATCTTCACATGTCAATGTGGACATTGTTTGGAAGATAGCTGAATGTAATTTGCTATACCTTGTGAAGAGCATTTGAGAAACATATCGGACTTTGTATTGTTCATGCAATAAGGTCTTTCCGAGGGCCGAGGGGTTGGAGGTTGTTTCAGGATTAGTCGGTCCGAAGAATTAGATATTCGGTGTTAGTTAAAAAAAATAACAAGAAGGTCTTTCCGATGAGCAGAGTTAACTAAAGGTCTGCCGTAGTGAAAAATAGAAGATGGTCGGCTGCTACACAAGGGGCAACGACGACCTGGGATTGTTGGTGACCGCAGCAATAGGAGATTTTGAACGGCTAGGGTTAACTACACGTCGGGTAGCGTTATGAGATTTTGACCTAAATAGTATATTTATAGACTTCAAGATCAATTATAAGCCATTGGAACTCAACTAATTAGTGGATAAGGGTATCCATATTGGTGGATTTTTTTTTTTGTGTGTGTTATAACATTGAATTGGTGTTAAAATCATTGTAAAGAAATTTATAACACTCAAATAATTGAACTCGTTCAATGCTTTGAACGTGTTCATGCAAATTTTTTTGATTTTTTTTTATTCGTGCGTGAGTGTGGGCGCAAAGCCGGCCCACCCCACATGGGTTCAAAGTTTTTTTTAAAAAAATTAATATTCATATTTTTTTATTAAAAAAATTAAAAAAATTAAAATTAAAAATCAATCGTTACCCACTATTTTCGATGAGGTTAAAAAAAAATAAATTAAACGGCTGATTTTTAATAATTATTTTAATAAAAAATAAATAAATTTTCATCTATAAATACTCATCACCTTACATAATTTATTTCAATCTTTCAAACACTTAAATTCCTATAAAAATCTTATATTATTTTCCTAATAATCAAAGATTTTTTAGAAATTTTGTGAATTATCAAAAATTGGCGAAAGAAAATGCTTCTTTCTCAAAATTCATAAATTCCACCAAATTATCTATATTTTTCATATCCACCAAATTATCTACATAATCCATACCCACCAAATTATCCATACAATCTATATCCACAAAATTATCCATCTAATCCACATGCAACCGGTATGTCTTTTACATCTCTGATGGAAAATGAACCGTTTACTCCGGCTTTTGTTTTAGAGACTCAACTGTGTGACCGTGAATCCCCAATTGAAATCGCAAATTTGGAGAAGGCGGATTCTGATATTGTTGGTAGAAGAAAGCGATCAACATGGAGTAAGGTTGAAGACGAGGTTTTAGCGAGATCGTTTGTCACTATCAGTGATGATCCAATCATCGGCAATGATCAGAAAGTGGATGCTTTCTGGGGATGTATTGCAAGCTACTACAATGAGAATTATCCTCCAGGTACACCTAGTAGAATTGCAAGTATCATACGATCACACTAACACAATACCATACAAAAAAAGGTATATCGTTTCAACGCAAATTATAATAGTGTTTATAGTGAGTATAGTAGCGGCCACAGTGATGAGTACATATTGCAGCTTGCTTATGAAAAATATCGCGAGGAAAATAACGACATTGCATTTAATCTCGAGCGTGTATGGAGAATCGTAAAAGACCGTCCAATGTTTACTCCACAGTCAATCACCTTGTTGGCATGAAGAAGGCAAGGACCTCGGAGTCGGGGGCAAGCAACATCTCATCTAACCAAGATGCAAGTCTACATGTAGACCTAAATGAAGAAGAAACTCGCTCAATGAGTCAGAAGGCAGCAAAAAGAAAGGCAAAAGGTAAAATGAAATCGGACATTGAAGGTATGACAACAAATTTGGAAAATATGTTTGCAAAGTTTATTGAGTATACAAGCATAAAAATGACTGAAGTTGAAATGAAACAAAATTAACTCAAAGTTGAAAAGATAAAAGCAAAAGTTGCTGAGATAAAAGCAAAATTGCCATAGCTAAAGTTCAACTAAAGGAATACACAATCCTTTCGAATGACACTTTGCAAATGACAGAGGAGCAACTTATCATCCACAAACATCTATGTCAAGAGATTAGGGGGAGATGAAATGTGTAATTTTCATTTATTGTAATTTTTAATTATTATACTTTTTAATTAATGTAATTTTTGATTATTGTACTTTTTAATTAATGTAATTTTCTATTATTGTACCTTTTCAATTAATCTACAATTCCTGATCAATTAATATAGTCGTTGTAAAGTAGCCGTTGGAATATAGCCGTTATAATATAGTCATTGGAATATAGTCGTTGACAAGAAAAAAAAAATAGACACCTTGTGCTTTACAATTCTTCAATCTAAAATCATACCATTTGGCAAACACGGACTTGAATTCGTTTCCTCCAAAATGTCTCAATATTCAAGTAGCATCAACTTTGACTCAACAAGTGAAAATGAAGTCCAAGTTGAAATTGTTGACGAAGGTTATGATCCAGGGAATAAGCTAATGTCATTGATACTTCAACAAAGCCGACAAATAGTTAAAGCATATCAAAGTAATAACGAGATACGACAAAGAAGAAGGTTCATCCAAAGAAATCGTGAAGCCGGGAATGCGAGGCTATTCAATGATTGTTTCTCCACAAACTCGGTGTATCTAAATCAAATATTTCAAAGACGATTTCGCATGCGAAAAGATTTATTTTGTCGCATAGTGAATGCACTTGAGAGTTGATCATTGTAATTTCAGCAGAGGGACGATGTTGCGAGAAGAAAAGGCTTGTCATCACTATAAAAATGCACGGCTGTGATTCGCCAATTGACTTATGGAGTCCCAGTCAACCATCTTGACGAGTACTTATGCATGGGTGAATCAACCGCCATCAAGTGTCTTTTCAAGTTCTGCGGTTATGTGGTTGAATAATTTGGTGATCGATACTTGAGAAGGCTGAATCCTGATGATGTTCAACGTCTTCTTCAAATGCATGATGAGAGGCACGTCTTCCCTGGAATGTTGGGCAGTCTTGATTGCATACATTGAGAATGGAAAAATTATCCAGTTGCTTGGAAAGATCAGTTTACAAGAGGTCATAGATCACTAACAATCGTGCTTGAAACAGTCGCGTCTCAAGAGTTATGGATATGACATGCATTCTTTGGTGTCGCAGGTTCACGTAATGATATTAATGTGTTCTATGAATCTCCCATATTCAATAACGTCTTGCAAGGAAATGCCCCGGAGATTAAATTCACGATCAACGAGACTCAATATACGAAGGGGTATTATCTAACAGATGAAATATATTTGGAACGAGCTACTTTCGTGAAAGCTTTTCCTTGCCCGGAAGATCCCAAGAGGAGGTTATTTAAGGAAAGACAAGAGACTACAAAAAAAGATGTTGAACGAGCATTTGGGGTGTTCCAAGTTCGATGGGCAATTGTCAGAGGTCCAGCTTATTATTGATACAGAAAAAAGTTAAAAACATATTATGTTAACATGCATTATTTTGCACAACTTGATTGTTGAAAATGAACGTGACAAATTGGTACAAAGATGAAGGTGACGAACCAGCACAACTACTCCAGGGCTCAAACCAAGGATTTCATGATTTTCGGACAAATTCCGAATTATGTGACAGTCATGTGTACCACCAACTTTGTGCCGACTTGGTTGAACATATTTGATCATAATACAATAATAATTCTTGAATTAATATTTTATAGTTTCTCTTCACGTTTAATTTATACGTTATTTTTTAATTTTATGCAAGTGTGATTTTTATTTTTTTTGTATATGTTGTACTTTTTCTTTTAAATTTATAATAATATTTTAATTTTAAATAAATGACACTCATAAAATATGAAAAAAATATTTTATGTAAAAAATATATTTAAAATTATTATTATTATTTATTTTAAATAATAATTATTTAAATTGTGTAAATAAAATTGAAATTATATTTATTTAATATAAAATAAGAATAAAAATGAATGAGTGGATAGTGAGATTCATAAATAATATATATTAATATTAAAATAAACGTGAGAGAATGAAGATGTTAATATAATGTGTACGAGGCATGTAAACTCTATGCTTTTTGATTAGATGGTGAATGTTATAACACCCATCAATACGAGTGTTCTAAGTTAGGATGATATCGCAACTTCTTATAACTAGTGGTTTGATCAATTTTTAAAATTTTAAAATATTCTAAACCTTTTAAAATTAACCTTTTAAAATTTTTGCAACTCTGATTGAATTTTTCAAAAATATTTTTATTCCAAATTGATTTCTACAACTCTTGAAAAATTAATTCAAATTAAAATAAATCTAAATTTAAATTTTCTTAGACTGATTATTTGATTATTACTAGAAATTTGTTTAAGAATTTTTCGATAGTCCTGCACTATTTACCCAATTGATTGGGAAATGGACCAAGTTTACTTGTAATATAGCTTTTGAATCAAGCTTCTAGTGAGTGCCACCGTAAATAATTTATGAATAAATTTATTTGTTAATTTATATAAAGTTTAATTGTTAAAAATAGTATATATTAAATATGTTCGTGAATAATTTTATAAATTTTTTGTGTTATTTTTAAATATAATATTATAATATGTTAAAAAATAAAGAAATATATAAATTTTATTATAGATAAAAATTTAATGTAAATTATAAGAACAACGAAATTAATAATCGAGCTTGATTCAAAGTCTGAACAATGTTCCTCAATAAGCTTGAATTAGGTTTGAGCTTGATAAAAAATTTAATAAATAAGCTTGAACAAGCATGATAAATAAATAACCAAGCTTGAATATAATTAAGATAGATTTGATGATTAATACATGGGGTATTATTATCATGAGATTTGAGTGTCAAATCCTGGTTAGTAGTCATGTTCTTGCCCTCTCTCATGCATTGATCACTGTTCGGGCTAGCTAGACTAGTCCCCATAATTTATCTCCTCTGTGTTGATCCTGGGACGGGCTGACGGGAATACTGGGGGTGGGCATTTTATCTTTTGCCACCCAGATGGGCTTGATTTGGTCCCCACGAGATGAGCTTATTATTAGTGTATGGGACGTTGTCATTATAAAATCTGAAGATCAAATCCTGACTAATAACCAGATTACTATCCTCCCTCATGTCACTGTCCGAACTAGTAAATTAGTCGTCGTAATTTATTTTATCCGTGTTGATCCTGAGACGAGCTGACGGGAGCATTGAGGATGAGCGTTTCGTCAAAATTAACTTGATTCAACTCATTTACGCCCCTATTAATCATAATACGTAGAAATAGGAGATGAGTGAAGTTCCTAAATGACAATGATAGTACTATTAACTATCACTTTAAGAAAACTAATATAGTGATAGATTCACTGAGCAGGAAATCTAGAAGAGTATTGACTTATCACAAAACGACGATTACTGAGTTAGAGATTTGGTTAGAGTGGAGTAGACACAGTGAGGTATAACGGTACCCTTGATTGAACAGTCTCCATTAGTCGAGCATTAAGGAAAATTACATGGACAATTAGTATTTCATATCAGTAGCTAGTGATGTGGATTTAGACCTAAAGTAAGAGTTTTCTCGTGATGTGGAGTAAATAGATATCATCAAAAACACACAAGAACAAAAGGTGCCGCTGGTTCCAACTCGTCATATCCGGGTGATACCAGATCGAAGAGAATACTCATGGCACCATATACATGTTGGTGTATGCACATGGCACCAACCTACCACACTATCAAACACATCCCACAAACACATTCGCATACGAGTTTCAAACTTCACCAATTCGGCACCAGCAATTTTCTGGCCTCCTCCCAGCTCCACACCATCATTTCAGCACCAGCAACCCCCGGCCGAAGCTTCAGACCAGCACCAGCAGTCTCAGACCAGAATTACATGGTCTCCACAGCTTGGAGGATTGTTGTAGCCGCAGTTCATCCAATTGTCAGCTCCGGCAGTCCCGTCCCTGCAATCACGAACCCGAAGCTATCCATGTGTTGCTTGAAAGCAGTAGCAGCAGCATTACAAAACATGCCTCCCCTCCTGCTGGTGAGCGCCGCAGCACACTCAACTGCCGCTTCGCCACTCGTTGCCGGTCCCCAGCACCACGATGGTCCAGCCGGAAGGGGGCTCTTCATCACCTGCCCTCCTTGCTTCGGCAATTCCTGGACAGTCATCCCGGCCATGAAGAAGAAGATCGGCCCTGCCAAGCCCAGCACAGACGTCCCCGGCTTAAACAATGTGAGTGATACACTGGAGCTTCCACCGGCGCTCCCCAGCTCCGAGCCCTCGCAAACATTCTGCGCCGCATCTTGGAGTGGTCCATATGCTGCTTCGTGCCCCCATGGCGCTTGAGTTTGCTGTGAGCGCTCACCCCGTCCATCACTTGGATCGCATGTCGGCAGATGCACTGTGATCCGTTGAACTCCCCCACCCGTAGCAGCGGCCAGTGGTCCGGTATACGGCAGATGGCCTCTTCGCTCCAATCGTCATCTCCGGCGGCGAGATGAAAGGGAATGAGATTGTAAATGCGTGCCCTAGCCCCTTAAGTCCTCCCCTCCTGATTGGGCCAAAGCCCAACTCATGTATCCAGTGGCCCGCCAGATCAGATTGGGTTCTTGGATTTGAGATTGAATTTGAAATTCAAAATTTGAATTTTGAATCCACCGCTCTTTGCCCGCACAGTTCCCAGAACCTGTCTTTGATCGTACCCGCGTCAGCTCAGCGGGTCTCCCTCATGCCCAGCGGTCGCCGGAGCTTCAGCTTCCGGCCAACCAGCAATTCGTGCTCTAGCACCTTGCAGCAGCATTATTTCGTGACTCCTCTACTGCAGATAAGCACCGCAGCAACCCCCAGCCGCCGCTCATTCCCACCCGTCGCCTTTCACTTCACCGGCACATCCAGTGGTCCCACGCCGGAGAGGCGCTCTCCTTGTCAGTGCACAGCACTCCAGCTACCGAACTAGTATCCAGACCATGAAGGGCCCACGTCTGCGCATCCCGTACACGTTTCGGAGCCTGACCCCTGAATTCCGGCCATCTCTCGCATCCTTGCGGCCTTGCCTCTTCTCCTCCAGCGTGACTAGAACTCTGCCCTCTCCTCCTTGCTCAAATTCTCAGCCAACTGATCCCGTACTTACACCATTGTTAGTTGCATCCCCTCCCGTTGACTGACCGAGCCGAACCTTGTTGATGACTCTGAACAGTCGGTCCCTTCCTGCTTCGTCCTCGCTGGTGAGGCTTCCAACCGTCCTCCAGCAGGCCGCCTCCTGTGGGAGACTCCCTCCCCTGCTAGAGAAGCCACCTCCCACAGCCACCGCCTGGATTGTGTTCCACAGCACGTCCCCGGTTGGTTGGAGAGCCTTGCTCAACCGGAGCTGCCCGGCCTCCGAAGGTGAAGCTTGTCGGCTTCACCCGAAGCTTCCCACAGCCTCTCAGCTTCCCCACCGTCGCCGGCGGTGAAGCTTCCACCATCCAAACATCTCTCCCCGGTGGGGGAGGGCCGAGGGGGCAGCCTTCCAAGCTGCTGCCGGCTACCAACTGTGAGAGATCACCGGAGTTCACAGCCACCCTTCTATTCCGTCGCCCTCTCTAAACGGGTGGTAGAGGGTGTCACAGCGGCAAGGGAAAACAAAAGAGACTGTTGGAATGATAAAAACACACTATATTGATAATGAAAAAGAGCCTATAAATAAGCTATATATCATAACATTTCAACTTAGCATTAAATCACAACTCTTATATAATAGGATCACGCAAGGCACTTTCTCAAACACGAAATCAAATAGCTAAACACCTAAAGACTCGGACAAACTATCAATGACTAGAACTTCCAATAAAATATTTAAATCTTAACAGAGGGATGATTGAGACCTCATTCACGATTCTGATGTGGATTATTCTCTTTTTTTATGAGGGAGGTTGTATATTCCGAGGCACATCTCGATTAAAATTCTAAATGATTTTTTTTTAATGATTCAATATTCCACATCAATAATATAAATATTTATTAAAATATCTTCGATTATTAAAATTCTAAATAATTCTTTTTATCTAATTCATAATATATAATTATAGGACAAAAATAGATGAACATATTGTATCTTGAGATGTCATATTTTATAATTCTCTCTATTTAATTTTTCTCCCTTATTGAGTTTAGATATGATGTTCTTGGTAGTCATGATCTATCATAAATAAATATTATTTAATTATTTAGTGTAATTCATATGTATGTTATTTATGATTGACTCAATGTAAATTTGAGTTGGTTTACAACATCAAGTGATAATTATGTTTTCACTCATCATTTATATAATTTAATCTAATCGACGTTGATCAATTATATTACACATATCTTATCAAATGAATTAATCATGAACAAATCATTAAATAAAATAAATGAACTGATCAGTTAAGCTAAATAAAATGAACTAATTATTTAATTAAACATGAACTAATTATTTTCAAGTTTGTTAATACATAACAAAAAATTTCCATAAAATAAAAGAAAACTATTTGCACATAACGAAAGAATTTACCACATGACTCAGATAAATTAAATGGACTAATATTATTCGTACATAACGACAATAATTACAACATAACTCTAATAAAATAGATAAGCTAACACTAGTCCCACTAAGACAAACACTAGTGCAGTGGTTAACACAATCTCTTTCATCCTGCTAGGCTCAGTTGAATCTACACTCAACTCTACTTCTGGATTCTTCTTATTCGCATGGTGAAATAGCTCTATACATAGCTCAGCATAGGTGATTCACCCTAAATAACACCCCCACACATGATATTCAACTTCATTAAAACTTGTCGGCAGTGATCGGACCAAAGCCCAAATCCGATAGTTGTCCAGGATGGGAAAATCCTACATCTCTAGCTTCTAGAATAATCAATCAAGCCTTCTAATATGTCCCCTGAGCCCGTAAACTGAGTTATACTCAATTTCCTGAATCGCCTCCCTCAGCTCATTTCGTCGCACATCGCGATGAGTCATCGTGTATATCATCCGTGACATCTGAAATTGAAAAATAATAATGTCAGTACAAAATCGACAAACCAGTAACAAAATTAATTTAGTTCAATTCAATTCACACATATGCATAGAACAAACACATAGAATACATAAGCAAATAAAGAAAAACAAAATTTCTTTATTTAAGGTGCTTCAGTTGACTGACACATAGACCGATCGATTGAGAAATCGGATCCTGAGCATTAGCTTGGTCCATTATCCTTATTAGAACTAATATAATTGGACAAGGATGTTTATCTATGTTGTTCTTATTTAAACCTAAGCGCATTTAATTAATTTTAACTCATTAACCTATCTGACCCATTTAATTAGCCTAACCCATTCGATCAAATCAGCCCCAATTAAATTCAATCCGGTCTGATTAAACTATCTATCCAATCTGATTTGGGTAAAAAACTGAGTTGGTTTAGTGAACCAAAACCGGCGTGGCTTGTATCAGATTGGACCATATTTATCAAATATGGCCCAAGCCTATTAATTAAATCTGGTCCGAGCCCAATTATTTGAATCTGTATTCGTTTTTTGTGTTTATAACATGCATTCATACACCTTTAGTTGTCCAAAACTTTTTCTTTCTGCCGACACATACACATGAAACCGACGCGATAGCGAGAATGTCGCGATCTACCGCTGTTGTTGAGCCCCGAATAGTGGCCACTTCCACGGAGTTTATCTCTGTTTTGGACACACGGGGTTGTCGGTGATGCAGGGTTGGCGGCGAAGGAAAAGAAGTAGAAACTATTGTTGGCGCCGATTAGGGTTCACGGGCAGAAATTGAAATGTTTTTTATATTTGGTGCATGTTTTATGTTTACTGTTTCAAGAAATCGCTGCGTGGGGTTTGAAAAATGACGTGGACAACATGTTTTTTTTTTAAAAAAATGTTTCATGTTTTTAATTAAACTTAATGCATGCGTAAACCAATGAAATGTTGTTTTTTATTTGCTGCAATTATTTCATGCGTCATTTATGAATTTGGACAAAAGTCCATATTTGAGAAGTTGTCCTTCAATTATGGTTTGGACAAATAATTGAGCTTGAGCTTCGACTTGAAGGAAATTGAATTGGGTCTGATTCATTGAATTAGATCAGTTTTTGGTCCACACAAAACCGGTCAGATTAGTTTAACAAGATCAATTTATTTCAATCAAATTTCGATCTGATTCAAATCATTAGTTGATTTAATTAGACCAATATGATTCAAATCAAAACCGGTCTGATTCAAAATGATTCGTTTAATCAGACTAGTTTGATTTAATCAGATCGGATTGAATTTAATTGAGGTTGATTTGATCAAATGGGTTGAGCTAATCAAATGGGTCAAATAGACTAATGGGTCAAAATTAATTAAATGAGCTTAGATTTAAACAAGAACAACATAGATAAGCATCTCTGTCCAATTAAATTAGTTCTAATAAGAAAAATAGATCGAGCTATTACTCAGGATTTAGTTTTCCATAAGACCAAGTTTAGTATGTCAGTCACTTGGAGCTCCTCAAATAAAAAAAATTATTTTTTCTTATTTATTTATTTTATTCTATGTATTAGTTCTAAACATGTGTATGAATTGAATTGAACTGATTTTATTACTGGTTTATCAGTTTTATACTGACATTATTTTTCAATTCCAGATACCAAGGATGATATATACGATGACTCGTCGCGATGTGCGACAGAATGAGCTGAGGGAGGCGATCCAGGAGATTGAGTATGATCCAATTCACGGACTCAGGGGACACATTGGAAGGCTCGATCTGTTATTTTGGAACATAGAGATGCAGGATTTTCCCATCCTAGACAACTATAGAATTTGGGCTTTGGTCCAGTCATTGCTGGCAGGTCTTAGTGAAGCTGCACACTATGTGTGAGGACGTTATTTAGGGCGCATCACCTGTGCTGAGCTGTGTATAGAGTTGTTTCACCACGCGGATCAGGAGGATCCAGAAGTGGAGTTGAGTGTAGATTCAACTGAGCCTAGCAGGATGAAAGGGATTGTATTAACCACTGCAATAGTGTTTGTCTTAGTGAGAGTGGTATTGTTTTATCTATTTTATTAAAATTCTGTTGTAGTTACTGTCGTTACGTACGAATAGTGTTACTCCATTTAGTTTATTTGAGTCATCCTGTCGTTATTTACGAATATTTTCTTTTATTTTATGAAAAAAATATGTTATGTATTAACAAACTTGAAAATAATTAGTTCATGCTTAATTAAATGATTAGACATTTTATTTAATTTAAATGATCAGTTCGTTTATTTTATTTAAATAATTAGTTCATATAATGATTTATTCATGATTAATTCATATCATGATTAGTTCATTTGATAAAATGTGTGTAATATAATTGATCAATATCAATTAGATTAGATTGTACAAATGATGAGTGAAAATGCAGTTACCATTTGATTTTATAAATCAACTCAAATTTAAATTGAATCAATCATAAATTACATACATATGAATTACACTGAATAACTAAATAATATGTTAATTTATGATAAATCATGACTACCAAGAATATCATAACTGAACTCAATAAGAGCGAAAAATTAAATGGATAGAACTATAAAATATAACATCTTAAGATACAATATGTTCTTGAGAAACAAAAGTTCTGGAGGCTGTAAATCAGTTTATGGATGATCCTGCTGATGGTTCTACAGCATAGCAAAAACATGATCTTGATGCCTATAAGGCATGAAAGAGAAAAGACTCTACTGCTAAGAGATATTGATTAGTTCAATGGTAGACGACCTAGTATTTAAATATGAACCATTACTATCAGCTCATGTCATTTGGGTTGCCCTGAGAGAGAAATACAGTGAAGTTAGCTTGAGCAAACTTTGTAAGCTAACAATTAAGTTTGACAGCTGCAAGAAATGCCCAAATGTCTCCATAGCCCAACATCTGAGGGAAATGACGAATATGATTCGGGTGCTAAAGTCTACTGGTCATGAGTTGAGCGATGAACAACAAATGATGAAATAGAATCTAACACACAGTAATTCGTTCCCTTCCTAATTCTTGAGAAATGATGAAATAGAATCTAACACACAGTGAAAGTATCAAGACTTTTATCGATGTCTCACGTCATGTTGAACTTGAGGCGGAAAGAATTGAATCCGTAAGAATTTCTGGACAAGCTTTTGTAGCTGAAGGTCCTATTAGAGTATCTAAATCCAAGAGTAAGAAAAGATGGTTTAAGAAAGGAAAGAGAAAGAGTAAATAAGCTGATGTTGTTGCTGGGCAAGACCCAATCAAGAAGAATTTCAAGGGAAAGAAGAATGGATAGAAACCTTAGATAGAAACCTAAAAATAAGCTGACTTACTATTATTGTGACAAGAAGGGACACTTTGCTCAGTATTGTACTAAGCCAAAAAAAATAGATTCATGTTTATCTTCTTTTCATGAGTATTATGTTACTAGTTCAGTGTTGTTACCCTGAGTGACTATTTAACTATTTACTTGAAGTCCTAATCAATGACTGTTGCTTTAGTATGTATCCTATTGATTATGGATGATTCGGTCTATGAAATATAATTAGGAAAGTGACTGATTAGAATGAATAGATTCTAGCTAAAAATGAAGATTAAGATAAATTTACATCTTTAACATTTATTCACTGATCGACTAATTATATTTTTTTTGTTGAGTACATAAAATGTGATTGTAAATAATTGTATTGATTAGAGATATTGAACATGCTCTCAACATAATTATCCTTATGAGAGATTAAAGATGTTCATATTGATATAAATGATTTAATCTGGGGCAAATGCAAGATATTGATGTCTCGGATCATTCTATAGAGCAACTATATAAGGTGTAACAATTTTCTTAGCATTTGTTGCTCAGTGTGTTTGCTATTGTACAAACTATTTTTCCTCAAGTATGAAAGTGACTGTTCTTATATGGTCTTTGTGACTTGATACTTATTGGTCTTTGTAACTTGATTCTTATTTGGTCTTTGTGATTAATTGGTCTTTGTGATATAATTCTGACTTATTCTTGATGACTTGCCTTGAATGAATGGGAGATGTAGATAATAGGGGGCGTGGGTCGTGCCCACGATGTCTATGTTCCCCACTTCTCTTTTTGGGAAATGTCCATCTTACTCCCGGAGGCATTTCTATTATATAAGGAATGTTCTAGGGTTATTAAAGGGGTGTAAAGTCAGTAAGATTGATTTTCTTCAAGAGAAAAACAAAATGTTTATTTTAAAAGAAGAATTTAGTTCATGGATCTTATGTTAAGATTTTTTATTGTGATTTTTATACCGATAGCATTCTCTCTTCATCCTATTTTTACCCAAAAGCATTATGATTTTTTTTTTTATTATTGTGATTTTTATACTGATGGCATTCTCTCTTCATCCTATTTTTTTTATATTAATTTTTGAATATCCTGATTGTTATTTTTGTCATCATTACAAGGGTACGCCGCTGGTAGATTCCAACACTAGAAGTGCAAGGGTGATTACATGCTCTCGAAGTTTTTCCCCTCTTCAGAGGTCATAAAATTCCAAAAGACCTCTTGAAAATCATCGACATCATCCTCTAGTTACACAGTCAAATCTAGTAATTGAGGACTATATCGAACAGAAGACCTCTTGAAAATCATTTACATACATATTTGATATATTTCTATTTACATTTACATACATTTTATAACCTCTTGAAAATCAATCTTCGTTGCCACTTAATCGAATAAGGAATATTTCACAAGTGGAATATCTTGAATCAATTTCTCAAAGTTGATAAAAGATATTAATGTTCAAGGCTATTTAAATGATGGAGGGTCGGTTCGATTTGATTAGATAAAGACATTTGCTAGAATATGAGCGCAGACCAAGGACACGAATGCACGAATGCTAACTCGAATGCATACAAATGCTAATTCTTATGGAACCAATAAAAAAGGTATATGATTGACAAACCAAATAATTGGTCAAATATTTTTTGGAGATTAAACATGACCTCGATTAATTCAAAAGGCAATGATATAATTATTCAAATCCATCATGATGTGTTGCATCCAACAAACAACAAATGAGGTCTCTCGACGTGTGCATTAATTAGTTGAAAATCCACTGTTGGATTCTGAAGCAAAAGTCTCGACCAATGATAAACATACTCTTGCATAAGATAACATATGTCAAAAGGCATGAAAGTTGTCTGACCCAACCCCTCCACTTAAGTTACTTTAGCGGTAACCAATGAAACAATAATGAAGAAGGAAAAGTGAAATTATGTATTTATGTCCATACTATAGAGAAAATCAGAAAACCGATAAAACTTCCGTCACTCCAAGAAAATTCAAGTGATTAATCGTGAAAAAATCTCTTGATATGAACAAATTTGAAGAGATTACAGGAAATAAGAATATAAAAAAATAATAATAATAAAAAATTCTCTTGCATTATATCGAGAAAGAATAGCTTATATATAGGCTTTACATCAAAATTTATCATTAAATTATAGATCCTATAAAATAGGATAGACACGTTCTAAACACCTAAATACTAGGACAAAAAATTAAACTTTCAAAAGATTAAATCATAGATCCTATAAAATAGGATAGACATGTTATAAACACCTAAAGACTAGGACAAAAGATTAAACTTTTAAATAAAATATTTAAATCTTAATTAAAAAAACGAACCCAAAAATAAAATATCATTTTATATTTCAACACATACCTCCACTGACTTTTGTGCTTATAAAAGATTAGCATCCTAATCCAAAGATTGTTAGGCTCTAGGGAGTAGGGAGTGTGGATTATAGGTCGCGAAAGAGCCATATCCAACTATATATTATTCATCTTAGACGTCTTTCACAACTAATTTTAAGATTATGTGAAAGGAGATATGTCAATTTATAATTGACCGTCAAATGACTAAAGAGTGAAAGAATTTATTTATTTATTTTTTTTGAGAATATGCACTTGTTGAAAATTGATCCCTACCTCATATCCAACTATATATGACTCATACAGGCCAGGATCATGTCGGTACCTATCATTATAGTTTCTCATGTAATTAGGCTACAAGGAAAATGAGGAGCTTGAGAGGTTGGGCTCAACATAAAGGACAAAGCTCAAGAATAACCCTGAATGGAATGCTTCAGGGATTTCGAACAAGGCATTTTGGGGGTTGAGCTATAGGGATGACTTGGGAGGTTGAGTCGCATAAGAAACTCGGACAATCGAGTGAACTCGGGATGCCAAGTTTTATGGGCAACTTGGGGTGTCTAGTTGTATAGGGGCCCAGGAGTTCGAGTCGAGTAGGGAAGTGTTCCCTGCGTAGGGTTCCTTGTCTTTATGTGAGCATAAATGTTGACAAAAAATGGAACCATATAGATAGGTAGGATTTGCTAACCTAAAATAAGATCACTATCTTAGGGTATCATGAGTCCTCCTTTTAAGTCGGGCTGAGGAGTGAAGATGAGGCTCGACTCGGCTTGTTAGGTTTGTAGGTAGTCGGGAAAAAGAACCAAGTCGATGAGTTGGCTCTAGAGGAGGGAATTCGGACTTGAGAAGCTTAGCAATCCCTAAACGGACCATATTTGGGCACCTGTAATTTTCAATATCCCATCTATAATTTAAAATATACCATCATAATTAGTTGAATTATGACATCTTAAATGACAAAATTTGAACGTAATCTTCGATCGTTGTCCCGTCAAAATAACTCGTCTGCTCCACCTTGGAATTGTTTTGAATAAAAGTATTATAACCTTGGAATCGCTCTGACCAAAGTAGCTCGAAGGTGATCAGATTGACGATTCATATTCCTACGATTATATCAGTTCAAAACAAAGAGTATTTTAGATTTAAAAAATATATAAGTGAGGTATTATTTTGATATTTTATCAAAATGGAATGCCCTTTCAATGAAAATAATAATAAAGGGCCCTCTTTTTAATTTCTGCCTTTAATTAGTATATGTAAGTTGTAAATTTGTGGTTTCAATGACAATTTTTGTATGAATGATACTTAACTACCCGTCAGATTCTTTTCTTTCTTCATGCACGGGTCATTGTCCGAACTAGTAAATTA
Organism: Hedychium gardnerianum; assembly: GCA_038050645.1. Taxonomy (NCBI): domain Eukaryota; kingdom Viridiplantae; phylum Streptophyta; class Magnoliopsida; order Zingiberales; family Zingiberaceae; genus Hedychium; species Hedychium gardnerianum. Next base: position 2,582,457 of record JBBUKS010000065.1, read on the forward strand.
TTGTCCGTGATTTATCTCCTCCGTATTGATCCTAAAACGAACTGACAAGAACGTTGGGACGAATATTTCACCTTTTACTACTATATTTAACTACCAATTGGCCAAATGAATACATACATGAAAATTGTATTTTGCGAAAGCAAATAGCTGGGCAAATCTCCTTTGGCAGAGAGCTCGCAGCTGCTCCGCATTGCCTGAGGAGTGAGCTCTATTCCCCTGCCAAAGAAGAGATCGCCCAGCGATGCGCCTTTCGCGTTTGTTCTTCCATCTGAATCCCGAGCACGCCTGCCTCGACGAAGTTCTGGGTAGTCATCTGGCTATTTAAAGCCTCTCGGACTGTATGCGACCATTGGATATCTAGGGCATAATTCCTGCACTTAAAGTGGCCTTGCAATTGCATTCATGTTCTACTGGTAAGGCTAGCTTCTTACAACATGTTCAGCATATTCTTTGAAATACGTTGTGCTTTGATTTCTCATGAAAGTGAAAGTTGTTACTAGCCATATTGTTCTTAGCAAATGTGGAGCTTATTTGAACCTTTTATTGTTGGTCTGGAGAAAATTAAAAGAACTGATAACATTTTGGTAGTAAATTGATCGATTTGTGTAGCTTTGTTGATGCACGTAAGATTAAAGATGGATATGCCATATTAGTGAAACGGAATATCCATCTGACAAAAAGATTTTGTGCAATCTACATGAGAATCAACCCGGACTATTCCTTGGAAAGCTAATTATATTTTTTATTTTTCAAAAAATCGTATTGATAGTTCAAGGTTGCATCGAAACGAAGAGTATTTGGGAGTGTAGTAATAATTTTGGGAATATATTATATATAGAGTAATGAGAAAAACACACATAATTGAATGAGCTATAGTAATAATTTTGGGAATATATTATATATAGAGTAGTGAGAAAAACACACATAATTGAATAAGCTACAATTAGACATCGTGTAAAGGGAGGAACACATCTCATGCCTATAATTTCATACATAATGACACACACTCTAATTCTACCATACCATTTAAAACCTACACAAATTTCACTTTCGATCATAATTTTTCTAGATGCTAAAAGAAAATACAGAAAAAGGACATGAATTCTCCTATAATTTCCTAGTTCCACAAAATGTGAATGATCATTCCTCCATCCATTACTATATACCAAACTAGGATGAACATTGAACTTCAACTTTACGTGAAAACAAGGAAAAATCAATCTCAAATATTCCTCCAAATACAATAATACAAATCCAGAGCTACTCAGCCACCAACCACCATACTCACATTATTTTCTCGTTTTCAAATCTCAGTAAAAAAAATTTCCTTCAATAAAAAACGAACCTAAAAATATTGATCATTTAAATAAATCTTTATTAGTACTTCTCGATTTACTATGATGATTGATGAAAAACTTTTATAAACCGAACCGATCATCTCAAATTCGACGTTATCTGACATAATTAATTATTATTTATTATTATTATTATTTTCCCTTTTCACTCTAGTCATTCTCTTTTACCCACGCCTTCATCCTTTTCACAACGCTTTAAGCATAGCTGACGAAGCAAAGCTGCCTCACTCTATGCTCTCCAGTACGCTCCTCACAGAATCCAGCCATGCATAGCTTCCTCTCCATCCTCGTCCTCTTCTTCATGGCCACCATAGTGGCATAGTTCTGGCCTCACTGGCACAAGTTGCGGGGCCATACTTCTTCTAGAGCTAGAAGACATCAAAGAAGAGTTAGGCACACAAGAAGACGAGCCACCTCTGCTTCTTCTACGACGTGGTCAGCGGACGCAACCCCACTGCTGTCCTCGTTGCTCAGCCCCTCACCAATGCCTCCGACTTCGGCACAATTGTCATGATCGACAACCCACTCATGGTGGTGCCGGAGACGTCATCATGGCTCGTCGGCTGCGCCTAGGGCTTCTATGCCTCCACGGATAAGGAGAAACTGATGCTGCTGATGGCGATGAGCCTTTAGTTCGTGGAGAGGAAGTACAATGGGAGCACCATTGCGGTGTCGTCCGGCATGCGGGAGATGCCAGTGGTGGGCAGCAGCAGGCTGTTCCGCCTCGCGGACGGCTACATGGAGACAAAGACGTACAGCTTCAATGCCAAGACAGGGACGCTGTGGTGTACAATGTCATTGTCTTCTACTACTAAGCTCCTGGAAAATAACTTGTTTCTGAGTTCCTTGTGAGACATGAATTTGCATTCTGTTAAGGCTTGGAATGCTCTTCATTGAATCAGTTTTGCATAATTTGTTTTGGATCTCTAGAAATTTTTTTTAAAAAAAAACACGACAAGTACAATCCTCTTACCTCAGACTGACAACAACCACTGCTACCAATCCTAACTCCGAAAGAACTGCCTTCCATGGAGGAAGGAGTTTGCACCACAGTATCTAGGCAGCTTGAAAGGTTAGTGGCAAGTAAAAACAACAAATTGGTCCACTCAAATCATTCAAAACTGAAATGACAATTATATTTTGGCTGAGTGACCTACCAACTGCTCCTTGCCACTAAGTAGGCTATCATATAAAGTAAAAGTCTACTGTTTTTGAATGTCTTACTTGCAGCATCTTTAACATGGGACATCAAAAATCCTATAAGATTAACATCTGTTTAGTAATTGAGTTCATAAGAAATGGATATATTGAGGTTACACATGGGTGACTATTATGAATGAATACGTTTAGAAGTTTATATGGATTGTGACTAAAATATCATTATAAGTTATGAAACGATAGCCCCTTAGGACCTGAGGTCACCGTGGTATGTTATATGTCGATTGGGACACCTTGATGCAAGTAAATGCGATACAATACAAAATAGCAAGAGGGTGTATCATGAGTTGTGAGTTGGTTAAAAAAGCCTCTTAATAAAGGTCAATGTCTAAAATGCTATCGCCACAACACAAATGAGATTCAATTTGAGATCTCAAATTTATTTGATTGAATCATTCTTAGTTGTTGAGAATCAATTATCATTGAGCAAATAAAGAAATGATACTTCCTACATTCTATTAGCCAAGATATAGTGTGATAAAAGGAATGAATTATATGATAATTTTTCACTGAAAATTTATTGTCAAATCGCTAATATTTTCACTCTTTGAGTAACCATGATGCATTGCTAATGTCGACATTTATTTATAGTTTTTAAAAGATTCTAAACTACTGCAATGGTAAAAACCTAAAGGGGTCACTAGTAAAGATTGAAATGAATTCAAATTACTCGGTGATGGGTTCATGTGATATTCATAGCTAGTAGGATTCCTGTTATGACTAAACTTCCTAGTTCAATTAAAATTCCTAATGAGAGTAAGACTCTTACATGGCTTGCATTCTAGTTGCATGGTTAAAGACGATAAGCCTGTTTATGGATGGATCTTCAGTCTTGGCAAGTGAGCCATTAGTACGGCTTCAAAGAAATAAACCTGCATCAAACATTGAATTATCAAATCTAAATTTGTAGTACTAGCTACAACAAGCAAGAAAGCAGAGTTTCTGAGAAATTTCCTAATAAATATACAATTATGGCTAAATTTAAGTTTACCTATTTCCTTGCAGTGTGATAGTGAGACACAACAATGTCTCTAGCTTACGGTAACATACACAATCTTTAGACATATTAATCTAAGAACATGAACATGTTCAAGAACTTATTTCCAATAGGGTGATCGCTGTAATATTTGTTAGTTTTAGGAATAACCTCACAAACCCTCTTACTAAGTGAAATGACAATAAAAATCTCAAAATTAAACAATGACAATCTAATGCAACTTTAGATTAGCATAATGAATCTTGAAATTTAATGAGCAATCTCTTCGAATGCTAAGAAATAACAGGAGGATAGAACTTAGAACCCACCACTTGGAGGTACACTAAAATTGAAGAGTGAAGCATCTATGGTGCCACCATTTGGATGCGCAGGTGTGGGAGGCTTATTCAGAAACCACGAACGCATATGCTTTGGAGGCTTCTTACACTGTACCAACCAACCCAATAGAATAATAGGGTATCAGGCATACATTGGAAAAACCATTGCCACCTAGAATTAGTAAGTTGATTGTAGAATCTAATTGGCGAGATGCAAATGTTTGGGATAGAGCCCTTACTGCTCAATTTGTGAGGGCAACCCCTTAAGAATCAAGGACATCATATTTCATTGCTTCTGCAATGGCGGAGGCATCATCTGGCATGTTATTTATCCTGTACAGTCCCACCAGAACCTTGTAACAGGCGACATCCGGTGGAATTCCCAACCTGACCATCTTCCCCAACATTGCATTGCACTCCCACACCCTCCCTGCCCGCCCCAGTCCACCCATCAGCGCAGAGAACGTCACTACATCCGGTGACACCCCCCTCTCCACCATCTGACGGAAGGCCAAGATCCCATCTTGGCTCATCAGACGGTCAGGAATCCCCGAAATTAGGGCATTGTAGGTCCATGCATCTGCGATGGCGGCGCCACCCTTGCGCCCCATCTCCGCCATCACCTGCTCGGCCTTGCTCATCTGTCCCGCCCTCGCACAGCCCTGCACCAATGTGTTCCAAACCACCACATCGGGTTCCCGCCCGCTTCGCCTCATCTGTTCCACCACCTCAAAGGCGGCGGCGATTGAGTTGCCGCCACGGCGGCAGATGTCGCGGATCAGCGATCTGTAGAAGAACTCGTCGGGGACGCAGCCTTTTGCGGCCAGGAGATCGAGGAACTCGGTCGCCGATCTGACTCCGTCGCGGTCACAGAGGGCTCTGACGAGGCCAGAGTAGTGCCTCGCGTGAAGTGGCTGGCCGAGACCGGCGGCGGCGGAGAGGACGGATCGAGCGATGTTGAGGTCACCGGAGAGGAGGAGGGCGCGGATGAGAGAGGACAGAAGTCGTTCGCTGAGCGGAGATGGGCAGGCATGGAGGAGTGCGTCGAGGCCGCGGCCAGCAGCGGAGAAGGAGCGGACAAGGGGGAGGAGTAGCGCAGGGCCAGGGAGCAGACCGTCATGGGGCATGCGGGCGAGGAGGAGCTCGATGGCTCGGAATCGGCGGTGGGAGGCGAGCAAAGAAAGGAGGGCCTTATAAGTGGGAAGGTCGTGGTGGAATCCGCGCTGCCGGGCGGCGGCAGAATAGACTGCGACGACTTGGCGAGGGGTAGCAGAAGGGGACTCGACGGCCCGGAGTACAGCGGCGTTGGATAGGGAGGGCGGGGGCTTGGCGGAGCATCCCGGCGGTGGAGGGAGCCAGCTGGATCGAGGAGGGAGCCATGGGAGGCGGGTAGTGGCGGCGCGGTGGAGGGTAGGCATTCGTCGACGGAGGGTTTGAATTCGATGCATCTCATGATTTGACTCGGACCGGGCATGGACTCCACTGTCAAGCCGGTCGAGTTAATGTCGGGCATATCAGCAACTCATCCAAATCTTCCGATCTAAAAAACTATTATTTATAGATATAATTAAATAATATAAATATATAATTCCTCAAATAAATATTTTCTTTTAAAATTTTTGAAATTATGCTAGAGGAATATGATAACTTCATTTATTTTCTAATAATAAAATATTTTTAAAATTTTTTAATTTTAATAAAAAAATATTTTAGACGACCTCTCTAAATATATATAAATTATATTTGAATTAATCCTATGGAAGATGGCTCCGTCCCTAAACGCGAGGCATAATTTAGGACTATTCAATTTGAGATGAACTCAATAAAAAAAAATGAAGGGTGAATTCGATGGACTCAAGACCTCACACAAGGAATTGAAGGCACAGAAGAGCATCAACAAATTTGAAGACGGAAGACATAAGATCTGAGTGATTAAGCAAAGTATTAGAACTTTAAAAAAATAATTAATCAGATTAGATAATATTAGATCTGGAGTGATCGATTCGATCCTACGAAAATTTTTCATCGATCATCAGAATAAATCGAAAAGCGTTTATGGAAACTCATCTAAATGATCAACATTCTTAGGCACACTTTTTATTAGAGAAAAAAATTTCTAAAATACGCCGTAGTTGAATAATTCATTGGAGGTCCGCTTCTCACCAGAACTTAAAAAAAAAATAGTTATCTACTTAGTGTGGTTTGGTTGAAGCCTTCAATTAAAGGGCAACAAGTCTCACCCATAGTTCATGACTTAATTTTTATTTCAATTTGTTGCAATTCTCAGTCGAGTAATTGATTGGGTCAAATCTTTGTCTAATAAAGAATCTTCCCTCTTCCCATGCCCAAAATATAGATTATTCTCTCACATCTCACTTACTAGGAGATTACCGTTTGGATTTTTTTTCATACTAGGTATTTGATTGTACTTAACCTATCTAAACTTCTCGTCGTCTCGCCTTCGATGTTCCGTTATCTACTCGCATTTACCTATTAAGATTTTATCTTACAACTCAGGTTAGACTTCCAAATATGCTAGCATCTGTGAGACTTCGTTTGTCAAATGTCTGATCAAGTTCAATTCACTTGGACTTCTATCAATATCTGTGGGACTTTTTTCCTATTGCATTTGCAATGTTAATCTCAAATAACTTAATTACATCTTTGAATTGAACTTCTATCCATATCTGTTGGACTTTTTTCCTATTGCATATCTCAAAAAACTTACATCTGCATGCTTACCCAGAACTGATATAATAAATCTAAATTTAACTTTAAATTATTCTCAACTACGTTATATTAATATGATCAAACTCGACCGCTGATATATATATATATATATGATTGCACAACACTTGCTTCGAAACAATCTAATTATAATAAAAAATGATTACATTTATTTTAAATATTTTCATAATCTATCCTTGAATTATATAAAAGAAAATAAATGAGAATTAATTTATAATCGATCATCAAGTGACTAAAGAGTAGGAGAATTTTTTTTTTCCTAAAATATGTATTGGTCGGGAATTATCTCTTGTTCTATTATAATAAATTTATCATCTATTAATCAATTAAATACTCATAAAGACGTCAAACAACCTCTAATGCATATATTTTAACATAATTTGATGGCTCTATTTTGTGTTCCTTTAGTTGTCTAGAAAAAAAAAATTCTAATCTCCTATCCATATAATTCTAGTCGTTAAATAGTTAGATTTTTGTTTTACTTACATCTACGCGCTTGACACAGAACTAAGTATAAATCTAAATTTAACTTTAAATCTTGGTCAATTAAATTAAAACAATGCGATCAAACTCGACCACTGATGCATGATTACACAACACTTGCTTTCATGTATCCTTATCAAGTTAAATAATTTTTCATTATAGTAAAATATGATTATGCTCATATCAAATATTTTTTTGAGGACATGCATCCGTCGAAAATGAACTTCTATTCTATTATAATAAATTTGACACCCACTAATCAATTGAACACCTCGTGGAAATGTCAAACAACCTCTAATGTTGATATAGAACATAATTTGATGGCTCTATTTTGTGTTCCTTTTATTGTCTAGAAAAAAAAAATCTAATCGACTATCATGTAAATAAGTAAATTTTGTTTACTTACGGCGGATTGAATCGTCGACTAATCGATTTAAGCCTAAAATAAAAGGGTTTGTTTTTTAAAAAAATCAAATCTATTATTATCAATTATTTTTTATTTTATAGAATTAAAATTTATTCTATTAATTAGAGATATTTTTTTGATGAATCTAACTAGTCAAACAATTCTTATATCATTTTAGGGTAATTTAGGAAAAATAGACATCTTTTTTAATAAAAATAAAAAGATATGCATTTTTAATGATTTTAAAAACTAGAGGCCTATTTTTATTTTTTTTCTTAAAAAATAACTTTCTAGACCCCGATAGATTTAATAAGCATACTTCAATTATTCAAATTTATGATTAAGTCAATTGAAAATTTGTGACTTAAAACATTTCCACGATTAGCTCCAAATTTAAAAACATTCCAAAAACCAGTAGACCTTTGTTCATGATTTTTTTTTTTAAATGTAAAGTTTAAAAGTTAAGAAAAAATTTACTAAATTAAAAAATAACAAAAACATAATCATAAATATATTTTAGTTTCGACTTTTTATCTTTTTCAAAAAAATAGAAATATATAAAAAAAAATCACAAACTCAACCTAATGGATGGCCAAGTCCTTCAACTAACAAAAGTAAATTGATGACACAGTTTTACCAAACTCTCCATAAGTCATATTACTTTATAAGTATAGTGGCAAAAGACAAAATATTTATCCCAACATTTTCGTTAATTTATTCCAACATCAATACAAAGAAAGTAAATCATGAAAAATAATTTTATTAATCCAGATAATAACCACTTAATTACTAACCATTATACATCATTTTACAAGCGTGACATATCTTTTAAGTCTATTTGATAGTAAATGAGGAAAGGATAAATGAGTAGAAATTAATTTTTACTTTTATTTGAAAAAAAGGTGAGAGAAAAAAAAGGAGACTTTTACCCTCCTTTATCTTTACTTATTTTCTTACCTCTCAAATTATTGGGTAAGAAAATTACTCTTTCTTCTCCTCCCTTTTATTTTCATTAATAAAGTTTCCTCCACCTCATCCAAACAAAGAGTAACCCCATCCAAATAGAGGACAAGGCACTAAACAAATATGTCCTTACCACTTTTTATAGATGTGCCCTTACCCTTATTAATTATTATAATATTATAGTAGTAATTAAATGGCTGTTAATAATAGTGGCTGTTAAATAATTATTATAATAATTTTAAATATATTTTTATTATGTGGAGTTGATTTTGATTAATTTTAAATAATTTTAATTAAGTTAATAACTAATTTTTTATATAAAAATATTTTTTATACAATATTTTTAATTAAGTTAAATTAAAAAAATAATTTACTTTAATAAATTTTAGATAGTTGTCAAACTATTTTTTTTTTATAAAGAAAACACTCTTTGACAATTCTAATAATTAGAGTCCCCGTTTAATTTTTGGCCGATATATAGAACATTGGTGCAGCGAATTGCATTACACGGCATGAACAGATTGCAATACGCTGAATTAATGCAATTAATATAATAATTAGTTAACGCCATAGTTTAACACCCAATTCTGGAATCTTTTATTTATTTATAATCTTGGGCATTGGCCGATTAGGGCCGGCGGCTGGGCAGACGAAGGGAGCCAGGCCGAGGGAGGCGGACCGTCGCGTCCACCACAGCGCACGTAGCCTTGCAGGAACCGTACAAGTCCATGATTCGGAGGCGATCGGCAACGGCAGACGCTGAGCGTCGCGCGGAGGCGGCGGCGTCGTGCACTTCGCGGAGCTCGTCGTCATCGGTGGAAGGAAGGGCGCGCTTGGCGCAGAGGGCAAGCGCGTCCGCGAAGGGGTCGGCGGAGGCTACGGCCGCTCTCTGCGCTGCGGCGGAGGCGGAGCGTTTCTTGCGAGGAGTGGGGATCAGATCGGAGTGGGAGCGGACGGGTGGGGGGAGGGGGAGGAGGAGGTGAGGGACAGAGGCGTCGTCGGAGGCGGGGGAGAGGGGCTTGGGGATGCCGGGGCGCTGCTCCCAGGAAAATGGGACGGTGGAGCTGGAGAAGGAGGGGGATCGGGACAGGGAGCCTATCCGGCTTGGGCGATGACTAGAGGAACGTCGATCCTCCAGGAAGCCGGAGGCTGAGTCGGCGGGGGTCGCCGGAGAAGGCGGCGGCGCCGCGTCCTCCATCGGAGTGCACCAAAAAGGAAAAAAAAAAGAAAAGAAAAAAAAGAGGAGAGAATACGAGGGGAGTGGTTTGTTGTTATCGTGCTTTATCAGGCGTTCCCCACAGTTCTGCTAGCGGATATGTTTAGGCGTTTAGCTCTCTGACCTACTTATTAATATATATCATATTTTAAAAAAGTATATCACATATTTATTATATTAATATATCATTTTTATTAATATACACTCATATTTATTTTAATATTAATACTAATTATTTATAATTTTTATTATTCATTCATATTCATTTTGCTCAACTCACTACTTTTAAGTCATAAGCTTATCTCCTTTCGTTAATCAAGCTACTCCTATCCAATATCGATACTCATGGAACCAGGCATGCCATAAGAGGATCCGTAGACAAAGACAAGGAGAGAGTTTTCATTTAGGAGAGGAATCAAAATTTCTTTTATGTGATGCGATTTAATTTTAAAAATGTGTATATCTAAACCCATCTATCTGTGGGCTCCTCTCTATACAAAAAGGAAGAATTCCCTATTTGCCCTCTTTGTGTTTTTCAACTAACCTCGCGTCTGAATTTCCTATACATGGACGTTTATAGGTTCCACCAGTTAGGGTTAGGGTTAGGGTAGGTTAGTGTATTGAGTGAGGTTGTTGCATGACATATTGTGATGAATTTCCCCATTCTCTTCTCTCATATCTTCTTATTTTCTTCCTCTCCTCTCATACCTTGATGAAGTTAGCATTGGGGGACAACTTTCCTAATGAATTCTATCACCAAAAGGATCGAAGAGTTGAACAATCAGAAGAGTTCATTCGAATGATCATAAATATTGAAAAGTCGGATCGATACATCGATTGACTAATATATTTCATTTTAAAATTTACTAGAATGAATCACCTACCTAACAAAATAATAATAAAGGTTAAGATGCATGAAGACACAATATGACATGAAAATAATGATTAGATTTTTTTAATGAATAATCAAAAGATTTAAAGTTTAAATTTCAGTTGTGATGTACTGAAAGAAATTTTTTCTCCAGTAAAAAACGGATCTAAGAATGTTGGTTATTTGGATGGATCCTTATTAACGTTTTTCAATTTATTTTGATGAGTAATGAGAAAATTTTGTAAGACTAGATTGGGCATCTTCAAAATTAATCAGTTCGAAACTAAATATCTGAATTAACCAAAAAAAAAAACATGAGATGAGACTACCATTCAAAACATTCACCTAGATGCTTTTCTTTGTGAATTATCTTTGTTTGATGGATGACCAACTTATTGGAATCATGCGAGACTAAAAATTCCTTTTGTGAATAATAATTAAACCAATAACATCAGAAAGCAAAAGGCCTTAGACAATGAAGGAAACTAAGGGTTGTTCAATAAGGACCTTTATACAATTTGCAACAACTGTCCAAACAACATAAATATATTTGACAATTTTTTTTCATATATATAATTCTTTCCATTCAAAACTCGGGTTTTGATAAAGATAGAGAAATTTGAATTTTGCCTCACAAGTTTTTTTATAGCTATTAATTAATCTTGATTGATTGATTAATTTTTTTAGCTAAATTTTAAAAATTAATTTCGATTTCGTTATCCAAGTCGCATGGTCATGAATATATACTCGAATTAGCATTCATATATTCATATTCATGAACCTAGCTCATGTACAATCTAAAATTTGTGTTCAATCATATTAGATAATTAACTCTTTAATTATTTCTTAAATAATTTTTTAGATATTAATTTTTTATTCCTTTGAAAAAAAATTAGTTTACGATGATGATTAACGAGTGAAATAATTATCCTATCTCCATTTAATTTACCAATTAAGAAACTAATTTTCCAACAAATTTTAGTGTTCATCATTTTTTTCTCTAGTTTCTTATTCTTGCTTCTTTTACAAACGTATTCTTCCTGCCACAACTTTATAACAAAATATCATAACACTTGTCATATTTTGATTACAAGTTATCTCTATTAATAAAAAATATAAATTGATCAATAGTTTTTCTCATTAAATATTATGTCACATGTTGCGATACAAAAGTGTCAATATTGAGAACTGACCATTATAAGCACTTTATCCTAATCCACTAATACATGATTATTATCTGGTGAAAAGTTTTCATAGATCAATTTTTTTTAAGATTAATCTAATTAAAAGCTTAGATATCTTATATTAATTTAAAAAAATTAATATATGATTATTGATATCATGATTTACTATTCTATCTTAATACGAGGCCGAAGTGATCAGACATATGATTATTACCCTCAAGTTTGGTAAGTGATAAGAAATAGAATATATTTCTCAAATAATTAGAGTCTAATTTTCATAAATGACACAACTATGACGATTGAATTATTATCTACAGGTGAAGTTTGGCACCACGTCAAGAGTTATCATGTTTTTTGAATTTATTTGGTGGATAAAATGTGAGATCGGACCGTCTATCAAGATTAATCGGATTGTAAGATTATTATGATATTTTTTAGGGATATATTAAAAAAAAAAATTATTCTTGAAATTAAAAAAAATCATATTAGAGTATATAATTTTAATAAATGTCATTTTTTTTATACATCAATTACTTTCCTAGAGGTATTTACCTTCTTCTTCTTCAAAAAAAAAAAAAAAATCTTAACCTGAACATTTTTCTTCGCTCTTCCCAGCAATCCCTAGCCATGTCTGAGATTTTTCTCGCAGCCTCGACCGCTCACGAGCAGGCTGCTTGCGGCGGTCGGGCTGCTCGCGATGGGGGATGCTGCCTCCTTGCAGCGGCCGCTCGCTGCCCGACCCGGAGTAGCGACGGGGGAGGAAGAGAAGCGCATCCCGGCACGGGCTCATCCGTCGTCGTTCGCTGCAGGCTCGTTGTTGGGATGCTGAAATCACTCGACCGTGCCGGGCCTCACCACCGTTCGAGTGGCCTCGGCCTCCGGTTTGGGCACGGTGAGTTCCCAACTAATCTGGTTAGGTATATGAACGGGATGCGCTCGTTCAGCTTCCCGAGGTCTTCTGGATGAGGAGGAGGAGGACAGTGATCCGGTGGACCTGCTCACGCAGTCTGCGTTCTTCCACTGGCTACAGGATGGTGGCAGAGTCGTCTCGCCCGCAAGGAAAGTTTAGTTGCCTAGAGGTACTTGTCTTCTGATTTGATTCTTTAGCTTGCAAAGAACAATATGTAGCTATTGAGTGAATTCAGTCTAACAACTACCATTTATTTCTTTTTTTTAATTAGGTATCTAACACTTAATCGATTAATTTTAAAAATAATTAATTTGATCCTATAAAAATATTTTATTAACCAATAAAATAAATTAAAAAATATTAAAAGAGACTAATTCAAATAGTTAACATTCGTAACATTGTAATCCCACTAAGGAAAATCTCACAATTTAATTATGTTATAAGCATAGCTAGAAGGTCTCATTTACTATAGTAATAAATAATTTAGATATTAAATTCCCAAATATAAATGTACACTTTACACTTGAGGACACATCTGGAAAAATGATAATTTAGTCGTATCTTAACATCTAGTATGATTTTAACTTTTCAATAAAATATTATTATAATTTTAAACAAATATCAAATATATTTGCAATTGACAATAACCAAAAATTATTATTAGGCGTATATGAAATGATAGTTTATTTATTTCTCCGTTATGGTATATTCAATCTTTTGAATATTGTTATTCACTTTATATTTTTATTATTTTATTTTACTTATACAAATATATATGTTATATTTGTAGGTGACGGGTACTTAAATTTTGCTCATGGTTGAAGACTTAATTAGGGTGTAGTTAGTTTTGTATGTAAAAGACTTAATTAGTATTGTATTTGTAAAATTAACTCAAATGATTACTAGATGAATAAAAATTAGATATTAGCACTTTAATTTATATTTTGAAAATCTTTATTTTCTATTTTAAGTGATGGATAAATTGTGATGATGTTTACATTTTAAATTTAGATTATATATTTTAAATAAATATCAGTAATAATTTTTAATATATTTATAAATTAGTATAAATGTATTTATTAATATCGTTATAGATTAGTTAAGGTGATATTTTAAAATGATGACCTTATAAATTATCATTATTGATAATTTTATTATCTTTATATAAAAATATAAAACACTTGTAATTATCAATATAAATGAGTTTAAATGACATTTAAATTTGTCTTTATTACAATAATAATATGACATGTATAAATGTTCTTGAACTACAATTATTTTTTGATATTTTAGATTGTCGTTAAATTCTTAAATTGAGACATTATATTTTTAAATTAAAACGATTGATATTTTATAATAATATTATAAAATATCAAAAATGTTAGAATGGTTTAAGATGTCATCACTTTATAAGGTGTTTATCAGTGATGTCACTAAAAGTATATTATAAGGACATTTATGTATATCCTTAGATAGTATTACTCTATTCTAACTATTTAAAATGAAAACAAATTTACTGTTAATTATTTTCACTATATATCATGTTTCTACGTTGTTATAGGAAATTATCAATAATAAACAATAACTGTCTAAGTTATTTATCATAGATCCTATAGCTATTTAAAACAAAAGTATGAAGAACGCTAAGAAATGAAATAGATGCTAAGTAAATTTATATTGCCAACGTAAAAAAATCAACATAATAAGGGCGAAGTCAAATAGCAATAACATGCAAACATAGAACACAAAAAGAACAGTAGGTAAAAAAAGTAGATTCAAGCAAGCATTTAATTTGATTGTGGTAGAAAACAAGATTGTTAGAGGATGTCAAATATAAAAGAGATATAAAATTGTCTACATAAAAAAAAATAAAGAAAAGACAAGTTAAACAATTTAAACAAAGTAATGAATTAATGACTATAAAGAACAAAATAATTGTATATACATAGAAGAAACTAGTTGATTTTGATATAAAGAAAATATATACTGATATCATACCTAAAATTTGATATATTGAAACTTTAATATATCGAATTTTTGATATAGTATACATTTTATATCGTTCATATTAAAATTTTTGATATATCAAAATTTTGATTGATATAATATCATCTATATTGAAATTATAAAAGAAAAATAAAATTGTATTTGCCTAATTATGCACTGAACAAATCATTACCAAGTAAACAAAAATAACAAAATAATAAAAAAAAGTATGGATAGTAGCGAAATACCGAAATACTAATAAATAAATAATTTATAAGAGAATTTGTTCGGTATTTCATATATATCGAAATATCAGAAAACATTAAATCTCATCTGAGATATTCTTCTTCAACTTCAGCATCTCATCTCCTCCGTCTCTAACTAGTACTAGATCCTCACAACGCCGCTTGTGATTGCCGGTAGTGATAGGAGCATGAATAACCCCACCATCTCTGGTGCCAATAGTATCCAAGCTAAGTGTAGGAGGGGTGACAACAGCAAGAAGTTACAATCGGAGAAGAGCGAGATAAGCGATTTTGCACTCAATCTGATTATGTAAGTAATGGAGGATGATGTCGATGCATCCTGTGGCTGGGCGGGCAGTGTGCACCTCCAACTAGATCATGGCCGCCATGGAGACACCGCATTGTTGGGAGGAGGGTGACAACCAAGCTGTCAAAATAAACTCCCTTTCATTACAATTGAATAATTGAAATTGAAAATAATAAAAAAATTAGAATTTAAAAATAAGAATAGAAAAGTTAGTGCGAAAATAATGAAATAAATAACTCATTATATAGTTTAGAGAATGACAGTCAATACTGCGGTGAGTTGTCTTCGCCTCCATGAAGTGAAGACTCATTGCCATCAGCAGCGTCAGCTCATCCTTGCACGTGGAGGTGTAGAAGCCCTGGGTGCGGCCGACGAGCCGCAATGACAGCTCCGGCGCCACTGTGAGCGGGTCGTCGATTGACGACTTTGCCGAAGTTGAAGGTTGTAGGGAAGAAGCATTGGTGAGGGGTTGGGTGATGAGGACGACAGTGGGGTCATGCCCCTTGACCAAAAGATGAAATGCTCGTCCTCAACGCCCTCGTCATTTCATTTCAGGACCCCGTTGATCACATCATTGTAGCAAAAGACGAAACGCTCGCCCCAACCGTTGATCACATCATGAAAGAATTGGAGGTGGCTCATCTACTCGATCGATCACGTGCCTAATTCTTCCTCAATGTCTTCTAGTTACGAAGGAAGCGTATGGGATAATGATGTAATAGTTAAGTTTTTTAATAAATAATCAAAGGATTTAAAATTTGAATCTTAATTACGGTATATTGTAAGGAATATTTTCTCCAATAAAAAGCGGGCCTAAAAATATTGATCATTTGGATGGACCTCCATTAGCACTTCCCGTTTTACTCTAATGATCGGTGAAAAATTTTCATAGGACCGAATCGATCATCTCAGATTCAATATTATCTGATCTAATTAATTATTTTTTTTTAATTATAGAGGAAGCGCGGCCATGCAACTTACACCAGTGAGGCCAGAACTGGTGCTACGGCGGTTGTCATACGATGAAAAGGACGAGAATGGAGAGACGACAAGGCATGGCTGGATGCTATGAGGAGCGTGCTGGTACCAGAGAGCATAGAGGGAGGAAGCCTTGTTTCGTCGGCTCTTCTTAAAGCATTATGAAAATGATGAAAAGAAAAAACAATGGAGCATGGATGGTGGTGATTGGTGCACGAGTGGCTCTGGATCTGTATTAATTATTGTATTCGGAGAAATATCTGAGATTGATTTTTCATTGTTTTCACATTATGTTGAAGTTCAGGATTGATTCTGGTTTGGTATATCGTAATGAAAGGAATGATCATTCACATTTTGTGAAACTAGGAAATTGCAAGAGAATTCAAGTATGCCCTTTTTCTGAATTTTCTTTTGTCTAGAAAAATTATGATGCAAAGTGAAATTTGATGTAGATTTAAAGTTGGTGTGACAGAGTTAGAGTGTGTGTCTCCTTTACAAAATGACGATATGTGGTGATTAGGACTTAACAATCGGTTCAAATTTGAACCGATCCAATTGATTTAATTAAAATTAAATATATTTTTTTTTAAAATTAATCGAATCAACTAAACTTTTCAATAAAAATCGAATAAATCAAACTGATCAAATATTAATTAATTCGATTTTCGACCGAATTAATCAAACTTTTTAACAATTATATATTTTTATCCAATTTTAATTTTCTATTCGATTAATTCAGAATTAGGATTTAGGATTTCTCGATTTAAGAATTTAAGGTTTTATTTATTTGGTTTAACTGAATTAGAAGTTTTAAAATCAAACCAATTTAATTGAAATAATCGATATTTAAAAAAAATCAAAATTTCAAAATAATTAAACTGAACTTTAAAATTCGATCAATTTAATCAATTAATTCAATTTAATAAAAATTTTGCTCATCCTTACGCTCTGTTTGGAAGGAGGTAAGAGAAGAGTAAGTAAAAGAAAAATAACTTTTAATCTTATTTGAAAAGAAGGTGAGAGAAATAGAGGAAGGGGTGAATGAGAACTTTTAACCTCCCTTATCTCTCAAATAACCTATTTGAGAGATGGGGATTAGATAAAAAGCAAATGGTCACCTTTTCTTAATGTTTTCGTCAAAAAAAAGATTTTTTAAATAAAAACATTAAAATATTATCTCAACATATTTTGCATTCTAAAAATATCATTATTCCAACCTTATTGCAATAGTTATATGTTAAAGTAAACTGATTTAACTAAAATTATTATATATATAACACTGCCATATTAATTTAATCAAAATTATTTAAATTTAATAAAATTATTTAACTTGATCAAAATTAATTTAAAATTATTGTAGCAATTATGACATCGTTGCTACTACAAAATCAAAATCAATCTAAAATTGTTACACTAGTTATAACATAACTACTACTAGACATAATTAATCTACAACTAGATCCAATGGATCAAACTAGTAAATTCTATTGGTTTAACAAAATATTTTTAGTACCTCTAGTTGTTCAAATGAACTTTATTTTAGTACTCGTAATATACATATTATAGTAGCTCATAATATAATTATGTGCATTGTTGTATAACTTGTAATATACAAATCTTTTTATCAGATGGATATTCCGATTTCACTACTATGGTATATCCATCTTTAATCTTCCATGCATCAACAAAGGTTTACAGATCGATCAATTTAATACCAAAATGTTATCAGTTTTTTTAATCTTCTACAGGCCAACAACGTAACAAAAGGTTCAAATAAGCTTGACATTTGTTAAGGACAACAATATATATAGCTAGTAATAACTTTCACTTTTATGAAAAATCAAAGGACAACGTTTTTCAAGGAATATGCTGAACTGTTTAACGTATGCTTTATATTCAGGGAAGGGAAAACAGCAAAGTTTATCCTTCCTTGAAAATCATACCTGTCATCTTCCTATCTAGGAGCTGAAAATAAAATATGCCTTTTCTGTTTTTTCCTTTCCTGAAAAAAAAAATTATACCATCTCATGGACCTCGAGGCTCTTACATATAATCATTGGGACTTCAGCATTCATGGAGGCCAATTCGTAGTAAGTATCATTCATACAAAAATTGTCAATGAAACCACAAATTTACAACTTACATATACTAATTAAAGGCAGAAATTAAAAAGAGGGTCCTTTATTATTATTTTCATTAAAAGAGCATTCCATTTTGATAAAATAACAAAATAATATCTCTCACTTATAGTTTTTTTTTTTTAATCTAAAATACTCTTTGTTTTCAACTGATCTAATCGTAGGAATATGAGTCGTCAGGCTGATCACCTTTGAGCTACTTTGGTCAAAGCAATTCCAAGATTAGAATAGTTTTAGTCAAAACAAGTTATTTTGATGGGACAATGACCGAAGATTACGTTCAAATTTTATCGGTTAAGGTGTCATAATTCAAATAATTATGATGGTATATTTTAAATTATAGATGGGATATTGAAAATTACATGTCCCAGATATGGTCCGCTTAGGGATTGTTAAGCTTTTCAAGTCAGACTTCCCTCCTCTAGAACTAACTCATCAACTTGGTTCTTTTTCCCTGATTACCTATAAACCTGACCAGCCGAGCCGAGTCTAGTCGAGTTTCGCTTGTCTTCACTCCTCAGCCTGATTTAAAGGGGACTCTTGATACCCTAGGAGTGATCTTAACCTGACTTCAAACAAAAGTTCTATTTTTTTTTTCATATTTTATATTAAATTGTATGATAATACAATCAGTTGAAAAATATTTCAGAGTCACTTATTTTTTAATGGAACCAACTGTTTCTTCATTACACACTAGGTTTGAATAATTTCAAAAGTAGTAAGAAATTTTTAAGTTTTTATTTAATTTGAAGAGGTTAAGATATTGTGTTGATGATAATTTATTAAGATTTTATAAAAATCTCAAATAATTTTTGAGGCATAATGAGAACTCTAATATTGATGGTTATGATTTGTATACGGAGTTAATGATCTTGAATCTTTATCACCAAAGTAAAAAAAGTAATTGATTTGTTGAATTTTTTAAAGAAAATGGTTGATTGTTATTCGAATGTTTATGTTGTTTATAAAATTTTATTAATTATATTAGTTATAATTTTATAAAAGATGAAATCTGTCGTCCTTGCGGCTTCCATGACTGTCTCATATCATTGGAAAAAAATAAATCAGAAAACTGAAATAAATCATCACATGAGAGATGGCTTCATCGACTTTGTTTAATTTTACAAATCTATCCTATAATAATCAACTAAGTTATAATTATATTAGTTATAGTTGCATATATAGGGAGAAGTTTCTCTAAGTTAAAATGATCAAAATTTATTCAAATTGATTATCATATAAATTTGGGAAGGACATGCGACACAAATGAATACATATATGAAAAATGACTTCATGGCCATTTATAACTGAATATATATATAGAGAGAGTTTTGTTAGCCTGTACATTTTATCTTGCATAATCATGGGCACCTGCTGAGGTGGCCACCTGCACATCATTGATCAAAATATATGTGATATGATCAGTGATCAGGATTATGCCACCTCAG
>JBBUKS010000065.1:2614280-2626226 GCA_038050645.1 Hedychium gardnerianum
GGTGCGCTTTAGGCGAGCGGGAATGAGTTCGTCCGATCGGGGCACCGAGGAGTAGACCCCCGACCGGTGCGCTTTAGGCGAGCGAGAGTGAGTTTGTCCGATCGGGGATTTAAGGCATAGTCCCCGATCGATTTAGTTTCGTGTCTACGTTGGCGTTGACTTGACCTTGACTTGACCAAGCGCCACGTGACTCTGCTCAGTAATGTTTTAGGGAAACCCCGACCTATCCACCCGTATCATTAATCATCAATTCATCCGATAGGGACTATAATTTATGATAATTAATAATATATGTGATGTTTTATATATTTAATTTTTATTTTCGACTGAGAATTTGATAGGATTTTTAATATATATATATATATATAATCTTTTTAAAGAAATTACAAATACTGTTTCTGAACGTGTATATTTTATAATTTATTTAGGGGTTTATGAGATTTTTTTAACATATTTTGATGATTTTTAAAATTTAAAGTAAAATGTGAAAAAATGAACTTGGGATTTTGAAAATAATGTTTCTTTTACGGTTTTGGGCATTTAAAATTTTATTTATGAGATTTTATAATAGCTGAGGGATTTCTAATGATTTTTTTAAATAAATACTAAATATTTGATACTTTTACATATATTTATAGATTCATTCTAAAATAATAAAATATTTTAAGATTAACTTGAGGTTTTAGATTCATGAAGTCTCTAGATTTTTATTTTTTTAAAAAAAAATCAATATAATTTCGAATTTTTATGATTCTTTTTGGTTTTAGGATTTAAAAATAATAAAATATTATAAAATTGACCTGATATTCTAAATAGTACTTTTTGGGGGAAAACTTACATTTAAAAACAATTTAAATTTAGCTCTCAGTTTTAAAAATCAAGCATGTGCACAAAATAAATTATAAAATTATGAGCTAACGACAATATAATTGAAAAATTAAAGTAATTTTACATTACCTTTGACTTTTGTATTTCAAAAGTCAAATTGCCGTGCACATAACTTAGATATATCTCAAAAAGTCAAAGGAACATAAGAAATGGAATGAACTTTTTTAAAAAAATGGATTCAGAAATAAAAGGAAAAAAAGGGCTTGAGAAAAATACAATTTAAATTGAAAATCATTTACAAATCACAAGTATAAACCACAAAGAAGGGGGGGGGGAAAAGGTAAATGGAATTTGAGGGGGTGCTTTTTTTATAGTCATTCAAAATAGTCTTGTGCTAGGTCAGCCGACTCGTGCCCGACCCGATTCCATGCCGAGTCGGCTCATCCCTTTCTCGGGCTATGCCCCACCCAACCCATGGGTCAAGCCGCCTCTGTCTTGCCAAACAGAACCCAACCCTTTCAAGATAGTGAGTCTGGCCCATTCACACCAACAAGTTGGCCCGAGTCACGGTCAGCCCGGCCCGATCGCAACGTCTCTGAACCTGTCCAACGAGATTGATTGAGACAGATTCGAAGGCTCAACAAATAGTAATAATTAAATGCCTGGATGGGCACGAGATCTTGGTCGCATACCTAAGTGGCTCAGCCCTACAATGCAGCTATGAAACTACGGGAAACAAAAGTCAATTTTTAAGTACAAAAACGGAAAGTCAACTTTGTCGATATCAGGATGGTTTCATCATACTGTGAAGAACTCATATCGTACGAGTTCAATGTCACAGGAAAGTCAACTCTGATTGTTTATTCAGTTTTGAGTTGATAAAATGTTTCTATATCTAAATTTTGAATCCATGAGAAGCTTTCATTTTAAACATAAATTTTGTTTGATAATAATAATAATAATATATTTAGAATAGTTACGAGCCAAAATAAAATCTGTTAATCTAATCTGATGAATGAGTTTGACTAATTGATTTAGGTTAAAAGTGTTGACATAATCATAAAGTCAACTGAACAGCGAAGTCAAATCATGCGGGCTAAGTGAATCAGCTGTTGTGTTAGATAATGAAGTCAAACAAAACATTTAGCGTGTGAATAATAATAATAATAAATTTTGATATCGAACTTCAACGATTTAAGATATTGAGGCCACTGTCGGTACCCACCGCTTACCGGCCAAGGCCGACGGCGGTCAATTCCCGTCTGAACGCCGCTTACCTCCGTCAAACCGCCCCTTCGATTCTGCAACTAAAAAAGGCGGGTTTTGTCGGTATTGACAGACTAATTGTGAATACCTTTCCGATTGATTGGGCAGACAGTCACGAGTTTCTTGTGCAGGGACGATTAACACAAAAGAGTTTTCTAAAAACACCCTCCGTCCTCCAAAGTTTTATCATATTTTTTAAATGCTCCCCAGAATTTTCAAAAAATCTAAGACAAATTATCAAACCATATCATTTACCAATCCCATACCTAGGTTTTAAAATAACAGAATCACGAACCCAATATTATTTATGAATCGATTGAAAATATTTTTATTATCACTAAATTCTTAAATCTGATTTATTTTTAAAAAATTATTCCTTAAAATATATTAAATTAAATTTATGTTTAAAGACATAAATATAATTAAAAAAATTAGACGAACATATATAATTTAATTCTATATAATTTCAAATTTTGTAGGTCTATTAATTAATTTTGATTAAAATTAATTGATGGATTTAAAAAAATTTAGAATGATATAAAATTAGGTTTTATGTGTTGGCATAATTTTCTTAATTATTTTTATATTTTTAAATATTAATTTGATATATTATATTAAAAATAATATTTTTTTGAAATGAATTTAAAAAATATGTCTATCCTCCACTCTCCCAACTGCAATCAGAACACCTCGTTAACTCGTTAAAAAGTCATTTTTCGTTTAACATTAACAGGAGGAGAAAATGTTTCAAGGATAATTCTAAAATTTTAACACCCATAATAAGATAAGGGCATTTTTGATAAAGAGTGTGAAACTTGGGCATCTTGAAGCGTATATTAGCAAGCGTCAGCCTTGGCAGAGTCTATAAATTCCGGTGAGCTTCCGTTCGTAAGCATCGATAGTGGAATTCTTTCACGTCTCGCGAGCGAACGAGATTGGTGAAAGCTTGCATGTGCATCAAGGTGGCTAAGCTTCCGCCGGATAACTCCGCCGGAGCCAATTTCAGGCACCCTGAAGGCGGCGGCGGCGGAGAGTACCCAGTGTTTGCTTCGCCGACGCCGGTGGTATCCTCGTTGCTGACTTCGTCGTTCTTGGAGAAGGAGAGGTCGGAGATGGTGAGAGTCCTTGTTCGCGTGATCGCCGGAGACCGCGCTGGTCTCAGCGGGCAGAAGAGGACTAGGGAGGGCTTCTCGGCAATCAGTGAGGAATTGCCGAGGTTCCACTTCAGCTTTGCGGAGCCGTCGTCGTCGATTGGCGTAACAGAGAATGCCCGCGCAGCAGAGGTAGGGGGAATCGCTTCCACCTCCACCGCCTCAGGGGCAGAGCAAGGAGGGAGAAGAAAATACAGGGGAGTCCGGCAGCGTCCGTGGGGGAAATGGGCGGCGGAGATCCGCGATCCGCGCAAGGCCGCCCGCGTCTGGCTTGGCACCTTCGACACAGCCGAGGGCGCCGCCCGGGCCTACGACGAGGCCGCGCTCCGCTTCCGCGGAAACAGAGCCAAGCTCAATTTCCCCGAGGAGGCTCAGCTCCGTCTACCTTCCCCTGCCGCGTCGACGCAAGCCCCCGCGCCGACGGATTCCGCCGCTCTAGCTGCCCTCCTGGACCCGTACCCCGACGGTGCCGCCGCCGACGATGGCGTGAGGGAATACTTGGAGTACTTGAGGCTTCTGGAGGGAGAAGGAGAACACCGGAGCACGGCGGCGACGCACTCCGCGGCTCCTTCTACCTCGGCCGCTGACGTTGCTCCCTTCAACGATACAGTTAAGAAATAGAGCACGAGGTGTGGAATTTATTCAATCTCCGGCAATGGGAATGAATCCGGCCGTTACGCGGGTGCCCATCTGGCCATCTTCTTCTTCGGGATACGGATTCTTCAATTTTTATTTTATTTTATTTTATTTAAAGGGAGAATCATATTCCGCAATACGAATATAGAGTTAATTTAAATAAATATGTAATAAGAACGGTTTCAAAGTCTAGATGTCGCCAACAGTTTTGATGATTTAATTGATACGGTTGGAGTAGCGATCGAGTGGATAAAAAGCATCATCTAACTTTATTGAATATATAAATATCATACTTTATTTTTTTATGCGTCTAAAAATTCACTTCCTAATTTCCTTTTTAAAGAGCGAGAGTTAGAGATGTGGTCCATAAATATGGAGGTCTATCGTAGAGGAGGGATGCATCCATGGTCTACGAGGCTGACTGAAGTTATTCATAAGCCACATTCTAAAGTATAAGAGGAGATGTAGTTAGTACGTTATTTTAAAATTTGAAAATTAAATTTTGATTAATAGTTAGGTTCTTATTTTCTTTTATGTACGGTTTATTATTTGGACTAATTAAATTAATTTTTATGATTTATTTCTTTCGTATTGATTTTGGGACGAACTACGAGAACTGAACTGAGAGTGAACGTTGTTTTTTTTTTCCATCGTATCATCAAATGGAGCGATGCATCCATGGATGGAGTTGACTGAAGTTAGCACATCATATTCTATTGCGATTTGTTCTTATCATGACCTTCCCTCGTGGTAGTCTACTGATCCTGGCCCCGCCGCATAGGATTTGCTTTCATTAGAGAATTTATCATGCACTAAGTCAACTCCTTAGCCCATACAAAACCTAATGATAAGTGAGCCCCATGAAGAATGAGGAAACTGGGGTTTAGAGGTAGGATCGTGATCACATGCATGATTGATTTGAGACTAGGATCAAATTAGTAGGATTGAATCAGTTAGTATCGGATCGGTAGGACATATCTTTAATATCTGAAGTCTCTAGGCACAAAAAAAAAAGTCGTAAAATAATCCGGTTTAAAGCCATATCTTAGAGGATAAGAGGAGGGATGCATCCATAGATGGGGTTAACTGAAGTTAGAGAATTTATCATGCACCAAGTCAACTCCTTAGCCAATACAAAGCGTGATGATAAGTGGGCCCTGTGAAGCAAGAGGAAAGTGGAGTTGAGAGGTAGGATCGTGACCTTATGCACGATCAATTTAGGGTTACGATCGAATCAGTAAGATTGAATCAATTAAGATCGAATTAGTAGAATCATATTTTAAGATTTGTAGCCTTTGGGCTAAAAAAAAAATATCGCAAAATGACCTAATTTACAAGTTAACAAAGTAGCTACAATAAAAATATATAGAATCGTTGTAATGTATCATCGTATGGATTTTATTGATCCTATCGACTCTAAATAATCAAAGAGCGATTTAATACTTCCGAATTATAGGATCATACGATCCGGATCATGATTATACAAATTATGATGAATAATATTCAAGAGATATAGCGCTCCGAACATAAAGCGATTGGGAGGACATATGGGAGGTGTCAATCGAGCCGAGCTAGGTTACCGGGTTGAAGCTATCTTACTCAGGGGTCGAGTGCATCCTGGCGTTGAACATATTTGTTTTTGGTTTGCCCTTGTGACAAGGAGGAGTACTCATATGGGGTATCAATTATAATAATAATAACATATTTTATAATATGCTCGAACCCAAGTGCTGATTGACTTTTGCTTGCCAAACTTTGATTATTTTTTTCATAGAGAGTTTTTCTTTTCGAAAAATATTTAAAGATTCTGGAAATTTAAGTCCAAATTTTAAATTATTTTGGATATCAGAGACTTTTACATAAGACAACCATCAAATATTTTTTAGCTAAATTTTTTTGATGGCCTAGATGGCTTAATATCTAGAAGGAAGAAGATCAAACACAATAGATTATTTTGAATGTATATTATTTTGATTGATAGACATGCGAATTGAATAAATGTTAAATTTAAATCATAAGTGAGAAATACTGAACCTAAAAGTTTTTAGGATTAATAGAATATATATAAAATATATAAAATTTAAGTTTAAATAATATTAAAGGTAATAAACAAAGTTGTTAAATTAGGAAATAATGAGTTATTTGTAATTGAGAATTTTAAATATTTAAAAGTATTTAAGATTGTTATTGCAAAAAGATGGAGAGTTGATAAAGATATTTTACATAAGATTGAAAATGAAGGAGGATGTCATGTGAATATTATGAGTAAGTTATCTACAAAATTTAATAGAAAGATTTTAGATGATTAAATATATTATGTTATATGAAGTTGAATATTAGATTATGAAATGAGCAAACGATTAAAAGATGAGAATTATATAAATAAAGATATTAAATCAAATGTGTAGATATATATGGATGGATATAATAAGAACTAGAACATTAAAGCAAAAATTAAAATTGTATTGAGAAAATTTTTTAGAAGACGCATTAAAAATAATATGAATAAGTACTTAAACATCTCAATAAATATTCTAATCAGGTGATATGAAGTACAACAGTAGGGTGTCTAGGTTATCATCTAAGCATTCATAGTTTCATCCCCAGCTATGATGTATTTGTAGAATTTTTTTCTCCAAATAGGACACACAACCAAAAGATGTTGGACTTCTGGGCCACCCACCATGAGTGCTTCCCAATTTATCCTAGCGATCGGTGAAAAACTTCTATGGGGCAGGATCGGTTGCCCCAAGTTCGCCTATTACTTGGTTCATCATTTTTTTTTTTAATTAGGTGATATGAGACCATAACAAATATGCACAAGAGGAGAAGAAAAAAAAGATTTATTAGTAATAATAAAATAAAATAAAATTTATTTAAATATAGATGATGACATAGTAAAAGATCAAATTTAATCACATAACACTACGGAAAAAGTTAAGTTTATTGGAGAAAATTTTTCAGTCAAATTTAAGTTGGGTTTAACGGTAAAAATTTTCTGTCCAAATTTAATTTGGCTGGTAAACATTTAAAATTATCAGCCAAAATGAATTTTAGCCGGTAAATAATTATAATTACCGGTCAAAATTTATTTTGACAGACAATTTTAATTTTTTACTAACGAAAGTTAAATTTGGTCGGTAATATGAGAGGTAATCGGGGATGTGTGACGTGACGGGAAAGTCAAGATAAAGACAGATGTGACAGTCAAAGGAGGCCACTAACGCCTCCTATATCTTGGATCTCCCGGCTAATAATAACCCTCGACTACCAGCAACACCCTGACCCCTGAGACTCCCGGCTAGTAACAGCCCTCCGTTCTTGAGACTCTCGTCTCTTGAATCTCCCCGCTCACAATAGCCCCTGGCTATGAGCAGCCCCTGGTTATTTGAATATCGCGATCATAATACCCTCTGCATCTCCTGAAAATCGATAGTCATTGCTCTGAAATGAACGCAGAGAACGTGAGCGTTACTCCACGGAGAATGCGAAAAGTGCAGCCATTTACTTCTAGTAAATATGAGTAAATGGAGTAACACGAACATAAATACTGGAGCACGTGGAGGACGTGGGAGAGTCGACACAATTCTATAAAAAATCACCTGCCATAGTAGGCCCAAGTATGCACACATATACATCCACAAGCCCTAGCTACTGTTATTCTTTTCCATTCCACCTCAATTGATTTGAACGTTGGAGTGACTACGCCGAAGAACTCTCTGGTCGACATTATAACTGTTCTATTTTAATCTCTCCCAGGTAGATGCACGTAGGCCCCTCCCCAAGCACTTCTTGTTCTCCGGTGATCGATGATAAAATCAACATCTACGTCAAATCACTAATAAGTTACTTGTCGACGTTTCTAGGTAGGATTAGCAGGTAATATATAATTTTTTAATAGCCAAAGTTAAATTTGACTAATAATATTTATTTTTAAAATTAGATTTAATAGATAATATTTAATTTTTATACTAACTAAACTTATTTGGATAACGTATAATTTTTTATTGGCCAAAGGTACGTAATATTTAATTTTTTTATCAACTAAAGTTAAATTTGACTATTTAATTTTTTATTAGCCAAATATATTTGGTTAGTAATATGTAATTTATTACCGGTCAAAATTAAATTTAGTTGATAATATTTAATTTTTTACATAGTATAAGTTAGGTTTACTGATAAATTAAAATATTTATTGATTATATTTATTATTAATTATTATTTTAAAAAAAATACTTTTAAAATTTGGACATGATATTTGTATATTTTTTTTTTATAAAAATATATTTAATATTATACTAGATTATTTTCTTTAAATTTTATTTCATTCTCATTTTTTTTTAATTTCTTCATCAATTTTATATTATTGTCATTGTACTTTCGCTTCTCCATTAATTGTTGTACACACTTTTTTTTTTAATTTACAGTCAATACTAAAAAAGAATTAATTACAGTTAAATATTTTTATCAAATAATTATGAAATTTTAATTTTTCTTTTATCATTTTTTTTTCTCCTTAGCCCATCTTTTATCTATTTATTTTGATTAAGTTTTTTTTTTCTTTAATTTCATTTATAACGGTTTTTTTATTTTACTATTTTTATTTTAGTTAAGTTTTTTTCTACGTACCCGTAACCTTCTTTCCTTAAACGCACACTGGGCGAAATCCTATCTCACGTTTAAAACCTTTCCTCTTCCTTCGGAAACCCTAAATCTCACGTTAGAAAACCCTTCCTCTTCCTCTTCCTCTGTTCGGTTCTATTCGTCCTCCGTTCATCCTCCACACCGAATCAATAGAGCAGCGACAGTATCCTCTGATCGACGTTGCCTTTAACTAATTGGTCAGAGGTATGCTCTATTCTTTTTGAAATCATGGTCCAAGGTGTTAGAAAAATCTCAATCCTTTGCATATCTTGTTTAAGATTACAACCTTGTCTGCTATGTTGCGTTCGCCAGCATTTCTAAGAAAGTTAATTTAGGCTCTTTTGTATCCATTACTTTGTTAATATAGTGAATTTTCTCTTATTTTCTTCTTGTGATAGAATCCTGTTCTTATCATTTTGATTAGGATCCACTAAACTGAAGGCCAATTCAAATTTTAATTTAAAAAATATATGAAAATTCAAAAGGCCAAAGGTCTATTGAACAAAATTATTTTCACTACAGTTGTGACAGATTTGAGCACACGTCATTCAACATGATAGGCTTGTTGCATTACATAACATTGCCAGTTGTGTTTATATGCACTGTGTTTTCAGATTTGGTTTTTAAATTATTTAGGTTCCATAGGCTTGTAACAAGATGTTATTGCCCTTCTTCTGGAGTGGGAAAGAGAGCAATAAAGTTCGACTGCAGCTTTCACAGATCAAGGTCTATGATCTTCCTGTTCGCCCTTCCTTTGTTAAGCCTGTATGACCAAAAAGTACATTGTTTCCAAATTCCACTAAGTGAGACTAAAGCTCTTCAAGCTCTTAATTTAACTGTATGATTTAGTCGACCAAGGTAATTTGTTTCCAAATTACCAGATTCCACAAATGAAGACTCCTCTCTTCATGCTCTTAAATTAACTATCTGATTTACTTAAATGTCCTTTCTTTTAAACAGGTTGAATTAAGAAGGGAGTTAGAGATGGATAAAACGTGCCTGCTGTGTTACTGATGGGAGGAGAAGGAATGGGTCCTATTAAGGCCACAGCTAGGGCACTTGGTGATATATTGTACAATGAGAATTTTGGAGGACCTGTAGATCAGATTCTTGTCATCTATGGCCGAAACAAGAAGTTAGTCAGCAAATTGCAGTCAATTGATTAGAAAGTTCATGTCCAGGTTTTTTACTAGTATTTGATGAACCGATGGTTTCACCATTTGATTCTTGTGATCTGTTTTTGATTATTCATGTCGGGTTATTTGGATCAATCCAAAGTTCGATCATCAATTATATCATGTCCAGTACAACTCACATATCTTGCATGCATTTTTTTAAATTTTTGGTGAAAGGTTTTGTCGCAAAGGTGGAAGAAGCAATAGGTGCTTATGACTGCAAAATTCCAAAGTAAAATTTTCTTTGAATTACTTGTATGAATTTATGGTGTTAACTGACGAGGAACTATTGCAGAAAGCATGATCCGTGGGCTTCCTATTATTCTGAATGATTCATGGACCAGGTCTTTTTGGAAGGCGTTGATATCTATGATGCAAGCTCACCGAGAAGTCAAGACATAAGAAATATTACTTCAGCTTTGACACCAGCCTAGTGGGGATTACTCCAACAATATGAGTCGACTTTCACCTACAAAGGAGAAGATGGTATCTTTTATTGTAGCACCCTTTTATTAGTTATTTGATATTTACTTTTTTTTGTAATTTTTGAATAATTTAATACTTTGTGAAAAATTTACATTTTTATCTTTAATTTTATTGATTATTCTTTTGTGGAAATATTTGATAAATTTATAAAATTGGTTCAGTATTTTTAAAATTTAATAGTCAAATATATTTTGATTAATAACTCAATTGAAAATATTGACCAAAATAAATATATATTAGTTGATAAATTTTTAAAAAAATTATCGATCAAATATATACTTGATTGGTATGTTTAAAAATTTATTGGTCATTCAAATGTTATTTTTTAAAAAATTTACTGATCATTTATTTAGATGATAATATTTAAAAAAATATCGATCAAAATAATAGTCCGATATCAGTCAAGTCTCGATGAAATTTTTTGGATCATCGGCCATTTGTATTGGTCGATAATCTCAAGGTTTTAGTGGTTATTTTTATTGTATGCGAGAGTACTTTTAAAATCATCAATTTTCTTTGGTAAAAGTATTTGATAATCATAAAATATTTAAGATATAAAAAATAATATGGATATACTTAGAAAATACTACAAAGTAACAATCTCATTTGACACGGATCTTAAGTTTTTAAAACTATTAAGTGGTATTAAAACACTTAATAGACTTTTAAATTGGTATTACAACACTTAATTTGTTTTAAAACAATTTGATTATTGTTGCCAAAACTGCTGTTTAATGTAATATCATATTGAGATTTATTTTTAAATGCACTTTCTCTTTCTCTCTCCGAAGGAAGAAAATATAAAATTTGATTTTGGTTATTTAATTTTTTTTTATATAATATTAAAGAATCGTGTATTAATATTAAATTGTTATATTTAAACAGAACCTTAGCAAGTTTTTTTAGAAATTATATAAAAATATAGTAGCAATCAATTAAGTTTTGGTACAAATTTAATCAAATGCTAAAGTAAGATTAGCGCAAGACAAGCAAACCAAAAATATTACTGAAATAAATATTAAATTTCAAGGATGATTGTAAGCTTCCACACTAAATATTGATGTAAAACTTAATTTAGATTTTTAAATTCTTTTTTAAAATTACTAGTCAAGATCTTTGAAAAAAAAATAAAAAAATCACACATCATAGGAACCACTTGTTTCCAAAAACTTTGTGAATCCTGAACGTCAAAGCGTTGGCGGTTTCCAATCGAACGGTAAATCGGCGTTTACACGAATCGTGAGAAAAAGGTTCCTCCGAGTTTGTGAAAGCGCAATCCCTATGGTTTAACTTTTTCCCATACATGTACCCAAAAATATACCTAAATTATTATTCGAATTTGGGTGCGAACCGTGGTCCCACCACTGCCTCCACATGCTCCATTGCCTGAACGGTGGATCGTTGGGTACTTAAATTTGGTACCTGATGTTATCTTGGCGGGAAAATGTGTCGTTGGAAGCAATTCAAATAATTTAAAATAGCGGCAAGTGGCCGAAGCGCGGAACATCTCGCGCTCTCTTGTTCTTTCCTAACTTTTCTCCTTCAGAAGAAAGAGGATTTGCTTTCGTTAGTTAATCCAATTGTTACAATTCGATTAATCAACCAATACTTGTGAATGAAAACTTCTATCTTCCAAACTTAATAGCATGAATTGCGAGTGTTGTCAAAGTGTCTTATCCCGAGTGGTAAACATGGAGACGTCTGTTGCCTGAGGTGCCGGGTTCGAGCCCTCTTAGCAACATATTACATGTTGTAATTGT
>JBBUKS010000065.1:2649773-2666098 GCA_038050645.1 Hedychium gardnerianum
GTGAAAGAAATCTCTAGACTCTAAATCAGTTTGTTGTTTCTTTTCTTTTATTATTTTTTATTTTAAAAAGAAAAGAAAAAAGGGATCATTCCCTAGGATAAAAAAATAATAATTCAGAAATAGAAAACAGAAAACCGAAAAACAAAACAACCAGAGAAACAGAAACAGGAGAGCAAAAGAAAAAAAAAACAACAATAATCAGTGGAGTGGCTTAAGGATCATCTGGGAACTGGACCTGGCTGCATCATCTTCCCACTCCAGCTGATCCCACCATGACCTGTGGCATCTGATCTCTCTCAGCTTCTCGGCTACCAAGTTCAACCTCTTCAGCCGTGGGCACTCCACCACCTCAATGCTCTCCAGCGCGGGGAACACCAACTGCCTCTCATCACTCAGCCTCTTCAACTTCGGCAGCCCCCGGAAAGCAATCTGCTTCAGGTTCGGAAACGGACTCACGCCCCTCCGGCCTCTGTTTTCTGCGTCGCCATCGTCCTCGTACCGAATCAGCTGCTCCATTTCGCTGCAGCCGTAAATGTACAGTCCGCGAAGGTGTTGGATGCAGCTGCTCCTCCAAACAATCTTAGCCTTGAGCAGAAACTCCAGCACTAGATTCTCAAGCTCCGGAAGCGCAGCGTCATCGTTCTCTCCGCCATCGCCAGCGATGGCCACCTCCTCCAGCTCGGTCGAGTGCGACACCCGAAGCCACTTCAAGCTCTTCATGCTCTGCCCGAGACCCGACGGGAGCTCGACAGCCGTCAGGCCTGGACATCCCTTGAGCAGCAGCGCCGCGGTTGCCGGCGCCAGCCGCTGGGACTGCGTGAGCATATTGAGTGCTGCAGCGTTCCCCACCGTGATGTCTAGCACCCTCAGCCGCTTGAGGGCTTCGAGCTCCCTGAGGCTGACGCCATTCCCACCCCCCGCCGGGATGGCCTTCCATGAGCTATAGCTCACGATCATGCGCAGAACTCGCAGCTCGGAGAGCGATTGGATGAGTCTTTCTGGAATGCTGGCGAGCTCAGCGGTCCAGTTGAGTCCCAAGTACTTCAGGTTTTTGAGAGAAGCCAGTTCTTTAGGCAAAGACTTGAGCTTTGTCCCGCCGAGCTCAAGGAACTGCAGACGTTGGAGGTTGCTGATTCCTGATGGGATCTCCTTGATGGAGGTGGAATGGAGGTCCAAGGCCACAAGACATGGCATGAACCTGAAGAAACCGTCAGGAATCCTCTCCAACCCGAAGTTGTTCTTCAGCTTCAAGGACACGAGATTCAAGCTCTCGGGGGCTTCTGGTAGCGCGGTGAT
Organism: Hedychium gardnerianum; assembly: GCA_038050645.1. Lineage (NCBI taxonomy): Eukaryota > Viridiplantae > Streptophyta > Magnoliopsida > Zingiberales > Zingiberaceae > Hedychium > Hedychium gardnerianum. The sequence goes on from JBBUKS010000065.1 coordinate 2,651,070, forward strand.
GCTGTTGTACCCCAACGCCATCCTTGCGGCGCCTCGCCATGTCTCTGCCTCTGGCGCCTCCATTAAACCTTCTCTTTCTCTCACGAACCACTGGTTCTCCTTCTTCCCGAACTCGCATGCAATCCATAAGATCATGGCGCGGACCATGGGGTGCATCCTCGTGTAGCCATCTGCATCTACTCTTTCTATCAGTGATGCAGAGCTCAAGATTCCAAGGAAGTAGCACGCTTTATTGTTAGCCTGCTCCATGTCCTTGAAGTCATCGAGAATGCCTTCGCCGATCCAGTATTCTTGAATCAAGTTCTTATTAAGGCGGCAGCCTTCCCAGTAGAGAGCAAAGTGCATGGCGCATGATCTCAGTGTGTCGCTGGGCAGATGATCATAGCTAAGCTTCAGAGAACATAACACCTGCTCTGCTATTCCTGGGAGCTGGACTGGGTTGTTGCCCATGATTGTCACAGCATGCTTCCATTCATCTACACTTCTTTTGCTAGCCAGAGCTCGCGCAACTGTGATCAGAGCAAGCGGCAAACCGCCGCATTTTTTAACCAAGATCTCAGCTTGATGCCGGATTCCTGGGTTAGAGTTAATCGTCTCCTCGCCTACCTTGTCTGTGAACAACCTCCAAGCTGTATCCCAAGGCAAGAGATCCACCTTGATCTTATTCTTCACGTCCATCTGGTCACAGAGCTCTTCTATTCGAGTTGTTAACATGATCTTACAACTCGATCCCTGCTTGGGGATGGGAATTCCCACAATTTGAAGGCTCAAAGGCTCCCAAAGATCATCCAAGATCAATACAAACTTCATCTTGAAGAGAACCTTGTATAGCATGGCTGCCTTCTCCTTTTGTGACTTGCTCTTCTTCCATGACAAACCTAGCCGATGCCGAATCTTATTTTGGATGCTTTCGACATCAAGGTCCCTACACGAGTCGATGAAAATAACCATGTCAAGATCAGTGGCATCTGCAAGGAACTCATTGTGGAATCTGCTCAACAGAGCGGTCTTGCCGACGCCACCCATTCCATAAATTCCAACGAGGCCCACAGCTTCATCCTCTACAGCCTGCTTTAGCTGAGCAAGCACAGCATCCATGCCCACAGTTGGTGCACTAGGCACCTCCTCAAAGTGGTTCGGAGCTGCCCTGTTGGCCACCTGATTGAAGGATCCTTTGCTCTTCAAGTAACATGCCTCTGCAATCATCTCGTTAGCTCTCCCACTGAGTCTATAGCTCGACAATATGTTCACTGCAAACCCTCCTGGAAGCATGAACCTCCTATCGACCTCTCTTCTTGTCTTGGCAAACTTGGTTTCAAGTAACTCCACCCTGTCTAACCACCACAAAACTTGGCTCCTTGGCTCCTTCCCTACTCTCCTTGCTCTGGACACATCTCTCTCAATATCATCACTCTTGCTCTTCAGTTCATGTATCTCCACAGCTAGAGAATCAAGAAATCCATTGCAGAAAAAGATATAGCTAAATGCTTGAAGGAAAAAATTCAAGATTAAGCGAAAGATAGAGGTCATAGTAACATTGCATTAATTGGCATAATTTCCACAGGCTGATGTTTGCTATGGCAACCTAAAAGATCATGTGGTGAAGATTGTATGGGAGATTTTTTTTTTTTTTTCACTCAAGACAAAAAAAACATGGCTAGTCGACAAAAAGGAAGCTGCATATATCAAGGAAAGAAAAATTGAACAGCTGAGAAGTGTTGGCCAAACCTGATGGATGAGGAAGAAGCTATAAAAATTGAAGAGGTCAACCATAAATGAAACACAAAGGCAATCCAACAATATCCTTTGATCAATAGAAACGATAAGCCAAACATGGAAAAGATGAACGAGATTGGAGTGAGAAGAAATTTCTTGGAGCAGAACCTGGAGGCGAAGGATTGAACAGTCCCATGGAGTATCAGTGGTGTCCAAGAACACCAAAACTTGCGCAAGAAACCCATTCATGTAATGATGCCCACATTATCTGAGTCAGGGAGTCTCTGACCATTTCAAAGTCGTAATAAGAACAATTGACAAAATGGCTTAGCAAAAGTGACCTGATATAAAAAGCTGGTGTATGCCTTTTTGTTATTCAATTGTGAAAGCTAACTTAATTATCTTTTTTTCTTGCTTTTAATAATATTAATCTCTCTCTCTCTTACTTTCAATAGAAGAAAAGAAAGTGGTTGGATGCTGCTTTTGAGCCACTTCCTGTCAAAGAAAGAGATGGATTATCTTTAGAAGAAGAATATTAATGAGCATGAGATTCAAAATGGTGGGTATATATTCTCCTTTAATGATGCTTTATTAAAAGATTAAATATTCGTCCAATGGTAAAGATGACGATGAAGTATGGTTATTTTCTCCAAACCTATTACAATTATATGGACAGTCCATTATCTTACTTGGTATTGATAATCATGGAATCTCTTCCAGATTTCTCCAGCAAACAGAAAGTTAATATAAATCTTAATCTTCTACTAAAGAAACAGGTGTTAAAGAGGAATAAACCATTAATTCGCTGCAGGTAAGCTCTCATGTGCAACCATTACTTTTTAGTGGAAAATGATATCTGCCAAATCAACGATATAATTTGTTAACCTTCAAGAAGTTAATTAATTTTTGGCAAACAGATGCCATAGGAATACTGTAGCCATACCTTGGGTCCACGTCACTTTAGTTTATGCATCTAGAACTCTTATTATTAGTGCATCTAAGCATATAAAAGTAAAAGTCAACTTTGATAAACGAAAAAGTAATAGTCAACAGATGATGAACCAGTTTTCTTTTTCTCCATAAAGAAATTCCATAAACAGGGCCAAAGCAAAATAAATAATTAATGCAACAAAGTCCTGTAGCTTTTCATCAGAAAGCCAGGTCTTTCTACACTCAAGGGCATGCTATAGATAATCATACTTCATGTATGTGAACACAAAATTCTCAATTTTTAGATAATATTAAGACAGCATAATAATTAGTCTAAGCATCAACCCAACAAGTGAATCTAGAATCTTAAACTAGCACTAATAATGGTACATGACAAGACCCCAATGTTAAGCAAATAAACACAAGCTCCCTACACATTTGCATCGAAAAGTAAAGGGCAGAAAAAAAAATTTAAAACCTTGGTAGAAGCAAAAGCTTGATGTACCTAGTGACAGCTTCACACCATCAGATTGAAGGCTCCACACCTCATTCACTTCAAAGACTGGTGTTTAGTGGAGAGGTCTTGAATGTTCACTTCAAAGAATAGGTTTAGCGGAGAAATTTCACAACATTGAAACAGAAAGTAGCATTACATCAGCGTATGTAAACTCGGAAACATCTATGGCATGGTGCAGCGCAACCCAAGAACAGGACCACGCAAAAATTAGGATTTCTAGGGTGAATTTGTTTAGCGGATGGTCCAGTCGACAAGTTAATGAACGAATCATATAAGGCTTGCACTGACTAGCCATCCCCAAAACAAAACAAATATAATGTTCACAATCCAGCAGAACAAGTTCATGAACAACAAAAACAGAAATTGAAGACAATGCTAATCAACTAGTTTTATCAACTCACTCGTCGCCAATGCCATTAGTTGAAGGCAACAAGGCAACTTCCTGCGCGTGTGATAGCATCGAGTGGTCAGAATAGTCGAGCAAACTACTGATTGTCCGAGCCTTCACCACTCCAATCTTCTTCCTCTTGCTACTCGTCATCTCCGCTTCATCCTCCTCTTCTTCTGCTATCTTATCAGCTCCATTACTATCAGTGACACCAATATTGCAGGGATCATAATCCGACTGCTGCAGCCTTTGCTTTACTTCCTCTAATTCCTCCTCCTCCTTTTGATGGCGGGATAAAGTGGTACCGTTCCTTGCATCGACGCTGCCCCATCTAGGCTTACTCGTCCCCAATTGACCTCTCGCGGAAGCGCTCATGCTCCTGAGCCGTCCTTTGCCGAGATGGTGCTCGCAGAGAGAGTAGCCGACGAGCGTCTGCTGACAGCACCGCCACCCCCTTCCATTCACGCGGCTGCACCGTGAACCCTCCATCAGCACCGCCGGGCTCCTCCGCTGCCGTTTCTTCCCGTTCAAATTCAGCCCTTTATCCGTTTCCTCATGAACAACCATAGTGCAACTACTGCTAGCAGAAGCCGGGCCAGCGCCGGCTCTCAACCTCGCCTTCCCCTTGGCCTTTCCTCCCCCTGGCCCATTTCCATGATCTACCGCGACTGAGCTGCCACTCATCAGCTCACCGCTATTGATCCCATCTTTCCCTCTTCCCCGTTGCACACTACTACTACTGCTTCCGCTGCTGTCACTGCGTCGGCGGCTCCCCGAATCTGAGCATGGACTCGAACAAGTCGCAGGCAGTCCATTGCAACGACTCCCCCCTAAATCATAACGATACCGATCCCCAACCGGGTGCAACTTTTCCCTCTCTCCAGCTTCCCTGCCTTCGCCTCCAAGACTCCCATTTCGCGACGCGCGTGATGGATCTGGAGAAAGAGGCAGCGAGGAAGAAGCTCGCCGGCGGATCCGCATGGCAGGACGACAGATTGGGAGCAGAAGTAGAGAGAGAGAGAGAGGGCGATGTGGTTGGATGAGAGAGGAGAGAGAAAGGGAAGAAAAGGGAACGGTGGTGCAGTCCAGATTTAATTAGAGGAGTGGAGTGGAGCAGCTGCAGCCGCTGGCAAATCAAATCAAAGCCCATCATCGTCCGTCATAGTTACTCACTTCACTCCCTTGGCCAGTTGGCCGTCAACTGAGAGGGTTGGTTTTCTCTTTTTAGAAAGATAAAAAAATATAACTGTCTGAGTAATTTAATTAAAAAAAAAAAGAAAGGAAAGGCAAAGTGGAATGTTAGTGGTGAACTGTGTCTTGTTCATGAAAATAGCATGCAATAATTTTGAAAAATGAGATCCCTTTTTAGTTAAAAAAAAACAGTAGAATTTGCCCAAAAGTATTGACGAATTATTTTCACAATATTAAATTATTGTCACTATAAATTACAAAAAAAAAGAGTAGTTTTATTTAACAATAAATTAAGATACTTCAAATTGAAGCCGTGTAAATATTTCACGAGATTTTAAGAAAATAAGAAATAGAAATGGAAGAAATTTATATAATTTGTTATAATTTATATATTTAATGCCCAAACTTGGTTATAAACTTATGATTTGATTTGATTAGTTTGTTTTAAATTGAATTAATAATGATTAATCATTTTACTATTATGGCTATCATCTCACTTGCGATTTTTTTTTGTTAATTCATATATATAATTTTTGTAATCGATTAATTCTAGAAAGTACGATGGATTCGAATCTGGTTATATGAAAATTCATAGTAAGTAATGATTTCTAAGATTTGAGATTTAATTGTTTGAGTTTTTAAAGTTTTCTCCACGCGAGACAATACCTAAGTAGACTTGACCTCACACGTCCCTTAGTATTTTAAAATTTTAAAATGATTTTTAAGTAAAAAATTAAAATTAAAAACTTTTAAAGACAATTACCAAATAAATAAGTTAAAAAATATATATTTATTCAGAGCAATTGACCTTGCAAATGGGTAACTTCCAAGTTAAAATCATAATTAAGCAATTGGAGGGTAAATGAGTCATTCCGTTTTGTGGTCCATTCCATCAGCAATTACACGGGCACCTCCAACTCCGTTACTCTGATTCCGCCGCGTCCGTCGTTTTAATCGACCGCCGTGCAATGACGCCTTCGGTGATCTCCATCTTCGCCATCTGAAACCCCCTTCCAATCCGAGTCGCCTACACCCTTGGAATCAGCCATCGATCGCCACCGACATGGTTGCTCTTCTATTTGTTCAATAATATCTTCTCATTTTAGGTTTGGAAGGTCTGTTTATTTCTCGCTTTTTATATATGCCAATCTTATCAATTTGTGATGTAGACTATCTTCCAGGGATAGTCTATCAGATATGAAGCGTCTTTGTGGCTGTTATTGCATTGCAAACTATTAAATTCAATTAGGCAGAAAGAACTCAACTTTTTTATTTACACGGTTGCTCTTCTATTTGTTGCATAATATCTTCTCATTTTAGGTTTGGAAGGTCTGTTTATTTCTTGCTTTTTATATCTGCCAATCTTATCAATTTGTGATGTAGACTATCTTCGAGGATAGTCTATCAGAAATGAAGCGTCTTTGGGGCTGTTATTGCATTGCAAACTATTAAATTCATTTAAGCAGAAAGAACTCAACTTTTTTTATTTATTTTTTAAAAAATCGGATGTGGATTATCCAAATTGCAGTGCACGCTTGAGTGAGATTGAACGCTACTATCTTACAGAGTTTCCATAGATTACTTTTTCGAACATGGATAGATGAGAGTGGGTTCAGAAAGACGCATCAAACTAGAGGTTTAGATACATATTATGTTAGGTTCATGACAACTCTTTCAACTCCATTCTTTTGATACACTTCGAGCAGGTCAGTTAACAACTTGAAGTGTTGTTCCAGCTTATCAAATATATCTGGAAAAATAGTTCTATGCCATGCTAAGAATTTTACTTGGTTTCAAACCTTTTTAGTGTTGGAAGGTGAAATGCAGCACCTGGAACAAATCTCGTTCAGTTGCACAGAGGGAAATCTCATGAAAATGGAAAACTTTACTAAGGCAACTCACATGCGGGGTGTAGATCTCCTTTTATGAAGAAAATAAAGACTACTCCTAAGGACAGTCTAATTTACTTGGTTACTAATAACTAGTAAAATTTAACAAATCTATAATGAAAATTTTAAAACCTAAAATATTTAATACCCTAAAATCTTATCCATTGCATTAATATATCTTCACCAAAATGGATATACCTGACTAGGCATCATTAGCTATTAACTTTCATACCTTAGGAACCGGAAAAGATTGATATGAATCACAAAGACTTGGTTCCAAATCAACCAACCTAACTAAAATCCAAAATTTCATATTTAAATGATGACAAATGCCAATATCTATCAAGATGAACACGGGATTAGTTTGACAGTGTATTTAACTACTCAAAGTAGGCTATTCTGTTACTTGTACCTTCACCCTTAATCATTCGCTTTAACAGAAGATGGAAACTGCAGAATTACTTTAACTTCCTTGCATTGACTGAAATTCCATAAAGCTATATGTTAAGCTTGAATTTTCTTTTCAATCTTAAAGTCCTAAACTCAGCATTTATGCTTCTGTATGCATTCAGTTAATCTATCCATCATACAATTATGAAGTATGACTACAAGATTAATTTGCATTTTGCAGATCATAGTTATATTACAAATGTTATATTTATATGCTTTGTTAAATCTTCTATGCTAATCTTATCATATCCTTTTTCTTCTTTAATTACAGGTAATACACTGAGATACTATTAAGTGACTGTTTGCTGTGTGTCTTCTTGAGAAGTTCTGGATTGATTGCATTTAATCATTGTTATTTAAGGACCACTAAGTTAGTTGTTCTCAAAGTAGAACAAACAGTTTTTGCTTTGGTCTGCAATCTGCAAAGATTTTTGCGTCATGTCCGATGCACGCCCAGACCACGATGATGATCATGATGTGAAAGAAAAGAGAGTCCTTCCTTCGGGGGTCGGTTCTAGGGACACAAAAGATAAGTCATATGGAAAAGCTTTGGTTGATGCTTCTATAGGGGAATTAAATAATGTAAAAAGAAGCAACAATTCTTACCCACCTGAAACATCTCAGAATAGGAAGGATTTTTCAAAATTGCTGGTAATGAACAACACTGAAAGTTTGCCTGACATTTTCTTGAGCTGCTCATTGCATAATTACTGATGACTTTCATATATCTTGACTTTGACAGGAAGGTGTAGTATTTGCACTGTCTGGGTTTGTTAACCCTGAAAGGGCTGCAATACGATCTCAGGCACTAGAGATGGGGGCAGAATACCGACCAGATTGGACCTCAGATTGTACAATTCTAGTGTGTGCATTTTCAAATACTCCTAAATTTAGACAAGTCAAATCTGATGGTGCTACGATCGTGTCAAAGGTCATATTCTTTTGCTTAATCCTTATAGAGTTCATTTGTCTTCTATTGAATAATCATAGGACTATTTTATATCAGAACTATTTATTGATGGAAAACAACTTGCCACCCTGTGCTACTGCATGTGTTTACATTCTTGCTGCTTGCTTGTTTCTTGTAAAATTTTCCACATAACTAGCATGGCATTAAGTTCTTTGCTTTGAGTGTTTTGCATTAACATTCTAGTTGGGTTTTTTTTTTTCCTGTCCCATTGTTATTTTAACTCATGAAAATTCGATGAGTTTTTCTGAACATGCGAGGAACAACCATTCACATTTATTTCTTCTAAGAGAATTATTTTTTATACGTGAGAAAAAAATCAAATTGTTCTTGTCATCTTGTGCATTTCTTAACAGTTACATGGTTTGCGAATCTTAGAGACCTTTCTGTAGTTTATTCAGGACAACCAATCAATATTTGTTAGCTTTCTATCACCATTTACCGACATGTAATTGCTATTCATCTTTGAAATGTTGCATAACTGAATTTCTTATAGATAGTTCAATAATCAAAATGACAGCAGTGTTTTCTAAATCTTAAAAAATGACTGACATATTTTATCAATCCTTGTCTATTAATGAGAACTTGTCACCGTAGAGTTGGGTAAAAAAGTTTAGGAGGAAATATCTTTTGGTTTTTTACTACTTATGATAATTGTTTGAGATCAACCAATGTGGAATACATGACTACATCTGACATTCTGTTATATATTCTCAAATAATCCTAAATTTGTACTTTGGTACTCCATATTTTGTTTTCTATGACCAATACAGTGAGTTTTGAAATGGCTAGAGGAATTTACTTTTGCTGTTTCATACTTATTTGGCTTTTTTGTAAGGTGCACATGATGAATTATCACAAAATTTTCACTTCAACTTTTGTAGGAATGGATATTTGAGTCCTACATCCAGAAAAGGCTTGTTGACATTGAACCTTACCTTATGCATGTTGGGAAACCATGGCGAAACAATAGCAAGCAGTTTGATACCAATCAAGGTATTTCGTTGGCTTGCATAGTCGATACTTTTAATGATAGCCAAAGTATTATTTTCCTCGCATTTCATTGATTGAAATTTGCAACTTTTATGTTTGATTACGTGATTATTTATTCCAAAAGTTTAGGCAACTTGGAAATCACCCAAGCAACAGTTTTATATTTGTAATATTCCTCTCTTGTTTGGTTGGCTAAATTAGACTAGTTTGGCGCAAGTCTAGCATGTGGACTAATTTCCTAGGCATGTTTTTAAAATTTCTAAGACTTATAGGATTTGACCTGGAGACCTACTTTTTTGATACGATGCTAAATTCTCTTTGGTGGCAATTTTGTCTCAAAACTTAAGCTATTTGGAGAAAGAATAATCTATATTTTTATTAAGTTCTCTAACACTCTCCTTATATGTGGGTAGGTGGCCTTGATCAGTTGATTGTCCAAGCTCCACACTGAACTGATTTGAGTGTGTGTTTCTTTTAGATTATTAGCATTAGACTTCTTTCTCTGGTACTTTTGATAGGAATGAAGTAATCCTTCTATTTCACAAGGTGAATTATGTTTTTAGTTATGATGTTTGAAAACATTCTACTTCAGTGGTTATATGTAGAAGTGAACAATTATGTTTGATTTTTACTTTTTTGTTCGTTTGTTCCAGTAAATAAAGTCCAAGACATGAATCTCTTCTCGTTTCTTATTCTGTCTTACTTCTTCTCTTCTTATACATTTGAAACTTCCATGTAGTGTCTCTTTTTTCTGCTATATGGCGAATGCTATCAGTAGCATGCTGCATTTCTGCAGGTACAATGATGGTAATAGTTCATAGTAAAGAGTAAGTGAATTCATCCCGAGTTAGTCAGTCAATGATTTAAACCTAGACTGCACCAAACTGTACGACTTCATGCTTATACATCAGTTGTTTGTCGGATGTCATGGTTCCTGAACAGCCATACATTCAGTATTTTGACTGAGCCAGGTGTTTGGTCCAATTTGTTAGATAACTAGGCAAAATTTTATCAGCTATGCTTGACCTGATATCAGTCAATGACTTGTATTGTTCAGTATAGATGCCAAAGATTTTCTGTTGAAAATTTATTTTCTGCTCTGCTCTTCAATTGAGGTAAGGATCCTTTAGGGCTCATCCAATCAGACAGAGAAAAAGAAGAGGAAGATGAAAAGATTTGTTTATATCAAAATATAAATGCCTGATGCCAGCGTTACTTCATTAAGAAAAGAGAAAAATTCTGTGATCGCACATGTGCCAATTTCGTTTCTATACCCAAGATTAGAGAAGATACGGATTCTGATAAATGCTTGCCTTGATAGGTTGATGGCCGTTCCATGGCACCACATGCTTCTTTCTTTACGCACATATAAGACACTTTAGCTTTGCTCTTAGTTTCAGACATCAACCACAAACATTCTTTCCATTGATAGCATGCTATAATCTAAGGCTCCTGCTATCAAGCTGTGCAAAACCTCAAACATTTATAATGCAATTTCATTGACCCGGATATGCTGCTAATTGTACAAATATGCTGCTTTATCTTTGCTCAGTTTCATTCTTTCCCTTGATAGCATGCTAGAATCTAAGGCTCCTGCTATCAGGTTGTGCAAAACCTCAAACATTTAGAAGGGAACTATCATTGACCCATTGCTAATTGTACAAATATGCTCTTGATATTTCATTCCTTAACTTGCAGATCAGAACGTTGCCCAACATGAAGAATCTCTACCACAGTCTCAGAAATCAGATATGAAGTTTAGCGGATCCAAAAGACATGTGATTTGTATTCATTTTTTTTATTGGTTTCAGATGTGATTATCGATGAACCATTTTTTTATTTATTTCCTTGATAAGGATTTAACTTAAAGCATTATATGGCAAATCAATTGGCTAATATCATATAATTTGTGAATACAATGAGATTTTTGCTTTTTCTTTAATATTTTGTCACCATTATCATCTTGCTAGGCACATTAGTTTTGCCATGTCTTTGTTTATTTGGAAAATGTAATCAATTAAAGCTCTAAAATAAGATGTAAGGAGGAAGAAAAGTGAATGTTTGAGAACTATATGGAATTGCCAATTTTGTGTATCTTAGGTTTCCCTAACGTGAATGAAAACATTTTTGGTTCTTGTATAGTAATGTTGTCTGTAGCAATATGAAACATTTTATTCCATCGGTTGACCAACACATGAAATGCGTTGAGATATGGAACAATTCCATCTCTGACCAATATTAAGGTTCCCTCCTTGTATGTGGACATGGCAACATTATTCTTCTTCCATCGCTAGCTTTGATCAATGTCTCCTTCCTTGTTAAGATTCCAGCTTTGGCGCCGCATTTTCTTTTTCTTCTTGAGACACTAGACGACATGGAGAATGGAGAGACATGTTCTCAGCTCCTCTCCCCACACTGTTGCAATCGGTGTCTTCTCCTCAGTTTCTCCTAATTTGTGCCGCCACCACCATGTGTCAGCTTGCCAACATGACACTTGTAGCATCTTGTGCCTGCCAGACACTGAATCCCACCATGAAATGAGACTTTAAATGTTGGTTAGAGCTAATTTGGTTATAACTAATAGTTTGTCTATATTTACATATCTGAATGGATTCCTATGCTACACATGTTATTTGTCCAAAATTTTAAATTCTGGCAACAACTTAGATGCATTATCTTAAGAAAAGATTAATTCAATTTAGCTCTTAATTTTCTTAAGATAACATCAAGAACACAAATAAAAATGAGGGAATATTTTTCTTCAATTGTGATAATTACTTTTACTGTCATCTTTAGACAATGTCTTTTCATTTCATTCCTTGAACTTTATAAAGCCAGGAGTAGATTGAATTATCGTTACAAGGATTTGAATCTCTAAGATATTATGAAAAATGTACTTTTGCTTCAATTTATTCTTTTCAAATGGATATGTGTCACCTTATTATAATTAAGAGTAATCTATTTTGTCTTTCAATTCCTACCAAACTTGAAGAAATTTTCCCTTCTGCTCGTCTTTGGGTCATGTTTCTTCCATAGATCATATTCGTAGATCTACAGTTCATAGGCTTAATTGCTATGGGATAATATGAATTGTATGGTTGGCCAGCGTTGGGCATGAGTCAACATAAAATAAAGTTAAAATCATCGAACACTCCCCTTTTGGAAAGCCTCATGTTCAACCCTTTTTGTGGGAACATTATATATTAGGCTATTCCTATTTATTTTTGTTAAATGGAATTTCTTTGGATATATACATACCCATACATAGACATTCTTGAAGTGAATTGCTTTTCTTAAAGGGTATGGTATGGATAGTTGTGGTTAAACCCTGTAAGGAACATTTGTGTTAATTTGATATCTGTCATTTCTTTTCAATTAAGTTGATGTTTCAACTAGTTTGTGCATGCCAGAAACAGATGTTCACTAGTTTTCTTAGAATAATCGAACAATAATGCATATTTGAGTATAAGTAAGAAACACCCACTGAAAATATTTGGTTAAAACTAGGAGTTTGTAGACATGCCTTCCTTTTATCCATAATAATTTGTGAAGATTTGGCAGATATATTTATGCATGATATATAGAGTGGGAAGAATATGTATTACTTTATGAATGAAGAGTATCCTAAAATTCTATTCATTTTAAAATCTCTTGACATTTTGTAGGATATTTGTTTTCTTCAAAGGATATAGTTGTATTCTTTTCAATTGGATTGAAAGGACAAATACTGGTTTGTTTGTTCGAGCATAGTGGGCAAGCTGATACTCAAACTAATCACTGGTGCTGTGTCATACTTTGTTAAACTGGGTGACAGCTTGTCTCAAACTCTTAAGCTACTAGGAAAGAACCAGCTATATATCTATGGTTTACACATCCAAATACGCTAGCAGGTCTCAAAGACCTGATTGTGCAATTGGTTCAAGTGATGATGAGCTGAACGACATGGATGAGAGTACTTTCATACATTGAGCTGGGAAATCTTTCAGTTTAGATGCATATTGAACCTGCATGGGGAGGGCATTAAACATTTAAATTTGGACAAATTGATCACATTATTCTATAGTGTTGTATTTGCAAAGTTGTTAGGCATGCCCACTATTAGGATAGAAAGTCTACCGTAGTGGATTAAGTGTAATCTTGACTGCATCCTGCAAGATTGCAGATAGTGCATTTTCACCATAATGTTGAGGGAGCTTTGACATAACTTAATAACTACATATCTCTCTGTGAAAACCAAGTTTTCTTTTCAAAATTTTGTAACTTGTGTTTAAGTGTTAGCTTCAATGCAGGAAGCTACTGATGTTGACAGTCAATTTTCTCCTTCCAAGATAAAAAAATGGGCTATAGATGATTTGCATAAAACAATGACATGGTTGGAGAGTCAAGATGAAAAAGTGAGTTCACTTGTATACTATCACAGAAGTCACTCATTGAGTTGGTACAGTTTTGTGTCTTTGTAGTTGATGAATGCAAGATAATGTTTTGTCTGATGGTGGTGTTTTATTTATTTTAATACTCATTAATCCAATTTTTTAAACTAATTTATCAATTGCTGCATCTTTAAGGTTTCTATGAGGCTATATTGTTCACTTTGAAGAACCTTTTTTTGAGCATTAAGAAAAGAATACTTTTCTCTAAAATTTTCTATTGGTTTGTGATTCTGTAATGTCACAGCTACAATCTAATTTACCTTGCTTGGATTTCTATCTTGACAGCCAGATGAGAGTGAAATCAAAAGTATAGCTGCAGAAGGAATTATTACTTGTCTTCAAGATGCAATTGATTCTCTCAGTCAAGGTCATGTAAGTTTTTTTCTTGTATGTTATTCATGTTCATACCGAGAAAAATTCATGGCAGTAGTCAACCAAAAGATGGTTGAACATGCATGTTGTTGTCATCTTTTGTTGAATTACCTTAGGCTTCGTTATAACTACAGAACTTCCTTATAGTCCAAGAACTCTGGTGTTAAGTCAAACTCTAAAATTAACCTCCACTCCATACTTTTCTGGTGTTACGGCTTAGGAAATGGAACAAGTCTGAATGCATCGGAAAAAGTTGGCCTTTTCAGTGAATTCTTTTCATTGTTTTTACACTTTTGAGTTCTCAAGTATCAAATCCTTCAATTCCTTATCGTAGCTTTTAAGCTAGCCATGCAAATGTTGATCTGTACTGTTTAGGATGTTCGGCTTGCTAGTGAGCAATGGAAGTTTGTTCCTCGTGTTGTTAAAGAGCTGGTGGAACTTGAGGAGAAAAGCAGTAAAAAACCACCAACTTCGAAGAAAGTGCTGCATGAGTTAGCTTTAAAGTGCAAGGAGATTTATGAAGGCGAGCTTTTGCATGTAGATTACACTAAAATAAAGCAACAGAAGATTTTTCATGACGTGGAGGAAGAACCTGCGGATGATCCTGGGGCGGACAGTGATGAGACAATTGAAATGACAGAAGAAGAAATTGAGCTTGCATACAGACAATTTTCTGAGAGCTGTTAATGGCAAGTAAATGTAGATTGAACTGAAACCTGAATTCAAGTTTGAGGACCTAGAATTTAAGATTATTTTCTAGTGGATTGAGTCGTATGAAACATTTTCTCCTCCATTAGCCTTGAGATTTTGGAAGATCCACTCACAAAGCTAGTGCATACTGTGGGCCAACAGTGCGATGAGTATCTGGATTGCTAGATGACTGAACAACAAATTGTATCCTACGGCTCTGGGAGAACGATGACCTTTTTGTTAACTAAAATACCAGTGTGTAAAAAGTACCTCTACAAGTGAGTCACCACACATTAGCAATTTCTAAGAAATACTTGCCTGTTCTTTGTTTATGTTACATAGTACTATCTTTTGCCCAACAAAAAAAAAAAAGGAGAAAAAACTAGAGGTATCATTATTTTATTTTTGCTGGTAAGCATTTGCATATTTTGTTGACGATACTATTGAGATTTTTTATATAATTCTTGATACTGAAACAATGTAGACAAATGTACAA
>JBBUKS010000065.1:2679769-2700431 GCA_038050645.1 Hedychium gardnerianum
GTGGATGAGGACATATAACCGTACGTACCCTAATGAAAGAGTGAAAGAAGAACGTTACAAGATCTACGCAGAAAACGTCAACTTCATCAACTCCTTCAACAAAGGGAACCACAAGTTCACACTGAAAGCCAACAAGTTCGCCGATTTAACCCACAAGGAATTCACGAAGACTTACACCAACCGGGGGCTCTCGTACTACAGACGTGGTGGTAGTTCATACCACCCGTCCTTGCCTGGTAACCGCAGTACACCTCAACCTTATAGCATTAACTGGAGGGACAAGGGCGCAGTCACTGGTGTCAAGGATCAACGAAATTGCGGTGAGCATTAATTAACGTAACTAAATTCAATTACTTTCATGCGTTGCTCATTGTTTGCAGTCGATTGCTTGCAAATTAAATAATTAAACAGGTTCTTGTTGGGCGTTCGCTGCCGTAGCAGCAATAGAAGGCATCATTCAGATTAAGACAGGTAAATTAGTATCGCTGTCGGAGCAAGAGATCGTAGACTGTGTACCACCGCAAAAAGGGTGTACGTCGTCATGCGACTGCGGGTTGGTAAGCAAGGCTTTTGACTTTGTGATCCATAATGCTAGTCTGACAACCGGAGACAAGTACCCATACAAGGGAGTTCCTGGAGCCTGCAATTTTAGTCTGAATTCTACTACTTTTCAGACTCAAGCTAGTGGTGTTACAATAACCAGATATGAGTCGGCTAAAGATGAGACGGAACTTTTGAAAGCTGTGGCCAGGCAACCGGTCACAGTCTCTGTCGCAATAAACACTACTATCTTGCAATCTTACGACGCTGGTGTCCTCACTGAAATTGGCTGTGGAACTGATATCAACCATAGCATGACGTTGGTGGGCTACGACAGTACTGAGAACGGCATCGACTACTGGCTCTTGAAGAACTCGTATGGACTCCATTGGGGTGACAACGGGTATATGAAGATGGCTAGAGGTGTGAATGGAGGAATTTGTAAAATCACCGAGAAAGCTTTCTACCCGGTTATCGACTGAGACTGCGCAAAGATAGAGATGTATGGCTTGATAACAGATCATTGTACTAGTTTAATTAATTGTTACGTAGTTAGCTTGGTATGATAGTCACATGCATGGAATATAATATATATATATATATATATAATGTCAGGATCAAAATATGATCTATATATATCTAATTTTATTAGACAACATATCTAATTGAATTTTAAAATGACGTACGTAAGTAAACAACTCACGGTGATGTTCTAAGCAAGATAAAAAAAAAAGTAATGAATTCAATCATTATTCATTAGCCACCTTATCTGCGCAATTAATTAAGTTGAAAGGAAAATACATGCTTTTGGTGCATGAATGAGAAGAATATTTAAGCAATTTACATGTACATGTCTATATTGACCTTGAATGAGAAGGAAACCACACTTGTAATTCAATTAGTATTTGCATGCTTCACTAGCAATTATCCATTGAATCCTAGAATGGAGGCGATCCATTTACAAGCAATCAGCTTTGAAAAGTCCTTTTTTTTTTTTAATCCGGTATTTAACTCTCGGTCTTATAGAAATTTTTTATTGATCAAGATAAATCCAAAAAATATAGATGACTCTTGATATAGCACCTAGTATTAGGAATAATTCAAATATCGCTAGTGTAGAATGCCCAATATGAAAATAGAACTTGTACGAGGAAAACACACTCTTTACCGTGCACCTCGCCCCAAGGGCTTTTGAAAAGTCCTCTCGCAGTTAAGCAAAGTGATAAGAATTCACTGTCGCCGAAACCTAGACACTTAAATTACATATAAAAAAAATCAAAACAGATTGTGAACATTATTAAGTTCATTAAAAAATTTATCCAAAAAAAATACTGTGAACGTTCAAATTAGTTATTTTTTTACTATAAAACCATGCATATCATAGACTCCTCAAGAATCTAAAGTGAATTTTTCAAAGATTTCATTTTGATCTAATTAGGAGCTGTCGGTAAGCATTTTAATGATTAATTACAAATCTAAGATTTAATTTCTATCTATAATATATTTCAGGAGTAATTTTCTTTTAGTGAGATAACAGATTTAAGAACGTTGAATGTCGAATCATGACTATTTTTTGATTTATCCTGACAATAAGTGAAAATTTTTAAATTCATCGTCTTTAGAATTAATCGATTAATTAAATATTTGAATTATAAAAAAAACAAAAAAAAATTGTCAATCAAAACTCTTTTTTCACATAGTTTAAAACTAATTACATATTCTTAAATTGGTTGCACGCAGTCGCGCCATCAATGGCGCAAGCAGAGAGAAGAATCTTAAAGCAGAAAATAGCGGCTGAAACGCCTATTATAGATCCTGAGGCAACGCAACGCAACGCTTGCACTCCACCACCAACCTTTGACCTTCAGTTTATTTATTCCGAGCTCGACCCTCCACTTCTACTCCAGTGGTCGGATCTCGTCTCTATAAATCGATCCCCTCTCTCTCAGAGGCAGCACAACAGATCAAATTGTCAAACGTTAATTAATTTGCTAAGTTTAATCTCTTGTAAATGAATTCTGCTTCCATGATGGCACGAGCAGTGTGCTTGCTCCTCATCGCCCTCCGTCTTTCCCTTCTTGCGGCAGCAAGCTACAACGTAGTCGACTACGGTGCGGTGGCTGACGGCCGCACCGACTCAGCCAAGGCCTTCCTCGCCGCATGGTCGGCAGCCTGCGGCGCCAACAAGCCTGCGAGCATTTACGTGCCGGCCGGCCGGTTCCTGGTCGGCCAAGCCGCTTTCCAAGGCCCCTGCAACAACAGCGCCATCAGGCTCTTCATCTCCGGCACCCTCGTCGCTCCCTCCGGATACACCGCCGCCGCCAATTGGTTGCTGTTCAAGTACGTCGACGGTGTGTCCATCGTCGGCGGCACCATCGACGGCCGCGGTCAGGCCTTTTGGGCGTGCAAGAATGCCGGCCGGAGCTGTCCACAAGGCGCCACGGTCGCTAATCTACTAATTCGAGTGCATTTTTTCCGATTAAAATTTGAAATTAAAGCATTGATTGGGTGCGTGCAGTCGTTGGCGATAGCGCTGTCGACGAACGTGGTCATCAGAGGATTGGCTTCCCACAACAGCGAGGTGTTCCACCTCTCGATCTTCGCCAGTAGCGGCGTGAAAATACAGGGCGCCAAGATCATCGCGCCGGGGGACAGTCCCAACACCGACGGCATCCACATCCAGAAATCGACAGAGGTCAGCGTCGTCAGCACGGTTATAAAGACCGGCGACGATTGCATTTCCATGGGAGAAGGAACCAGCAACGTCTGGATCGAGAAGATTCATTGCGGCCCGGGACACGGCATCAGGTCATTGATTCAGCTTTCGATGATCAAATGCATGGTTTGATTTGTTTTTATATATAATATAATGGTGGTTGAATCGTTAACGGTGCAGCATCGGGAGCCTGGGGGCGACGCCGTCGGAGACCAGAGTGCAGAACATCACGGTGACTGCGGTGACCTTTTCGGAGACGCAGAATGGGCTGAGGATCAAGACTTGGGGGAAGCCGAACGCCGGCTTGGTGGAGGGCGTCACCTTCTCCCACGCCGTCATGCAGAACGTGAAGAACCCCATCGTGGTCGACCAAAACTACTGCCCCGGCAACGTCGACTGCCCCGGCCAGGTCCGTATAGATCTTCAAATCTCATCTCCAGTGCTTGATAGCTATCCAGGGATCAAACGCAATTTTTGGTTTGGCATTGCAGAGCTCTGGAATCAGGATCAGCCAGGTCTCGTACATGGACATCCAGGGGTCGTCGGCGACGCTGGTGGCGGTGAAGTTCGACTGCAGTCCGACGAACCCATGCAGGGGACTGGATTTGCGCGATATAAAGCTGACTTATTTGGGAAACAAGCAGGCGGAGGCCTACTGCAAGAATGCGCAGGGAAGCGCCGCCGGCACGATGAATCCTCCCAGTTGCATTTGATGAACCCTCGTGAATTATGTGTAATTAAGTGATTATTTTGGAGCCTCTGCTTCATTTGTAGAAATGTAAGAAAGCGATTCTAAAATATGTTCGAATTATTTCGACCAAAAGAAAGAAACTAGTAACTTTGGGGAAAAACATAATGCGTTGGTGCATTTGTGAGGATTGACAAAATAAAAAGAGTACAAGATAAAACAAGATGGGGGTAACAAGATGAATTCTACTTCCATAGCTCAAGAATCCCATTGGTTTTTAGTTCTTTACTGATCAGACAACTAAAACAGAGAAGTCCTGCATGCCAATACTAATCACCACTATCATATAGCACCTGCATAACCTGATCGTTAACTTATTTCCCAGCTCTTGCTTCTACTAGCTAGCAGGACCTACAAGAACCCCCTGTGTGGAGCCTTCTTTCTGGCTAGTATCCTCCTTGGTCTCACTATCTCCCTTTCTTATCTTAATCTTATACTTCAACTCGAACTCTGAAATTTCCTTTTTCTTCTTCTCTAATGCCTCGTTAAGGCGAGCGATGACCTCTTCGAGACCTTCCTTATTACGTTGAACAGCAGGGAGGACTTCGTTGATCGTTCTCTCGACCAGCACGCCGCCAACCATTCGATAGCAGCGTCTTGTTGGATCGAGTGGTTGAATTGCCCCAATTACAAGGGAGTGTTCACTCACTTCCATCTCCAGCTCAGTGATCTTTGAGTAAATTTGGTTAACTTCTGTGCGCATGTTGGCGTATGTGTTTAAAATTAGTTGTTCATTCATCTGCAGCTCCCGACTGTCACTGCCAGCTCTGCTCGCCATTCCTCCTGTGTAATGCATTGCAGGCGATATGAGAGACAAATACATAAAGTAGACATGAAGAAATAGACAAAGGATTTGTTGCAAAATGAGGGATATCATCTCAGCTTTGGTCCTAAGCTCAGGGAAAGCCTTGAAGGACTCTTACCTATTTCTTTTTGTTTACATGCTAAGCTATGGTTCATGAAATCGTTTATGCATGCACAACGGTGGCTGCATTGGGCAAACCTGAAGTCCTAAATTAAGTAATTAAGACTTAGGCAGGTTGCAGTCAGTGTAGGGATTTGTTTCACATTTATACCAGAATATGAAGCACATTGAAATTATTTACCATATTCTTTTAATAATTTAAAATAGTCTCAAGAATATAATGTGAAGTCAGAGAAGAAATAAAGGATGAATAACTAGGTGAAAATGTAACACAAGATAGGAAATGAGATGAGAAGTAGAATGACTGCAAATTCCATTTGGAGAATAATAGGAAGATTAAAATAAGAGGTCGAAGCAGGAATAGAGAGTGGTGTTAGTCAAGCAATGGAGTCGTATGGTTGTCTATTGTAGGTCCATAATGGTGGAGATATTGTTGCTGATAGTCTTGCAGGAGAATGTAATGATATGGATAAAGGTATGAGTGGAAGCCTTGTTGTTGATAGTCTTGCAGGAGAACGTAATGGACAAATGTGTAGGAACTAGAAGTTACAAACTTACAAGTAGATGAGGATTTCAAAAGGAATGGAATTGACTCAAATCAACAAAGGTTAACATCAGTAGAAATATATATATATATATGTTATAACTCTAGAGAGTAGCAACTATACCCATTATGCAACTAAGAGTGGCCAAAAGAAAGACATGTTTAAGTACTCTAGTTGGCAGTTTCTCACTACTGGTAGATGAGAGATGGAACAAGTACACCTAAATACTAAATTGAATCAAAACTTATATAGAAATAACTCAAAATGTATAACTATCATCTCCTAGCAAATTTTACTAGTAAGAGTATCTCTACTAATGTTTTATTAGAAGAATTTCTGGTAAAACCATCATAGTTAGAGGAAAGAACAGTTCTTGCTCATCCTTGTGAGATCAACACAATAATTTTCCATTGCCTGAATCAAATATTTGCGCTCATCACATTTGATATTTGAATTAACTAATCTACAAAGGTATCAATAAATCTCGGTAGACAACTGAAATTTAGACTAGCATATCAGAACTGAAATCAGCATGCACAAAGATTATATGGTTACAGCCGAACAGTCAGGCATGAATCAAAACAAGTCATTTTTAGCGTGCTGACTAATTTCAGTTCTGGTTCACAGGTGGAACGCTTCGTGCCAACAGGTATGAGTCAAAATTTTAAACTATGATCAACACATGAAGCACAGTAACGTTCTGATGCATAATCACTCAATTTCCTTCCTTGGCTTAGAAAATAAGCAACCGATTAAACTTTCAGCGCCTAATGTGGAAGCATATTTTAACAAGGGAACCTTCTTCAATCATTTATTGAATTAAAAGGAAATCTCTATGCGCTACATAATTGACAAACTAATTAAGTCAGACCTACGTAGTTGAATGTGCTTTGATATGATAAGTTCGCAATTTACAAAATTCGACTTATCGATGTCCACCTTTAGAGACATCAGTTTATCGATGAAGGAAAGCTGATCCTACATATTCTACCCCAAATTAAAAGGGAAAAAGGAAGGAATCTAGATCTGACAAGTAGAAAAACCGAGAGGTAAACAAAGGTTGTCGAGGGGAGCGTACCTGGAGGATATAGATCGGACTCGTCGCTCGTCGATCTCCTGATATAATACGGCAGCTGCAGTCGATCTACTTATCCGATCTGAAAAACCCTCAGATCCGACGCCGCGGAAGCGAGCAGCGAGCCGGGGCCGGCGATCAGAACGAAGCAACTGCAAAACCTTGGCGTCACTGTGAAGTCGGCGGCCTCGTCGTTGGGAAGTGTGGTGGGTTACGAAAAGGGCACGGCGTTTTAACCCTATTTCGGAAAATAATAATAATAATAATAATAACTCGCTACGCGGTCAAAATTAAAAGAATATTGAATAAATTAATATTTTTATTTATTAAAATTAAAAAAAAACATTTATTAAAATTAATCTTTTAGCTCAATTGTAAATATAATAATGTTTGTTTCGAACTTTCCAAAAAAGGGAATTGCTGCCCGGTGAGGAGCCGCGGCAGGGATCGGATCTGATGACCGTGGCGGCGGGTTTGGGGTACGTGCTGATATCGCTCGGCCCGGCGCTCTCCCTCTTTGTCTCCGTCATCGCGAAGAAGCCCTTCCTCGTCCTCACACTTCTTGCCAGGTTTTACGCCCTGCATCCTTGTCTAGGCACTTTAGCTTCTCAATTGGTTGCTTGCTGGAAGACAATGTTTTAGGGTTTCGCTCCCGCAGACACATCCCAGCATCTCGTGTTTTTTTTTTCTTTTCGTTCTTACATCTAATTGGTTTGACGGAAAGTCCAACCATTTGGAGTTAAGTTGCCTTTTCCTCTTAACTTATTAACCTTTGTGAGAAATGGTAAATTGAATTGTTTGTTTTTTGTCGTTTTATTTGTTAGATTGCTAATGCGGAGATGTGTTTGTCCTTCTTAATGCAAATGCTGAAGAGATCAAATTTCTTGTCAAGTTTTGTAGGTTATTTTTGCATGTCATTCATGTATGAACTTTGATTGAACTGCTGAAGGTCACTGGACGAACAATTATAGTATGATTGTCCATAGAAAAGTTACAACTTCTCTTGATTATAATTGATTGCTAGAACCTAAATAATACTTTGGGCTACAAGTTTGATGCCTACGATTATCTATTTTATATTTATTTTTATAGCAACTACTGTATAATAATATATATTGTACATATTATTAATTAATTATCAATAATTGTTTGATGGCTTTAACCATAAATAAAGACGTGGAAGTAGATGATGTTTTTAACAAATATTTTGGGCTGCAATGACCAGTGCAGATGTGTAATATTTGTCCCCATAAATAAGAAGACCAATGTTTGATGTCTTTAACCAAGCTCTCTTGTATTACTTATTCTCAAATTGTAATATTCACTCATACCTAACTATATGGTACATATCTCATATTCATTTGGTGCCGACTCAATCCTTTTGGTAATCTGTAGGTCCTCTGGGTGTTAATAGAATAATTTCACTTCTATATTCTAATAAACAAATAGAATCGCATTGGTTTTCTTGAGATGGATCTGGCATGCAAACAAAATGATATAAGTTGCGTTTCAATTACAAATTCTTGCAAGAATCAGTTTTCATGCTTGTTTTCCTGTTTTTCATTCTTGTCAATTCTTGAAGTGATTCAGTCACATGAACCTTTTTGTTTTTCCAGGATGATTGTTTTTTAACGTAGAAGCTGTCATGATTATGAATAGAGTTACTTGATCAATTTTCATACGTGTATATGTTCTCTTCATGCTTAGCTTTCTATCTTGTGAAATTGGTTATGGTGCAGTAGAATCTTCAAAGAAAATTTTGTGATTTTTTATGAAATACATAGAGAATGTTCAAAGAATATTTGTATTCAACTCCATGTTTCAAGTATCCTATAAAATATGCTGATTTCCAGAAGGTAATTTTTTGTTGCAGCTTGCTGTTTTGGCTCGTAAGTTTGATAGTTCTATCAGGTGCATGGAGAGTCTTTCTTCCTCTGAATTCTGCAACTTGGTGGTCATATGCCATTTTAATCTTCACATCTGTTGGCTTTCAAGAATCTGCAAGGCTTATGTTTTGGAAGCTTTACAAGTATGTGAAACTATGCTTGCATGTATAATATCCTATCCTACTTTCACTTCATAGTGGCTTCTGTTCGAAGACAAGTTTTGAATTTTTTATCATACATCTCTTGAATGTACGTATTCAAACTTAGCCAGGAGGTTGGAAGTTATCTTGGATGCTTTTGCTGAAGAAAAATTCAGAACTCGTCTTTCTTGGAATGATAAGATGCAGATTGCTTTGGGTAAGCTTCTGAGAAATTTCAAATGAACGACTACAGGAGTCTGTAGGAAGGATATTCACTGAGGTTATACATCTCTCATGCAGCTGGTGGTTTAGGGCATGGTGTGGCTCATGCTGTCTTCTTCTGTGTTAGTCTTTTGACTCCTTCATTTGGACCAGCAACTTATTTTGCTGATAGGTGTTCAAGGATTCCATTTTTCCTTGTTTCAGGTCATTCATTCATTTTTCTTTGATAGTGTGTATAATATCCAATTAGAAATTATTTGTGCCTGTGTTAGTAATACGTTTCCTTTTACTGACTTGGTAAGTATTTAAAAACTTGTCTGACTCAGATACTGATTCTTGTAGCATCCATTAAGAAACCCTGAACAGTGGGACTATTGATAATTGTTTTGTGATCCATCATTTTCTCATCTCTCCTATACTAGAATTGCAGCTCAACTTGAAACATCCAGTGAAATGGTTTCTCAAGCATCTCTGTTAGGACCAAAAGCTTAGATTTTAGCCAGTCATTTGAAATAGTTTAATATGACAATCTACGAGAACTAGTATCTGATGAAAGAGAAGGAAAATAATATGATCTATACATAGGGCTCAATACATCAGACAAGTCTCCCTCATGTTTAGGGATGTCACTCGCCACTTTATTTCAAAAACTAATCCCCATTTACTGTTTGCTTGTTAAATTTAGTATATTAAATGGTAAAGAAAATTTGTAACATGAAGATATTCAACAAAACAAATTAGACCAGGGTCCTGAATGGACTTCAGATCATTTTCTGAAGCACCTTCAGGGTTTTGCATAGAATGTGTGTTATGTGTGCATCATTGGAAGCACCTGTTATGTGCATTTGCTTCCTCTATACCTTTTCAAAAATAAATGCAATTTCAACATAATTTTTGTATGAGCTTGAGAAAATCCTAAGCCACTCTTGCTGGCATCCTTTTCAGTGGAACAACTGCCCATGGACCATTCTCTTCTTTTACTATTTTTTAAAATATTTTTTCCCTTTCCATGTTTTTTCTTTGCCCAAGGGATTATAGGTTCTATCCCTTCTATGTTTTGGCTTCTTCAATGCTAACTTACAGCCAAACCCTTTTCTGGGCTGGTTACTTCATAGGTTTTTAAAACTGTGGTTATAACTCTGATTCTACACATAGCTAATTGAAACGTGGAAATCCTCAACATCAGAAATTGGAATATTTTTTGGAAGCAAACTTTTAGAGATTTGACAGCGATTTCAATCAACATTAGTATTTAAATGATTATTATGATGTCCACTGCCACACTGTTTATTTTCTTCATGTTACCTTTAATTCAACTTGGCTTCTGCTTTGCTCTTCTTTACATGCCTTCTGTATTTGGTTGATTCCTATTATTTTGCAGCCATTATTTCCCTTGGATTCGTGATTCTTCATACTTTTTCCATGATTATTGCGTTCAATGGATATGCTGACGGGAGGAAAGTTGACCAAGTAATGGTTCCTGTCATCCATATCCTTGCTGCTGTCATGGTGAGAATTCAACCTGACAAGAAATTGGATGTTATTTAATTGCTTGTATTTTTCCCATAAAAGTAATCAGATGACACATTTCCCTACCTCTTCTGATTGATTTTAGTAATTGTTATTTCCTCCACAATATGCATATTTAAAAAAAATGTTGCTGATTATTCATATTAGTTATAGTTGAGATTAATACGACTTAGATGACTTAGATGACGATGATGAAATATAGCTTGTTAGCATGTTCTAGAATGAACTTTATAATTGTAAACAATTAAAGGTTCATCAGTGTTTGTTTCATTTCAAGGAACCAAAACAAGTTTTGAATCTGATAAAAACAGCCAATTTGCATTTGATACTCCATTTTCCTCATCTGAAGCATTTATTATCTAGTAATGAAATAGGTGATAGTTATTGGTTGTGATTAATTGCAGACAGGATAACATTACATCGTTATATCCTCGAGACTTAGTCATCTCAAACCTCTATGAGCTCTAGCATCTATCATTTGGTTTTATATCTTTCTGTAAGAACATGACAAGATTCTCAAGAGCTAGGTGCATTCAATTAATCAAAATGCCAGAGTACAAAACCATGGAAGTTCATCAACGTTCATGTGTTAGTCGGCAGTTTTATGTCGAATATGAGGCTATGCAACATGTTCTCTTCAATAACAGCATGTCTGGTCTTACAGCGATATATCCAACAGTTTTCCATTTATAGTCCAAAATCAGTAGAAATATAAACCTAAAAAGTTTTACCATTGGAAATGTGGAAATTCTTGGAACATGGATTTGCCATTAATTGCATAGGTAAGAGATGGGTTCTATAACCATTGAGAAGCTTTGGTATTGATCGATACATAGAACATTACGTACATATTCTCCTATATTTTGTGGATCGGCTAAGACATTATTATCGACATTTCCTTGCTATTGATACTGCAGACACTCGTAAATCTTGCACCCGGCGGTTGCATTATCGGTGTACCTCTTCTTTCCGGGGTCGGAGCTATAACTCTATACTATTGCTGTCTGATGGTCTCGAGGAAACTGACTGAGCAAGATATTACGAGAGAGAGGAATGCTTCTGAAATTCATGTCTCTTGATACAGTTGTACTACTATTTCAAAACATGCTCCCTTTCTGGACTTCTTTCATTATATAGAAACGAAAATATTCTTGTAGTTGCCGGTTAACCATTTTATCATTCATATGTTGAATTTCTTTCACGATATAGAAATGAAAATCTCTTTATCGTAGCCAGCTGACTATATAATAAGATAGTAAAGTGTGCAAGAAGAAAAGGAGGAAATAAATTAATACATATAATTTTTTGTTATCTCCTCTATTATTGGCACGTACATGGAGCAATCTCTTTGGGCATGCAGTCAGTCGATAACTGGGTAGACAGTTTGCTTGGTGATTCCACAACTTCCTTCTTTCACACCTCTATTCATCTTTATATACCCGTTGTCACCCCATTGCGACCCATACGAGTTCTTCAAGAGCCAGTAGTCGGTGCTGTTCTCAGTACTGTCATAGCCCGCCACCGCCATGCTTCGTTGCTAACAGTTCCACAACCAATTTCAGTGAGGACACCAGTGCAGTAAGATTGCAAGATAGTAGTAGTGCTTATTGCAAGAAATGTAGGCACTTGTCATTCCATCCGTAGCCACTTCATTCGCCTTGCGGCGCCGGCATCCAGTGGAATTAGAGGGCCGAACGAGGAGCAAAACAAGGACTGCTATGCCGGAGAATTGGTGGAGGGTGCAGTGGAAAGCCAAGCTCTCTCTCTCTCACTGGTGGAGGCTGAGTGAGAGCGAAAGGTCGGCGAGTAGGCATATTTATAGTGATATTTGCAGTTCTACTTTCTCACCACCGTGGCCGTGCACTGGACTCCTAATTGGTGGTGGCAAAGACACAAGACATTGTGGCTACAGCAGAGCCATTGAAGGTGCAGTGCAACAAGAGAGTTTCGGAGGTCTATCGTCGGGTATTCAGTGGAAACAACACTAGTGAAATTGGTTGACTGGAGTCTTCCAATTGTCCAATTTATTAAGGAATCAAATCAAGAGATTTGGCCTGGACTTTAAGATGACTTGGACTGATCCACTTAGAAAGGGGGGAAAAATGATCAACACTTAAAAAGAGAAAGAGAAACATGTTAAAAAAATAGCTAGTTCAATTAGAATAATTTCTTTTAATGTGTGATTCGTGTTAAATTGACACATGTCTGATTCCTCGAATCGTGATAATTTAATTTTAGAAAGAAAAAAAAAAGGTATTTATTAACTTAAACTAATAATTTGACTTTAATGTCATGTGCATTTGGGACGATAGAAATAAAAATTTGAGAAAGATTTCCACAATAAAAAAAAATTCTCTTGTTTATTTTGTAAAAAAGAGTGATTTTTTTTTTTTAATTGACCTGGGTCGACAGAAAGGAATTTCTTCCCTTTTAACTCCATGTGCAGTCAAATTTCTCCCAACTCAACTCGTGACAAAATCTCAAGCCATCGCGATTAGCAAGCCCCGCAAGGTCACCACGCATGGCCTTAGGCGATAGCGGTCGACAGCCCCGCACACATGAGGTCGCCTTGTGCAGCAACGACCCCACGTGTGAGGTCACAATCGACGGGCTCGCACATGTTGCAGTTACAGTCCGCAACCCCACACATGCGAGTATGCCTCATGTGATGGCTGTCCCACATGCACGAGGTCACGGTCAGCCTCCCCACACGCATAAGGTCGCCTCACACGGCCGCAGTTGGCGGCCCCATGCAAGGCCGTGGTTTTTTTTTTTATTTTGTTTTCTTTCCTTCCTTTTCCTCACCTTTCTCTTGGGATTTTTTTTCCACCGTAAATTTCTTTGCTTTTCCGTTCCATCTCTCAAAAGTAAATATAGACTGAAGGATGCCTCTAACGCTTTGACCATAGAAAATTAATTTTTTTCTCTTTGAAAATGAGAGGTCCTTAATTAAACATTGGGAACGAACTTTCATTGAGAACTCCTCGACACAATATCAAAAACTTTTACATCGATGATCGATCCTATCCAAAGCACATAAGAACATCCAAACACACACTAATATAAGGGTGATGAGCAAAGAGTAAATATAAGCGAATTTAACCATCACTTAATGCAATGAAAATGATACCAATTTATTTATACATTACTTGTGATATAGCTCAATGGAGTCAAAAATTCACTAACCAACCCACCATAATTAGAACAAACGTGATTTAATGACAATAATGATCATAAGTCCATGGTTCATAGTCCTATGTGACATATCATGTCTACAGATTAATAGTTCTTTCGGCAATATATGGACGGATGGAGTGAGTGGTCAATTAACCATAAATATTGCATGATGGGGAGAAGAACACCCTAACGGAAAAACTTCTAAACACTAATAATTGATAAATCAACAAAATGGAAGGAATAAATATATGAGCAATCAAGCTCACAAAGAGATCCAACCAAAACTAGATATGACATGCAGATAACAAAGTAACTACCCGCAATAAGCTCTTGGTCTGAAACCATTCCTGAATGGTTGGTTTGATGGCTTATGAGCTGTAACAATTCATATAGATTCTGTCGAAAATTGAACTGGTGTATTAAGCCCTTAAAAACATTCCAAGAACTCACAATTGTAGATTATTTACACATGCATCTTTTTTATCACAATGCATTGTCATTATGAAAAAAAAACTATATGAAAGACTGTCTGTCTATGCATAAGCATTACCAGGGCTAGAAAGGATCATTGCCAAATTTACATTCAGCGTAATATCTGAACTTTGCACAAGATGAGACTTAGATCATACCTGTAACTTCATAAACTAACTCTTTTTTTCGGAGTGGCACCAGATAAACCTTCGAACAGATCTGAAAGCTGGTTCTCCAAATCATCTGGTGTATACTTTATATATTTTGTCCCATATCTTCCACCATCTAATTGACTGCCATACCTTCCCATAAATGCGCGATACGCTGGGATGACCTTTTCCTCTATTGAAATTCTCAGTTCTTCTTGGAGTTGAGGATCTGGAACCTTCCAAGTGGTCTGAACCCTATAAATTTCTTCAAATGCCAAGTTGAAGCTTTTAAACTTCTCCTTTAGAGTGACCTTTGAGATGCTGTTTGAGCTACCACTCCCCATTCCTTCATCCTTCAAACAAGACAACACTTTGGTCCAGGAAGTTCTAAGGTAGGCTGTGGAATACTGCCGAATTTGGCTGCTGCGCTTTCTTATCCAGTGGTCTCCCAAAAGCTTCCCAAGATCTGAATCCTTCACTTTATTGACAATATAGAGTATATTGTTCATAAGAAATATATACTGCATTGCTCCATCTTCATAAGTTTTGGATTTTTCATCCAAATTAGATTCCAAATATGAAATTGTCAGAACCATATGACGACCTAATGGAGTCGTGCTCTCAAAAGTCTCTCCATCAGTGTTCCTATTATCATGAGCTTCAGAATTGCCCTGATCACCGCTAGTCCTTCCATCATCTAAAAGCAAATTTATGGTATTCATGTAGTCCGCAAGTAATCTTCCATAGTTCATGACATAGCGTGTCATGGGATGGATCTCACACCACTGTGTTGGCTTCCGAGATGACTCCCTCTGGATTGCACTCCCAAATTCCATGAGAGTTCCTTTTGCTGCATCACCTAATCTATGCAGAACCCCTTCGGCCTCTACACATACAAGGTCCTCTGAGTCTCCAACAAACAAGGTCTGAAGATCTGGCAAAACATCAGCAAGCACCTCATACATATCCAAGATACGAAAGAGCTTTTCAGCAGACCGCTGGCATATAGTAATGGCATCACCAAAGTTGAGTAGCTGCATGACTGACCCCTTAACAGTTTCTGTGAAACACTCTTCCTTAAGCTCCTCTGAAGAAGCCAGAATCTGGTCACAGAGCCGTTTCTCTCCCCAGAGCAGAACTCGAACAACGATCTTCAGGGCCTGAATCCACTTCTTCATCTTGTCATCAAGCATCCTCCACTCAATTCTCTGTACCTCCTCTATGCTCATCCTATCCATGCCAAGAATGGAGAGGCACTCCTCAAGAATATCCCGGCGTACTGTGCAGTACACCTGATGGAGCTCACGGTCATACTTGGCCCATATCATAAGTTCTGCGATTGCAGTGAGATCAGGGACAACTTCAGGATGAATCAGATCTAAGCTCCGCTCGTCCACCAGACTTCTTCCAGATCTATCTTCAGGACTTCCTTCTTGGTGCTGTGGTGGCGACTGCTGCTGCTGATGGTGTTGGTTTTCATCTTCAACGGAGCTCTCGAAGTATTCTATAGGCTCTCCGATGTCAGATGCAAAAGAGATGGAGAGACGACGAATGGAGGAGCTTAAGTCATTGGAGTCCAGGGGGACAGCGTTGCGGACCATCAAATTGCTAAATTCCTCCTCAAGCCGGGACATTGCCATCTGGAGTGCAATCTCCGCGCGATTAACGAGGTCGTCAGCAGATCCACTGCAGCTGCCTGGAGAGGTTTTATAACCTGTTAAGCGGATAAGATCACCAACCGCAGCTAGGTACTCCTCTGCGTCCTCGGGAGACGAAGACTCCCACACCAAGGAATCGGAAGCGTCCCATCGGAGTATGACCTTCTCGGCAGCCTCGAGCCGGAGTTCAGCCTCCGAGGCACTGAAGCCATCTCCGTTGGGACAACCTCCGCCATCGTCGGCGGAAGGGAGGAGGAGGTCGTTGATGGTGGAGAGGCGGTTGTCGAAGCCGGAAAGTATGCGGATCATATCCTCGGCGGCGTTCTTGGACGAGGCGAGGCTGCTGACGATGTGCTTCGCTACCGCGATCACCTTTTCCTGCCCGTCGCCGCTCGCTGCAGCCGCCTCCATCACTCGGACTGAGATCCGGTGGTGGTGACAGTGGCGTGGAGGATTCGGGGAGGTTGGAGTCGGGATCGAGGGGGGGAGGGTCAGCGATAGGGTTTCGAGACGAAGAGGAGCAGGGAAAGGGTAGAGTCGTCGACGTGGATGGGATTGGGATATAATATATTAAATTATAGCGAGGGTTTCTATCGAAAAAAAATAAATCAGATAACAGCGAAATTCGAATCACGATGGAAGCAGTGAAGAACGTCGTCACTTTTTCTCCAATGTGAACTCATCCGACCGTGGAGAGGCGTCACATGCTGTGAGTCCGACATTGAAGGGGCATCGGAGGTGAGCGAGTCGTAATCACGCTCCAATATAAACTCAATGATGGTACAGCTGTAGAAATTGAATGGTCAACTTTGAATATAATTTGGAACAGAGTCCAAATATTGACTCGTCAAATATTTGAATTCCATGAACGGATGGATTCAAAAATATAGCAAGCCCTATTTTGGTCCCTAAATAAATTATAATATTTATGTCTACCTGTCAAATTTATGAATCATATTTATTAATAAACTTATAAAAAAAACTATAAATAAATAATCTTGGATTAGAATAATAAATATAAGGAAAAGATATGTATAAGATTTAAGAATCTCACAAGGAACTAGAACAATATACTCTGACATACTTTCTCCATAGACCAATTTTTCAATTTTAAACTAGAGAAATAATAAGATGTAAAATTAATTAAATTCTATAAGGAATTGAATTATATGTTATAAAATTTAGTAATATTTTAAAACTAAATTGTAATTATTTATTAACTATTCAGATGCGTATTATATCATTTTTAAATTTTACCTTAGTTAATTTTAGTTTAAGGTCATGTTGTCAAATCTTGTTCATTCTTGGATCATCTTGGACAAGTAAGATCCAACCAGCTGAAGGTCTTCACCTAAACCCATCAAGTGTATGTACATCGATTTTCCAGATTGAACACATTAACGAACCTCTCAGAAACGGTAGTCGATCAACAAAATTTCCACCATAAAATCGGAACAGTCCAAAACAAAAACTACAACATAAATCATATATAACGAATCCAAAGCTAAATAAAATGTAAGGTTTCCAGGAAAAGGTGCTCTAATTTCGATAGTAAAGGAGCCTCACTTTGCTGAAGAACATCAAGCTAAAGCAAATCAAACTAGAACCTTATTTTGCTGAAGAATAAGTGTATCTTTTCATAAACTATTAGTTGTTAGCTAAAATAGATTTTCATTGATAACCACAATAACACACATAACTACTACCTAATCAGTTTCAAGAGAGTAAACATATGTAGTTAGATTTGTTTTTTCCTACCTGGCACAGTGGCACTAGATGAAATTTAGATGACTAGGATCAAAAGATAATAAAATTTCATGAGCTAATATAATTTTAATACTCCTTAAGTAATAAAATGAAAAACTATACCAGTATCACATGGGAATATTTAAATTAAATCATAATCCACAAAGAGCTAAGAATAAGACTTCTTACCAATGTTCTCAATCAAATTAGAGCATAAGGCTCCAAAGCTTTCATGTTTATCATCCAACTATATCATAATAATTGCTACTGATAGTCTAAATCTAAACAAAGCTAGATACAATCAAAGCTAAAAGCTATGCGGGATATGGCAACCATATTGATGTCATAAGCAAACATACACATGTTAAACTACATAGCCAATCAACTAAGCATAACTCAAGTGATCTACACTAAAAAACTAGCATGATCACTATAAAAGCATTTTTTGCTTATCTGGTATTTCCAAAGAACAACATATAGAAATCCTACAAACTACAGGCCAATTCATATCTAGAATTTGCAGAGAATACTTTGATCGTCAGTCTTCTTTCATATGCTACCTGGATTATCATTACCAGCTGCAGGTTTATGGTTCAAATAGCGTATAACAGCATCCTCCACCCTGGTACCATATAAAAAAAACATAATTAATTCATAGTCGGCAAATAAAAAATTAGCCACCTGATGCAAAGTGAAATAAATGAAAAGTTAAGAGAAAAGCATACCATGGTTGGTTATAGAAGTCAGATCGTCGTTCCCTCTCACTGTTGCGGCTTGATTCACCTGCAACTAGTTTCAAATCCCTACTTTGAGAAGCAATCAAAGCATTAATGAACTCCACAGGGGACTGACTGAATCCAAGAAAGAAAGCTCTTCTCCTTCGATGCTCATGAATCTTCTTAATTGAGGCACATATCACTTCATCACAAGCCTCAATATCTCGGTGTTTCTCAGCATTGGCAAGGAAGGATGCCATTTCCTTCTGCAATGGAAATGGAACATCAACAAGAACATCATAGCAAGCATTGCCTACTGCCCCATTTCCTGAAAGCCTGATCCTATGTTCCAAGTGTATGGGTTGTGGGGGAGACAAGTGCGGTGAAATCTTCTGCGAAACTGTGGAAAATTTTATCCTGTCTTCTCCAAACACTTTCTTCAAAGGTGGATCACAAACAAAATAGGAAGGATCAGTAGGGTTCTGCAACTTCTTCGCTTTCACATATTGCCATATCCCAGCTATAATTCTAGCACGTGTATCAACCTCAATTCCAAGCACCTCCATAAGCATTGGTGACAATCTGAACTTCTCAGGATTGTAATTCATCTCAAGCCTAATACTAGCAGTGAACTCCTTATCCCCCCTCCGCTTGATCTCGAAGCCCTCATGCATTGCTGGTGAGCGAGACTGCTCCCACACAATTGTTGGGTTCTCTGGGTAGAGTGATGGGTCCAGTGCAATTGTTACCCTCTTAAAGAATGAAGAGAATTTGGGAAGCATGGGATTTGGCTTAGGCAATCCACCAACAGGATCAGGGTCAACCCCATCTTCCAAGATCCTTCCAACTATCTTCAGTGACCATGATGGAGGCTCTGTATTCTTGGGCTCAGGGATTGACCATGTCTGGTCTGCGAAGGTATTAAAGACATAAATCCTAAGGGTCTTTTGCATGGAAGGTGAGCTTTTTAGAGCTTCCTGGATGTCGATCTTCTTCCTAGCCAGGGCTGCATCAACTCGGGATTCAAACTCCAGCAATTGAGTGTAGAGGGCCGACTCAGGCAAGAGAGCTGCGACTCGATCAGGCAGATGCTTCTCCGGAAGCTTTTGCTTCTTCCTCCTGGCAGCAGCAGTTATATCAGCGGCCTTGATGCCTGGTATAGCAGACATAGGAATGGGAGCTGGGGGCTTCTGAAGGGATGGTCGTTTGATGCCTCCAGACATACCGGGGGTGGAGAAGGAGGGGGAGGAGGTGCCAAGATGACCAAGCTGAGCCTGGGAAGCCATCTGGATCTGAAAGGGAGAGTGGACATGCGGCTGGACTTGGGCCTGCGTTTGGGAGTGGAAAAGACTCTGGAAGGGGGACGAGCCCGGGGGAAGAGGGGGACGGAGATGGGGAGGCTGGTTGGCCGACGCCGGCGAGCCTATTACAGCGTGGGCGAGGGACGGCGGCCCACCCATGGCCCGCTGTTGGTTGTTGCTGTTGGACGCCATCAAACAAAAAATCACCGGCTCGATACCTCAAACCCTAAACTGTACATTCCAAAAAAAATCGAAATTAAAACATTTCTGCAAAAGATCGAAGAAGTCATCGGATTTAAGGATGGAGAAAGCGAGATTGCACGCGACTACAGATAAAGATCTCACCCGTTTCGAAGGAGGAAGAACGCAGATCTGAGAAGAAATGATGAATCCCCTTTCTGATCCCCTTGAACAAAATCGCCGTCAGTTTACAGGCTGAAGAAGAAGAAGAAGAACCCTAACAAGAATTAGGGTTTAGATGACGGAGATGATGCAAGCTCTGCCTGCTCTCCTCGCTTGTTCGCTGCCTTTCACCATTTCGTTCGGCCTATTTTCTCCTTCAAAAAGATTAACAAAAAAAAAGGGGCAAATTTCCCAACTGCGTCCCTAACTTTAATAAATGCTATAAAATGACCCCTACTTTTTAAATTCTCAAACAATACCTTTTTAAAAAAATAAAACTCTTGTTTGTGAAATTTCCTAATCACACCCCACGACTTTCTAAATTGTCAAAACATACTATTTCTCTTACCGTTTCATTTAATACTCTTAAAAAAAATAGTCAATCATTGTAATAGTCATTTAAGTTATTAAGTATAGTAGATGTACCACTTACTCAATTATGTGAGTACCTTCTCCGTGTTGGTCCTGGGACGAATTGACGGGGGGCGTTGAAGGCGAGCGTTTCGCCTTTTGCCACACTGAGTTGCACCTACAAACTTAATCAATTATTTAAATTTCTAATTAAATAATATAAGTTTTATAATCTTTGGTTAACCCATTTCTCTAGATTCAATTATTCTATTGATTCCATTAGAATTTGTTGGTGCAGGGAGCACCAGAATCAAACCTATATTTTGATGTTGTCAAAAGATCAGAGTTAAGTCTTATTGTTATC
>JBBUKS010000065.1:2707911-2723129 GCA_038050645.1 Hedychium gardnerianum
CCTATCCCTCCTTCCTGATTTGGTGTTTTCTTCATGTCCAATCTCTTCCTCAGGCACGCCTAGACGCAATCCAAGCGCCGAGGCCGAGTAGCTGGTTTTGCAGGGGCGATGGCGGTGAGATTGGGGAGCGCTCTCCTCCTTTTTTCCTCCTTCTTCTTCTTCCTGCCGGTTTTCGCCGGCGCGCTGGAGCTTCCGGTGCCGGTGAGCGAGGAGGTCCTCGGCCTCGTCGTGTTCAAGGCGGCGCTGCAGGACCCGACTGCTGCGCTAGCGTCGTGGAACGAGGCCGATGCCTCCCCCTGCGACTGGGCGCACGTCCGGTGCGACGCCGGAACCGGCCGCGTCGCCCGCCTCGCGCTCGAGGGACTCTCCCTCTCCGGCCCTCTCCCTCGCGGCCTCGATCGCCTCCCGGCTCTCGCCGCGCTCTCCCTGTCTAACAACAACCTCTCCGGCCCCATTCCGCCCGGGCTCTCCCTCCTCCCCGCGCTTCGCTTCCTCGACCTCAGCCGCAACGCCTTCTCCGGCGGCGTCCCGCAGGACCTCGCGCTCCTCCCCTCGCTCCTCTCCCTCGACCTCTCCTCCAACGCGTTCTCCGGTCCGCTCCCGGAGGCTCTCTTCTCGGCCGTCACATGCCGCTCGCTCCGCTTCCTCTCCATCGCCGGCAACCGCCTCGATGGTCGCCTCCCCATCGCCGCATTGTCCCGCTGCTCCCTCCTTCTCCACCTCAACCTCTCCTCCAACAGATTCTCCGGCCCGCCGGACTTCGCCTCCGGCCTCTGGTCTCTCTCCAGGCTTCGCGTGCTCGACCTCTCCCGCAACTCCTTCGCCGGCGCAGTCCCTGAAGGCGTCGCCAATCTGCACAGCCTCAAGATCCTCCGGCTGAACCATAACCGCTTCTCGGGAGCCATTCCCGCCGGCGTTGGCCTCTGCCTGCATCTCACCGTCCTGGACTTGAGCCACAACTCATTCGACGGCTCCCTGCCGAGCTCCATCCGCTACCTCACTTCACTAACTTCTCTCAGGCTTTCTAACAACCAGTTGGTGGGCGGCCTTCCCGAATGGCTTGGCAACCTGACGGCCATCCGGCAACTGCACTTATCCAACAATAAGCTCACCGGAACCATCCCGACGTCCCTCGGAAACCTAAAGGAGCTCAACTATCTCGGCCTCTCAAGCAATCACTTCGCCGGGTCGATCCCGGACAAGATTGCGGAGTGCACGAAGCTCACGGAGCTACATCTCAAGGAAAACAAGTTGAACGGGAGCATCCCGCAAGAGCTTTTCAATCTCAACCTGCAAGTTCTCGACTTGGCGTCGAATGCTTTCACCGGGGCAGTGCCGGCGGGATCTTCGTGGATATCAGAGACCCTGCAATTTCTCGACCTGTCGGACAATAACCTCACCGGGACGATTCCACCGGAGATGGCCTTGTTTTTCGGATTGAGGTACTTGAACCTCTCTTGGAACGGATTCCGATCGCAGCTGCCGCCGGAGCTGGGCTCGTTCCGGAACTTGTCGGTGCTGGATCTTCGTCGAAACGCGTTGTATGGGTCGATTCCCGGCGATCTGTGCGAGTCCGGCAGTCTCTACGTCCTGCAATTGGATGGAAATTCTCTCGGCGGCCCAATTCCTGAGGAGATAGGAAATTGTTCCTCCTTGTATCTCCTGTGAGTTCTCTGAATCCCCTTTTTTTCCAATACTTCAAGATCGATTCTGACATTGTCGATGGCTTCAGGAGTTTATCGCACAATAACCTGAATGGTTCGATTCCGCCCTCCATTTCCCGTCTGAAGAAGCTCGAAATCCTAAATCTGGAGTTTAACAACCTGAGCGGCGAGATTCCGCCGCAGCTGGGCGGCCTGGACAACCTACTCGCCGTGAACATCTCCCACAACCGGCTCATCGGCCGGCTCCCCGTCGGCGGCGTGTTCCAGAGCCTGGACCAGAGCGCGCTGCAGGGCAACCTCGGCCTGTGCACCCCTCTCGTCACCGAGCCCTGCAAGATGAACGTCCCCAAGCCCCTGGTGCTAGACCCCAACGCCTACCTCCCCGGATACGGCAACGATATGCCCGATTTATCCTACCCGGCATTGACGACGCCGGTCCGGCGCCGGCGGTTCCTCAGCGCGTCGTCCATCATCGCTATCTCCGCCGCGCTCATCATCGTGCTCGGCGTTCTGGTGGTCACGCTCCTCAATGTGTCGGCGAGGCGGAGAATGGGGCTCCCGGAGAAAGCCCCGGAGAGCACGTGCTCGAGCTCGAGTGGGTCAGCCGGACCGGCCGTGGGGCGGATGGTGGCGTTCGGCGCCGGATGCGCTCTGAAAATAGAGGAACTCAACGGCGGCGCCGAGGCGTTGCTGGCCGAGGCAACGGAGCTCGGCAAGGGCGTGTTCGGCACGTCCTACAGAACTCCGGCCGCCGGCGACGGAAGCATTATGGTGGTCAAGAGGCTGGTGACGGCCAACGTAGTCCAGTACCACGAGGACTTCGACCGCGAGGTGCGGATTCTCGGCAAGGTAACGCACCCGAACGTGCTGCCGCCGAGGGGATACTACTGGACTCCGCAGCTGCAGCTACTGCTCTCCGACTACGCCCCCGGCGGAAGCTTGCACTCGAGGTTGCACGAGAGGGATGCATCGGTGCCTCCCCTGACATGGCCGGAGCGCTTCAAGGTCGTGCTCGGCGCTGCGAAGGGCGTGGCGCACTTGCACCAGGCCTTCCGGCCGCCCATAATCCACTACGACCTGAAGCCGACGAACATCCTCCTGGACGGAGACTGCGAGCCGAAGGTGTCGGACTTCGGGCTGGCGAGGCTGCTGCAGAAGCTGGACAAGCACGTGGCGAGCGGGCGGTTCCAGAGCTCGATGGGGTACATGGCGCCGGAGCTGGCGTGCCAGAGCCTGAGGGTGAACGAGAAGTGCGACGTGTACGGGATGGGGATGCTGATGCTGGAGGTGGTGACGGGGCGGAGGCCGGTGGAGTACGGGGAGGAGGACGTGGTGATACTGATCGACCAGGTGAGGGCGCTGCTGGAGCAGTGCAACGTGGCGGAGTGCGTGGACGCCAGCATGGGGGAGTTCCCGGAGGAGGAGGTGCTGCCGGTGCTGAAGCTGGGCTTGGTCTGCACCTCGCAGATTCCGTCGAGCCGGCCGTCAATGGCGGAGGTCGTCCAGATACTGGAGGTGATCAAGGCGCCGATTTAAACAAGGATTTTTCTGCCGATTATTCAATTGCATGGTTTCTATTTTGCATGATCCATCAGTCTCTGTAACTACAACGATCCGACTGAAAGCCGATATTTTGTATGGATCGTTTCCTCTATTTTTATAATATTGCTGTTGCAATTTCTCATTGATTTCGTTCCCCGGTGATTTAGCACGTTTACCCTGTTCGTACAGAAAAATAGGGTTTAGGTGATAAATTGAGTGACAGAAACCTTGAATTGAATAAGCTTAGGCAAAAATCATAGGTGCTTTTTTTATTTTCTAAATTATCAAGGAGTGTTCCATTTTAATTTATTTTATAAGAAAATATCCCATCCTATTATTCAATTATATATAATTTTCATTTTCATTTTTTTATAAAAAAATATCTCATCCTATTATTCAATTATATATATCTATCCAATTATTCTTCAATATTATTTAATATTATTATTATTATTATTTTCTATCTAAATTTTAAATTAATTAAATATATTATAATAATTATAAAATCATAACAATTATGATTGTATAATTATTACAACATGAATATTAAATAAGTTCGTTGAAATTATAACTACTACAATGTGAATATTAAATAGGTCGATCGAATTCACGTTATAATAATTATGATTTCATAGCTCTTATCACGTGAATAATAAGTGAATAAAATTAAATTTATATTATAACAATTACGAAATCATAATTTATTATAACATAAATATTTTTAAATAAATTAAATATATATTATAATAATTACAAAATTATAACGATAACGCACCATACTTACTCAAAATTCAGACATGAAATTTAAATAAAAAATAATAATACAAATAATATTGAAGAGCAATTATATAATTATACACGATTAAATAATGAGATAATATATATTTTTTTATAAAAAATTAAAATGGAATGCTAAAAACCCTTCTAACACGATAAAATAATGAGATAATATATATATTTTTATAAAAAATTAAAATGGAATGCTAAAAACCCTTCTAACTTTTGCCTATAGCTATAGACGACAAATAAATGACAATTTTTTTTTAAAAAAAATATAGTTTATTTATACTTTTCAACCTAACTACTTTTTTATTTTCAACTGCAGGAATATAAAATGTTGCCTCACAATTTTGGAACAGTTGTAAGCTTGTGAAAGTAGCTTTAAGATAAAGCAGTTTGATTAAGGCTGCTCTCTCTAAGAGAATGCATATAAAGATATTTTAGATAATAAGTTATAAATGCAGTATTATTTAAATATATATATTTTTTATAAAAGGACTTTTTTGGGATATAGATAATTAAAAATGCTCTTTTAATTTTCTGCCAAGAGGAGACAAACCCTCCTGAGGCTAGATATTGATCAAATTTCAATATTGAGATAACTAAGAATTCCAATATGTTCAAATTTTTGCTATTTTTTTTATAATTCATATCTAATTTTTATCATCCGATTAATTCTAAAAATGACTAATCTAATTTCATAAAAAAAATTTATCGATCATCAAAATAAATCAAGAAGCACAAATAGATCCTAACGCATCATAAAATTTTCAAACTCTTGAATTCTCATTATCTAATAAACTTGTTCTACCTTTTATCATTGCACTATAACTCTGGGGGATAAATTTTTGCTAGCGTGCTCCTTTCCATGAGGGCATGTGGTCAGAATTCATGTAACAAGATTCTAATATTAACTGGGTGAAGACCTAAAAAGATTTTCTAAAGCATATAAATTCATCTGAGCTGCATTACTAGACTGTTTTGAGTTTTATATTTAACATAACACAAATGCCAAATATCTGACACGACAATCCAACTGTCCCAGTAGCTCAAGCACTATAGACGTAAATGTGCCCAGCATCAGAATAACTAGTTTGGATGCACATTAGT
Source organism: Hedychium gardnerianum (assembly GCA_038050645.1). Classification (NCBI taxonomy): domain Eukaryota; kingdom Viridiplantae; phylum Streptophyta; class Magnoliopsida; order Zingiberales; family Zingiberaceae; genus Hedychium; species Hedychium gardnerianum. The sequence goes on from JBBUKS010000065.1 coordinate 2,713,008, forward strand.
CATGCAATACAAGATAATAATATTTCCATAAACAAATATTCCCTGATTAAACTAGAAATAACTGATCATAAGAGCTTCAAATTATAAAAAAAATTAAGCTCCATAAAGTAATAAAACTCTATTCAAAGGTAAGTTTGACAAAATCACTCATCCATTTGTACATCTTAAATCCCACTAAATATATAAAATTTATATGTTCACAATTATTTATTATATTCCTACAAAATCTAGCATAGCAATGAAAATGAACCATCTACTCGATTCTATGAATCAAACTATAAAGAATATACATACCTATTTTGTTCCTGCTACATTTGAAAGTAACTAATTCCATGAATCATCTGCACCATTAGCTGCCACCCATGCCTCAGTGTAGTCCCTAAAGCAACTGTGACGCAACAGTCACAAAATCCAATAAATATGAACAGATTTTAAGACATACAAGGGTGGGTACAACTTGAGACAAACATGATGAAATGATCCATTCCAATGTCACTCGAGTCTGACCACTCACAGCCAATAATAATTTATAGAAACACGAAATTTTCATACTATATACGCAGCCTGATCTCGATAAACAATTGTTCCTTAATAAGTTGGAAATGTGCGATCAACATCTTGTGCCCAAGACTGAAGCCCCCCAACAATGTCCTTGGAAAGAGGAAAACCATTTTTGCTGAGGAAGTGAACAGCCCTCTGGGAATCGTTGCCTCTCCTACAAACTAAATACAAGCTAGCACATTTGCTGGAATCTTGCCCTGCTTCCTTCAGAATTGAATCGATAGTAGAAAGCTTATCTTCCAGAGTGGAAAGAGGAATGTTAATTGACTTGGGAATAGCTGTAATTTTGAAGTGATGTGTGGGCCTTACATCCACCAATACGTGCGGCTCGCCATTGTTAACAATTTCATTATACTCTTTACTGCTGATCCGTGAAGTCTCAGGAATCAGGCTCAGTGTGTTGCTTGCCTGCAGGATAAACAATTATACTAGAAATATTGAGCCCTCCCAACCATGTTGTCATATTGTAATGCGTCTTAGAGTATTTAAATTTTTTCCTGAACTCATTCAACAAAATTCAACATTGTATTATTTCTCATTCAGCAATTTTAGAACTTTTCCTCTTTTCCCTAGTAACCTTCTTCCATCTAAAAATTAAAAGAATAAAATTTGGCCTTTGCCACATGAAATGGAGGGAAATACTTCCATTTTATATTTATTTTAAACAATTTAACAGCGTTGATATCATTTGCAAATGATAGTTGTTTATATATCTTTATACTTCTACAGGAGTAGATATTAAGAATCATGCAAGGCAACTATCTAAATAATTGATAAAATAAAGCAACCAAACTACATCAGATGGAGAAGTAAACCAATACAAGTTGAAAACTAAAAAGTAACTCAATTAACTGAGATACTTAAATCCTACAACTTGCTGAAAGTTATATTAACAATACATAACATCATACATTACTATGAAAGTAGCAAGCTTACCTTGTCAGACATAGGGGATTGAGTGAAGTTCTCATAGTCAAAGCTTTCAAAAAATTCTGAAGTAAATACAGCATTTTCACCACAAACAGGACAAAGTGGAGATCTTCCTCTAATCTTGACCTAGAAAAAGTTGTGCAGCTTTGTAAGTATCAAGTAATTCTATAAAGGTTACTGATGCCATATACTAGAGAAGACTATGACAATAGGATAAAAGATAATTTGTAAATGTCCTTAGTGACCTCCAACTTTTGTTTAAATTAGATGCTGTAAATATCAAGTAGCTTAATATTCTCATTCAGAAAGTACAGATGATAGTTCTTGGTATCAAGCCAGGTCACTTGAAACCTGCACCCTAAGTGCATGGTTAATGGGTGCATAATAGCAACATACCATTTTTTAGTGTAAAATCTGATGGAAAAATAGGAAATAAAATAAACTAGGAATCCATATGGTTGAGACAAACCAGTCTGAAGATAAAATTAAAACAGAAAAGGAAAAGGTATAGAAGAAAAAAAAATGCCATTATCTCTCATCAAATAGTTCCTTTGCCATTAAGTAAACTTTATCAATCACCTAAAGCAGCTGGTTAGAAGTGTGATTCAGTTCCTCAAATTACTATGTTCATCCTTCCATGAATTGATATATGGTCATTACATCAAGAGTCATACTTCCTAAAGTTTGGAATCAAGACAAGAGCACCAAATATATCCTTCAAGGATGCCTTCAACCAAAGTGCACTGATGGGACTGGTGGAATTTCTTTGAATCAAGCTAAACACCTAGGAGGCAGGCAAAGGTATTAACCAGGTATTACTTTCATAATTAGTAATGACCAAGTAAATGGGTAGTCAGTCATTGAATATTTTTATAACGTACAATATTTCAAGCGCAGGATGGCAGCCATAAATTTGACTTGCCTCTGTAATTGAACATATTTATAATGTACAATCTTTCAAGCACAGGATGATATTTTAAACCATACTTCCACATTAACTGCAGTCAATTTGCTTTACTTCTAACTTATAAGAAGAAATTCATTGTCCATCCTCTTAACAAGAATCAAGATAGTGAAGCTAAGGGAATTGATTAATCCCATCTTGACCTTTGGTTTTTCGGTAGATGATGAAAACATGTTTGAAAAAAATATCCACTAATGCAATATAGTTGGATACAAAGAAGATTCAGAGCTTCATGACCTGCACAGTGGATATTTTCCATATGCAAAATGCAAGATCAAACTGCCAAATTGCGAATATCTTAACATCTTCGATGCGAAGCACCAAGGAAAAGGTTCACGGTATACTAAATAATCCAAATCCAAAAAGAAAATTCAGTCAAAAAGAACAAGTAAATAAGATTATTCATAATGCTCAAGTTGTTGATATGCATGCCCAGTTACATGTCTATTATAACATTACAAATAGTATACAAATAAAAATGAATTTGAAAAAACAAAAAAATGAGAGACAAGCTAAGTGGAATTTTTACTAGAGTCAAGTAACATACAGTGCGAAATCGAGAAGATAATGCATCAAAAAGAAGCATTTTTTCAGAGAGAGCTTCACCAACATTGCAGGCAACTTTTATAGCCTCTAGCGCTTGGAGACAACCAATCACTCCCGGAACTAATTAGTCAATATAGACATGTTGCACCAGACCACCAAAAAGTTCAGAACAATAAATAGATTATTCATAATTATAGAGAAAAAGATAACAAAAAGTCTAAGCCACTTCAGAGGCAAATCAATTACAAAGGCAAATAGAAGAGAATTTCACCAACTAATGGTAGTCTTTTGTTGATAATTACATATGAAAAAAATCTACATGGTTTCATAAGCATATCAATTGCACAAGAAAAATCACAATCAAAGAATTTTATCAACTAATGGTAGAAAGAAATAGTTGTACCACCGTACATTCAGTGTCATGTTGTAGTCATTCACACAACTGATATTCGATTCGATAAAGCCCGTTTATGAACAAAGTTAATGAACCGCACATTCGAAGAAGCTTGGTTCGTTAACGTTCATGAACAATTTATAAATAAACCTATTTATTAATTTGTGTAAAATTTAATTTCTTAATTTTTTATTCCAATAAATAAAAATATAGTAATTTATAAATTTTTATAATCTTAAATTATTCATAATATGTTAAAATAAAAAAATATATACTTTTCATGTATTAGATAAATGTTTAACCTAATTTATAAGGACAACAATGCTATTAATTGAGCTTGATAAAAAAGATCGAGCTCGACTCAAGCTTTATAAGATTTTTATTAAATAAGCTTGAACAGAGCTAAGCTCGGTTTGTTTGCACCCCTACCTTTTTCTCCAACCTCCCTCCCTCCAAGCACATAGAGAATAAAGGAAGGATGTTCCAAAATCTCAAGTTATGCAGAAGTTTCAGTCTATAACTAGAACAATACTGATTCAGTATTGTGTCGATGTTTCGATGCATAGTGCCGATAATGGATTAGAGTTGAAGAAGAAAGAAGACATTATCTATGCCAAATATGGTTTTAAATCTTGTACCATGCAGGAAGAAACGGTCGAAACATATCATTCCACTAAATTACCGAAACTCAATACCACTCAACACAGACAATATATCCCTCCTTTGTTTCATCTCCTTCCTCCTTCAACCTCCAATCTATCACTGACACTATACATTGGAGCGTCTAGAACAATATCTTTCCGATTAAAGACTGAAACTACCTGACACAACTTGAGATTTTGAACTTTGGTGTCGAGTGGTATAAAGTTTCAATAATTTATTAGAACGATACGTTTCGACCGTTTCGCCCGACACAATACGAGATTTCAAACCATGATTTTGATTGCCGATGATACAAGACGTACTCAAACTAAGCAGATCTTTATGAAAATAAGCATGGATGGAAACTTGTGAGAGGTAAGAAAACCACTGGCAGAAACTGATTATATGATTTGCAACTCACCTATCCCAAGAACACCACTGTCAGAACATCTTTGACATGCCGCAGCAGGTGGTGGAGTGGGAAAAAGACACCGGTAACAAGGACCTCCATTATGATGATAAACAGTGAGCTACATAAAAGTGTACTCTCTTAGTAATAAACGGTTTGGAACTCAAATCTTTTAAGTTCTATACAATACAGCAATGCCATCCAAAGGAAGCAGATTTTTAGTATAAGACTACCTGGCCTTCCAAGCCCAATGCTGCTCCTGATATTAGAGGCTGCAAGGAAGAGCAAGCAACCAGTCAAGAATGGATGTCATAACAAATTCACTGTCATATATATATATATATATTTAGAAGCTGTGTTCAACACCTGTCTTCCCTAATATTTGCTGGTTAAGCTTTTTCTTTTATTTTGAATAACTGACCAGAAATTGCCATCTGTTTTCTAATTCTCATATCATATTTTGACAGTTGCATTATTAATTTTATACATTCGAAATATCAAAAATTCAAATGGTATATTGTCATCTGTTTGGGGAATTATCCATTGAAAATTATGCAATTAACTGCCTTGAATAAAGGTTTCAATTGAATAGTCCTCATTCAAGATGGTTTGTAATAGATTTTGAAAATTGACCATATGAAACTATGCAACTAATTACATAAAATGGAAATATTATTTCCCATTAATTAGTTTCTATTTCATCTCTAAAAGTTCACTTGATCACTGATCGAATTTCTCTGCTCAAGCTTGCAGCTTCTCCTTCTGAGCAATCCCATTTAACAATTGCCATGAAAGCATTTCTAATATGTTCAATTGCCTATTTACTTTCTATGTTTCTTCTCCCTCAACCTTCAATCTTCCTGCGACCCCAAGATGTGTGGAACCCTTGCCTTTGCTTGCAAATCCACAAGCCACATTAATGTGTCATTTGTATATTCCCATCACAACCTCTTCAATCTCTTATTTTCCATTTTGTGGATGTAGGCACCTCGTTGTAGTTGTCACCTACAATGTTTCATAGCTCTCCGAGATGCTCTAGCCAATGGGAACATGGGGCTTGGCAGTGACCACACAAGTGACACTGCCAAGAAAAAGAAGCTACATAAGGTGACCCTGCTCTTTTAGGGGCTTATAGATTATGCAATGGTTATAGTGAAAAAGATGATTTATTCTATCTCACAACCCGCTAGCTACAAGGTGATTCTAATGGTATTAATTCTCAAATTCTTTATGCCCTAATCAATATGTATAAATTCAATGCAAATATTTATTATGTATCAGGGTTTAAAATATCACTTTGTATCAGTTGGCACAAGCAAAATTTATCTTCCACCCATCCACCAGCACACAATAACCTCTTGAGACACCAATGCCTTGTTTACTCCTAAGAATGGAAGAAGGAAAGGATGTATCGCATGAGTCAAGATTCTCTCGTTTACTTAATGAAACCTAAGGTTCTCTCATTTTTCGTTCACCCAAAAGGCAGGCAGAATGGACTTTCCTTCCTCTTTACAATTCCGACCACCGCAACTTCTTCTCCGTGTACCCCTGACGACATGCCAGCATGAGGTGACAGACAAGGTCGTTGGTTCGTGATGGCCAGGCCAAGCCAGGTCAAGAAGTCTCCACAAGGCCACCTCAAGCTTGAGGCTACCTCGCAGAAGTTGGCCTAGCCGTAAGCTCGCAACAGCCTCATGACAGCTAGGCTTTGTCGAGAACTTACGACAGCCATGCGATTGTAAGGCCTAATCATGAGCTCACAGTGGCCAAGTGAGGCCGCAAGCTGATGTCCTGGTGAGTTTCTCTTCCTCACTGCTGATCCTTTCTCACTATCTTTCCTTCCCACGGTTGCTTATCCACTGCTAATCCTTTCCTTTTCCACTGCAATTTTTTTTTTCCACTGCATAAGTTTTGGGCCAAGACCTCAATCGTATTAAGATTATTCTATGAAATTGGATGTTCATGGAAAGCTCTACTTCTTTACAGGTAATACAACTTGAGAAAGAACAGAAATCAAGCTTAATTTACAAAATATCAACCTCCACAAAAGAACTGATATTACATCATAAAGCAGATATATTTTAATTTATTTATAGAGGTAAGTAAGAATAAGATAATTGAGACCATTGATTTCAAGGCCTAAATTTGGATTACTCATGAGGACAATTTGCTTCAGTCATTTTGATTTCATAACCTAAGAAAATGGCTATTAGAGAATCAAACTCAAGGATGGACTGCCGCATACCATAGGTATAGTAGGGCATGAACCTTCATGACTGTTATATGTCAACAACAATATAAAGGTATAAACGATGTTGTGTATCACCTCACAGGACAACAGTAACAGTACCCAAGAGGATGGATAAATATTAATAGATAGGCCTCCCTATGGTCTTCATAGCAAATTGTGAATTTAGACACTCAAATATTGACACTTCTGAAAATGTTTGATTTGAAACTTCAATTTTTCAACTGTCATATTGATCCCCAATCAGAAGATAACAAAGGCTAAATCCCTACAGGTGTCAAAGAGAACAATGTGGTAAATTGAATAAACATCAATAAGAATCCATCATATTTGGCTGAACACTGTAGCCACAAACCAAGGTGTTGTAGTATCTTTATTTAGAACTTAGACTTGAAGTTAAGAGTTTTATCCATCAATTTCTAGGTGGCATCAATTCTGTAATCACCAAGAACTGCTGGCAAGTGATGAAATCTGAGTCTGATAGAACTAACAGCAAAACTTTGAAGGTTGCTTAGGAATTAGATTAACCAAATATTACCTTATCCAATAAAACACAGCAATCACTGATCATGTAACGACTTGGAAGGTTATCTGTTGCATCAACAACAACATCATATCTTTGGCAATAACAGTAGCCTTGGAAAGCAAGATAATTTAGCCACTATTAAATGGAGAGGTGAAGTTTGAAAAATATATAGACTTTGTTAAGGATACTGTCTCACTATATCCAATGCATTCACTGTCTTCAAAGCATCTTGGTGTTCAACCACCTTCACAGAGGAATTAATCCTGGAATCATATAACTCAATCAGATAAAGTCCTCAAATATAATTCAACACAGAGAAATTGGAAACTATTCATTGTGTTTATTACACACACACACACAAAAAGAAAATATTATTCTCATATTAAACAGATCCAGAAAAGGACATCTACATACGCGCGACAAGCAGAAGCTGCTGATTTCACTTTTGATTCACCCACATATGCTTCTTTGTGAATAATCTGAAATCAGAGTATCAGGAAGAATACAAACTCTAATAATGAAAATAAGAATCTAGTCATACGTGAAGTAGCAGAGTATAAAAAATGTAAAATTTTATCATTAAATTTCTTACAAATAAATAATTATTAACAAGATGAGGAATTTCCTAATATGTTCATCATTTGTCCTATACTAGCACTATGCTGAAGCCTAAGTAGAATAGTGTATGGTAAGAGATATATATGTTCGCAGAGAGAAAATAAAGGGGAAATGCAAAGAGGATATGCATACTTGTCGATGTAGATTGTTTAACTCCACAATGTCGCCATCCACAATACCTAAGCAACCTACAGAAAGAGAGATCAAGTCTAAACACAAGATGCAAGCCATAGAAGTTAAGAAGATGCCTTTAAAGGAAAGCAAAATGGAAGTGGTTGCAAATTTAGTGGAGACATATGAAAAAAAAATGTTGTAGCCTGCAAATCAATCTTTTTCTGAAATATAAACATTGGCTTAACCCGTAAAAACCAATGAGGAGAAAATGCAGCATTAGATTAATGCAACAGCTGCATGCATGTTGTGCAGAAAATTTTCAAAAACCTACATACCAACACCACATGCAGCAAGGTACATAGCCACAGGTGATCCCAACCCTCCAGCGCCAACCACCAAGATTGAAGACCTTGATAGTTTCAATTGCCCTGCATAGTATCACTGGAAAAGGTCAATGTTCCTCACCAAACTCCAAAATAAGCTACTAGATATTTTAAATATTCAAGAAAAAGGTGACTAACTATTTCTTTTCCAGCATGTTATCCACTATAGAATTATCAAGGTGAATACCATAAAATAAAATTACCAATTGGTGGAAAGGTCAATGTTCCTCATTCGATGACAAACAAGCCACTAGCTATGTCAAATATTTAACAAAAAGGTTACTACCTAGTTATTTTTTACTATAAAATTATCAAAATGAATACCAACAAACAAAAACATCAATTTGTGATCTCCTCGATCCTAATACAGGCTAGGGATTTGGGAGTTGGGACATGGTTTAAAATTTTAACCCGTATAGGAGTTTCGGTTTATGATAGGAACAACAGGGTTTTGGTATGTATCGTGTCGTGTCAATATAGTTTCAGTATTTTTTAAATATAAAATATATTAAGTAAAAATAAAAAATTTAATCTAAATATTAAAAAAATTAAAAATACAAAAAATAATAATAAAATAATTTTAAAAAGAAAAAGAAAAAATGCAGGATCACGGCAGACCCCGCGGAGTACGCCGGTGGGATCATGGAGCCTCCACAACCCCACAACGGCCCGTCATGCCAATGTTGAGCGGTGGATGGAACGGAAAATTTCGCCCGTTTCACCTAGCGTGGTACAAAATTTTAAATCATGAGTTGGGGCTCATTAACTGATAGTCGCCAATATTAAATGTGATTCTACATGAACCAACATCTGAACATGATGTAAAGCAGTTATACAGATTAAGGTAAAACACATAATAGGAAATAAAAAATGTCACATACTTTGATTACTTTTCAATCAAACATGGGATAAATAGACTACAAGAATTTTAGATTTTGAGGTCACAATCACTGGACATGAATGAATTTCTGCAAACTACCAAAAATTATCAATGTGGATCGTATCATCGGGTTTACAGCTGAAGCGAAGACCAGTGCAGATCCAGCTTTGCAAAATTACAACACATGGGAAAAACAATGAAATTTTATGATCTCAAGTTCTCGACTGACTGAAAAACAAGAGGAAAAGTCGAGAATCAGTTCCTCTGGTTCCACAGACGGATCATTTAACTAGAACTCTGATGGGAGGAAAGGCTCAGCAAAAAAATGGTCGAGAATCCTTTTTTCCCAGCCCCTCTAAACCATTAAGAATCGTAACATGTTACACGCCCACGATTTTTATAGCATTGAGCAACTCATATTCGGTGGTTTGGGAAATAAAACAAGCTTCTTTTGAGCAGAGAAAAATATTGCACTACTCGCCAAATGAATTGGTTAATGATGGTCCTAGTGATATTAAACAAAATATATCTCCTAGGAATCTACCTTTTCAGGATAACATTCTATCCAGATAATTAATCCAAACGTCTAACCGACCTTCCACGCCAAAATCAGGAAGCAAGAGATGGCGGCTATATCTTTGGATCATCTCAGAGCCAAGGGCGCTGAGCGACTTGCCGTTGATCTGAGGGCACGAAAGAGGGTTCAAACCGCAGTACGTGTTCTGATTCACCGGCGTTGCGTCCTGGGGTTCGAGCTCCGCCTCGAGAAGACGGATTCGGTTCTCAAGCTCCTCTTTCTCGGCGCGGAGCCTCTCAATCTCACGGAGGAGATCAGTGCCGGATGATCCGCTACCATTTCTCTTCGTCTCCATGTCCAGTTCAACCAGCCACGAGAGTTGCCGGAGAG
>JBBUKS010000065.1:2739896-2763375 GCA_038050645.1 Hedychium gardnerianum
ATATCTGTTATTGTATTGAGTTGTGGATGTTCTGAGTGAATGCTATGAGAAAATTTTGTGTGTTGTAGAATACACTGGGGTTTATATTTTTCTAAAAGTAAAACTTCACTAGGAGTGATAACATCAGCTTTTTCCTTAGGCATACAAAAATGTCCTGAAATATCTTAAGGCTCTGATACCATTTTTGATTTTGTCGTTTGATTTTTCATTTTAGTGATTTGTGAACGGTAATTTATGAACAGTATTTGTAAATAATAATTTTGAACAGTAATTATGAACAATAATTGTTAATTGTAAACAATAATCCTTTTATATTTTTGGTTTTTTTTAGGTTTTAGTTTTAATGAATATTAAGGTTATCAGTGTGGTTGCTTATAGTTTTTCTATTTTTCCAATGAGTCTCACCTGTAAAGGAACTCTTTTTGTTGCCCCGACTTGAAGAAGATAGAGAACTAGTTCTCTAATTTTTCTTTGTCAACACAGGACTTACACAAATTTCCTCATACAGTTATTGTTTACCAAATGTTACTTAGATAAGGACTGAGGAGAAGCAGAGACCAAAAGAAACCAAAAGAGACCACTATGCTTTAAAAAGTTTTTATACTTCAATAATATAAACTACTTAGTTATGTACATGATCTTACAGGAAACAACTTAGCTATGTACATGAACTTACAAGAAACAATTTAGCTATGTACATGATCTTACAGGAAACAACTTAGCTATGTACATGAAGCAACGACAGACAGAAAACTTACAAACTCTTGGTGCTCACAAACTTGTTTGTTGCTTGAGACTAGATCTTCGGGGGTGAGGCGATTTCTTCAAGGGCATTTTGAGGGGTTTTATAGGAAGAAAGGACTAGCTTGCGAGAGAGGAAAGAGATGGAAGAGATAAGGATGCAGGTAGTGGGAAAGAGCTGGAAAGGAGGTGCTAGTGGGGGACAGATGGAAAAAGCAAACGACTATAAAGGAGCACTAGGACAATTAAAAGTGCTGGAAAGGCCCACTCATGGAAAGTAGTGGGGTCGTGATAGGCACGCTTAAATAGTAGAGTTACAAGAAAGTGGATGTGTTAAGGCTCATGGTCCCTATTGTTCCATCATATTTTCTAAATTTCTTTCGCTTGTGGAGTCCATGGAGGGAGTAAAGATGTTGCCTTAGGCTTCATTGAAGCTAGCTGGAGGCTGAGTATTTTGGGTTGTTCTGAGAAGCTCTGCTCTGTAGGCTCGAGAGGAAGAGAATGTCGAGCTAGCATGTCTTTTATTGGCCCAATTTTGTGTCTTTTCTGATAGTATTGTAGAAGGGTTGTATGTTGGGTTATGAGAGAGAAAGGAAAAAAAATATGATTCTCATATCTCTTGGTAAGTAAATTTTTTCAGTGTAAGTTTCTCCTACTAGGAGGTAAGTATTTGGATCATCCAGTCTGTCCCAAGACCATCTTGATCCTTGGACTGAAGCTCTCCAATATTTCAGTTGATTAGCTAGGGGGTTGAAAACATCCCAATCAACATCAAAATTAGAAGTATAATCATCGAACTCTGCTATGGTGTCATTAAGCTCATTAATCTCAATTTTAATGAGATATTTGGCTAGTTCAATTTTTAAGTCTATCCATTCAGGAGGAGAGCTTTCAATAGTATATATCACATATGTTTCTTCTTCTTCTAAGTCTAAAGAAATAATTTGACCGAGTTTCTTTGGGAAGTTTTGGAGGCAGTCAGGATCTTGTACTCATATTTTATATAGAAACTCATAATCCATTAACAGGAATGGAGTAATTAGTCTTCCCTTGATAGCTGGTAGTTCATAAGTATCAAGGTTTTATATGTAGCCTTCTGAAGGAATATATAAGTTGGCATTGACATCCATATTTTTCAGAAGTTTCACAAATTTTGTTTCTTTTCTGGCATTTCTATTTTTGGCTGAATTCAGCCTCATAAATGATAATCATCCCTTGGGGTACCTTGTGATGTAACAGTTTTAATGCTTCATAGAGCTCTGCAAAGATCAAGAAAGTAGATTTTTCAACCAGACTCCTGATATAAGTATTAACTTCTTCTGGTATAGTATTTTGAAGTTCGAGTAACATGGCTTTTGATGTTCTTGGTGCTAGTGTTTCTTCTGCGTTGGCTTTTAGTTGAGTCAGGGTTTTATAGTTGGGCCTGTGAATTTATTTTTCTGTATTAGAGCTTTCAGAACTTGTAATAATTGATTGAGCATAAGTCTTTTCTGATTGAGGTGTTTTAGAAGATGATTGTCCTCCTGTTTTAATTTTTGTACTGATAAAGAAATTTGCTCCGATGGCTGTTCTGGCTGAATTAAATGCTTCTTCTAGTGAGTAAAAACCCCTGAAAGAAGGGTGCTCACTGTCTTGTATTGCAATTGTTACTTCTTTCCAGTCATGGTAAACTCCTGCTTGGCTGCCTGAAAAAATCACATAGCAGGAAAACTTCTTCCCTACTGGTTTTTGTATTGTTGTGTGGAAGTAATTTGCTAGGGAATTGATAATTGCTATTTTGTAATTAGCACCACCTCGAATGGTTGGAATGTTACATATGTTGTCAAGTAAACATGTTTGAATATGATCAAGTTTGTCTCTTGTTGAAAAATGAAATTGTTCCTCATATCGAGTGAATTATTGAAGTTCTTGATTGCCAAACCTCATGATTTTTGTGGTAAAAGTTTTTACTTTCCTTAGCTTATCCATACCTGTAAAGTATTTGTGAAGTCAATGTAATAGTCTAGATAATGTTCTATTAGGGAATTGTTACTTCCCTTAATATGTTCCCACTGGATTGTCAAACCTTTGTTAATAATGATGTCTGTAAATTTTAATCATCTTTTTGTGCTCAGTTCTTTTCGTAATCCTTTTGTTTGTTGGCTATATTTTACTATAGCCTCACAATTTGTTTTGACTATAATTTCTTATTTACTGCAGATGAAAAGTCGGAAAGCATCTAGACAATAAATCACAGCTAGAATTTCATAATCTAGAGATATTAAATGACCTTTTTCTTTATATTATCTGGAAGCATATCGGCATATTTCCTCCGTAGTTTTTGGGTCATATTTAGAAGTTTTTTGATAGAGAACATCTCCCCGTCCTGTTTCACAATCATCTGTTTCTATAATTAAATAATCTGAATCTAGTGGTAGGGTGAGAACGGGAATGATTTTAATTAGGTCTTTAATTTTTCTAATTAAATCCAAATCTTGTTGATTAAAGTATTTTTGTCCTGTTACAGATGTTTTGTTGTATAAGGGTCCACTAATTTTTCCTATATCTTTTAGATATTGTCTGGAATAATTTAATAGCCCTAAGAAAGATCAAAGTGTTTTTGTGTCTTCCATTCTATCTGGAAAGTTTAAGATTTTTGAGGTAATATGTGGCTACAGTGTTATTTTTCCCTGCCTAATTTCAGCTCCTAAAAATTCTATGTGGTTAACCGCAAGTTTCATTTTACTCCTGGAAATAATCAATCATGTGTTTCAAATAAGTTAAATATCAAATGTAAATGGGTAAAGTGTTCTTTTTTTGTTTTGGAGAAGACCAATATATCATCTAATACATGTACAAGTTGCTAAGTTTCTAAAAATATTATCCATTTTCCTTTGGAAGATTTATGGTGCGACTTTTAAACCGAATGACATAACTAACCATTCAAAATATCCTTTTGGACAAGAAAATACAGTTCATTCTACTGACTTTGAGTGCATCTTGACTTGCCAAAATCCGGATTTTATATCAAATTTAGAATATCATTTTGAGTCTTGTATTTTATTAAGTAGTTGATCCTTATCTGGAATTTTATAGTCATCTTCTTGACAATTATTGTTAAGTCTTTTATAGTTGAATATCATTCTAGATTGTCCGTGTTTTTGTTCAGCCCCTTTATTTACTATGAAAACAGGGTTTCTATGTCTTGAGGTTGATCTTTAGATAACTCCAAGATTTAATAACTATTGTATATGGGTTTTACATTCTTCTGTTTCCCAATTTATATATCTTAAATCTTGTGCTTTTATAGTTAGATCTGGGTTTAGGATTGCTAATTTGCAGTAGACTTTATCTCTTTCCCAATATTTAGTGGGATTATTACCTATAATTTCTATCTTTTCTAGTCGTGAGACCAGATCGTCAAGGTCTGTTTGGGTGGAGATAAGTTGTACTAGCTTTGTCGGTGCTAAGAAGTCAGTTGGTAGATCTAGATAATCATCTGTCACTTGGCACGTGGTCATAGCTTCTTGTGGGAGTCTCAGAATCATGATTAGAGGTCATATATATCTTCTAGACACTCACCCCTTTCATCCAATGCCAAAATTTCAAAATTTCAAGCCCTCTAGGTCAATTAATGGGTTTCAGTCAAAATCTATTAATAGACCTAGAGAGCTCAGATCGGACTCATTCCAAGTCATGTAGGCTAATATAGGTCAGAAGAGTCCAAATATGCACTCATTTATTATTTTTAGACATTCCCGGCATTAATCCAAATGATTCCAATCTTTTATGTACATAGTAGTACTTGTATGATAAGACCAGCACCAACGTGGTACTGGTCTTACAAGACCAGCACCAAGGTCCGTGCCAGTTGGCATGTGACCATAGCTTCTTGTGGAAGTATCAGAACTATTATTAGAGATTATATATACACTCACCCCTTCCATCTTATGCCAAAATTTTAGAATTTCAAACCTCCTATGTCAATCAATGGGTTTCGATCAAAATCTATTGATAGACCTAGAGGACTCCGATCAGACTCATTCCAAGTCTTGTGGGTTAACATGGGTCAGAATAGTCCAAATATGTCATCTTTTATTATTTATAGACCATCCCATCAGTGCTCACAATATTTTAAAATTTTCTAAAAATTATGGTGTTGTTTTGAGAAGATTAGCATCATATTGGTTTTGATGTTCTTCAAACAGCACCAAGCTTTGTGAGAAAAAATATCACAGTAGTGTTGTTACTTGAATCCCAAAGTTTAGATATTCTGTCAACTTATTATTTAAGGTTTAGATATGAACAACTCTGATACTTGATATAGAAGATACACCTAACATTCTCTTTTATATTTGTCTGATCAGATTAACAAAATCAAACTTCAGAGAACACTTGAACATTGATAGTGATGAAATAGTGAGCATGAATGAGATAGATGAAATAGTACAATGCCCTTTAAAAATAAGAACCTTTCAATCCATCATTTAGATACATCTAGTAATTTACAACTAGTAATTTACAAGGGTTATATACAAAAATAGTAATTTATATTATTTATATACAAAAAACAATAATTTACATTGATTAGATATAAAATATTAATTTACATAGTGTCAAATAGTCAATTCTGTGTCACCATAAATATTGTGTAATGAATATTAAAACTACTAGATCACCATGGTTTTATAGTTGAAATTTGAAAGTTGAGTTCATTATCTTGTTCCCCACTACATATCTGTAACTCTTCGTGTATTTTGTTGTGACTTTTCAGTACTTCCATAATACAGTGATTCAACGAATTGTAATACAAAAAATGAGAGTACAATTTGTAAAGAAATAATGAAAACAATTAGTACAAGGCCATTAATAATATAAGATTATATAATTACTTACGCTGAGGTTTGCTTGGGCAAATGCACTTGTCTAACTTGAAATGACTGGGAACCTCTGTTTGGATCAATACTGAGAAGCTCAAACATGGTTTATATACAAAATAACTATTAATATGTTAATGTAAAATAGTTAATTCTGTGTAATCTCATTCCATAAAAAATAATGTAAGAAATTGTCATAGTGAAAATTTGAAATCTTCATTCATCCTAGAGCATGTTGTTAGAACCTGCAACAATAAGGACAATTATTAACTTTAATTTCTTAATCAACCGTTATAATTTAATTTTAAAAAAATTGATAGTATCGGCTATAAATGACAAATCCTTTTTGTATATGTCATCATCGCTTGTCACATTTTGATAATCTATAATTGATATGAAAATCAATATATCGTCATATTTACAAAATTTAATAAAACTAATGGATTGAGAAATTAAATTATAATCAAAATGTCGAACAATAGTTTTCTTGCTTGATTTGTGATGCTCACTATAATTAAATTCTCATCCAAAATGTAGTATGTCTGTAAATTTTTTTATTCAAAGGGAAGAATCCTACGCAGATCTATGTGAATTACAAAATGAAGATGATAATAATTATAACGATACAAAATTCAGAAAGAAAAAAATCCTTGCTTTGTAATACTAGGTACGTTGGTGCTAGGATTTAAAAAACAACATCAACGTTGGTTCTGAGACTTCAACCCTAGTTTTGAGCCTCCCACAAGAACTTATGACCGTGTACCAAGTGGCACGATTCATGGTGCTGGCTTTGAAAGACCAACACCACATTGGTGATGGTCTTTCAAAACCAATGTCAACGTGATCATTGGGTTCTCATTAATAATCTGGTGCTGATTTTCAAAAATTGGTGTTGATCTTTTCATACCAGCACCACTGTGTACAAAAAGATTGAAATCTTTTAAATCAATACTAGGAAGGCCTAATGAAACAATTGAATCAACCACACTAATCCTCATTTAATCGAGTTGAATGACCATTATACCAAGTATATTGTAGAAAGTAAAAGCTCAATATTTTCAAACCAACAAAATTACTGTATAACAAACTTTCAAATGACATTTAAAATTATAGCTTATATACCTTGCTTTCAAAACAGCACCATGTATGCCCTGCTATCAATCAACTATAAAATAAATCATGAAGCATGGTAAAAATTCTGATGTTGATGCTGATTTTGTTCAAAAGAGCACCGACATAGTGTTATTTTTTTCAAAACAGCATCACGAAAAAAACAGCACCAACGTTTCATTTAACTCGATCAATTGTGGATTTGTCAGCACTTGAGTTTTCCCATTGCAAGATGCATCCTATGTGATAGAGTATAATTAATCACCAAAATTAATAAAGATCCAACTCTGATTGAAATTCAACTTTCAAGTATATTATAGAAAATTAAAATTTTTAGCAAAAATATAGGGATTACCTTGATTTTTCAGCTACACATCCTTAAGGAAGCGGCGGTCGCGAGGAATTCATAGAGAGATGACGTGGGAACAAACGACGGAAGCGAGAGATCCCAGGAGAGGCGGCATGGCTGATGTGGGCTTTAGGGTTTAGGAAACTAAGGGGAAAGAGAGGAGAGGAAGAGAATTTAAGCATCTGAAGTTTTAGGAGAAAGAATAAGAATCGAGACCAAATAAATCCCGCGTGAAGGATTAAAGAGAAAGAAGAGAGAGATTAAAAAAAATCCTTAAAAATCGCGTCAAGTAGCCACATAAGTTGTCGCCCACAATTATTCTAAGAGTGTGCAGGATATCAAAAATATATATATATATATATATATATAATTTAGTTATGATATTAGCGTTTATTTAATTTTAATAGATATTATTTATAAAAATATAATATTTCGTTCGTCTTCCAAATACAATATTAATGGTCTTTATCATGGGCCATCGTAATAGATTGACTAATTGGGCTGGATCAGCCCAGCCGATTATTCAATTTATGAAATCAATGCTATATCCTCATTTAGTTTCCAAACTTGTGCTACCCCGAAAAATTCAATAGAAAAAAAGTTAAATTGAATTTGGGATTAAATTCAGTTACAAATATAAAGTTTAGAACAATTCTCACATTATTTTGATTTCAATTAAAGCTTAAGATAAAATAAATCATACTTTAAACTACTTTTTATTGAACTATGTTCAATTCGATGAGCTCGGTGAAAAGGAGCTTAAAATCAATTAAGAAATAATTAATAAATTTTAGATTCATCTACCATGTTTATTTGACTTGATTCCACTTCTAACTTATGCTATCAATGCATAATCTAATAATTGTTTCGATTGAACTATTCATAAAATATATTCTATGGCATATTCCCAATAAATCATTTTGTATAAAACTAAATTTTGCTTAATTTCGTGCACTTTAGGTAGCGTTTAAGGAGTCAATCATACATCTAAAGACATGCCGCATTAAACTATTAAAGTTCATTGTATGTCATGAAATAAATGGCCAATAATGATGATATATTATTATTACTTTTTGTTCTTAACCGGTACCAAGTAGAATGGATAGATACATTAATATATATACTCTCAAATCTAGTCCAAACAAGTCCTAATCTCCACGTCAAAGGTTAATCGCAAATTAATCATGATTTTGCACAGGAAGTGTGGTTTAAGGAATTAATAAAGGAAAGCATGGATCCCACTAAACATTCTCAATTAGCTCAATTGACTTGGTCAAGAGAAACATTTAAAAAAAAAACACTTCAAATTAAATATTGAATGCTGTCCAATTATGGTGGACCAACTCCACAAACTCTTTTTTCTCCACCATTATTATTATTATTATTATTTTGTAAGTAGGGAAAATAATTAGATAGCATATGCTTTGACATATCCCTCACTCACCCACTTGAGATTGATGTCCTAATTCTTCCACAAAAGATTTTCATTTTCATTTTTTAATTTAGAATAAGATGTCAAAATGTTAAAAATTTCGTTGTTTTGATTCAATTTTTAAGGATATTTTATGTATGAAAAATATTTTAAAAAATAAAGTAGAATAAAATTATTTGCTTTCATTTATTGCCACACATATCACAAGGATAAGTTTCCTACTCAACTCACTTCGTTGACTTATACCCACATCGACGGGTAGTCAATGCCTCGTGTTTTTTCTTCAAAATATCCAATGATTTTTATTTATTTTTAAATAAAACAAATCATCAAATCCCTACAACTAAAGAGTATCTAATTCTATGTGTAAAATCGCATTAATCACAACCATACGAAAGTCGAAAGGGACATATAGTGTGTGCTATAAACACAAAAAGACCTAATTCCATCTCATCATCATTGTGGCACAATGGAAGCAACAATAAGAAGAGCACTAGCTCACGAAAAGGCAACTTTTTTTTTTTTTTTATCTCTAAAGATTATTTGGAAAATATAAAGAATATATATTTTATTGTTTTGAAATGACAAATATATTTTTGTTAAAAGGGGAAAAAAATAATGAAACACTAGTGATTGATTGTTGATACGTCGTTATCCAATCATTTATGGACACCTCATATCTTTACCTAATTTGATGACGTCGGAGTAAGCAAATTCTTCCCATTCTGCCCCGTGCGATGCATGTTTACCTGGAGGGATCCGTGGGGGAGAGGAAGCCTTTCATTCATGGGGCCTTTCCCATCCATTCCAACAAAAATCATGATATCAAGTGTTTTTTGTATAGAATATTATTATCATACAATTTGAGAATTAAATTTTGATTAATAGTCAGTTTTTATCCTCTCTCATATATTAATTACTGTTCGAATTAATTAGATTAGTTCTCATAATTTATCTCTTTTATATTAATTTTGAAATGAATTAATAAAAATATTAAGAATAAATATTCCATCTTCTATCACTATAATATCAAATGTTTTTTTGGATAAAAGAAACTTATTCTTTCAGGAAATAAATTCAAGGGATTTGAATTTTTCTTTCTGATATAATTCTATCACTTATCACTCAAGTACTAATTAAGTTACGCTCGTGGGGCCCTCCTTTGATTTCTCGATACATGTGGAAGATTCTACCAAGGCAATGACTTCCGACATTATATTTTCATTGATATCGAATGATATGAAAAAAAAGATACTTATTCAACTTTCTCTTTTGCATCTTAAGATAAGTTAACATCTTCGATCATAGGATTATAATATTGACGGATGCACATTCAAACACTATGAATGTAGTTGTTAGCATCATGGTTGTCTGTGTCTAGAGTAGAGTATTAAATTAAAATCGAATCAAATTAATAATTTTTTAAAAAAATCAATTGAAATTTATTATTAAAATCAAATAAATTAAAATGATATGAAATTGATTGATTTAATAACCGCTTAAATTATTCATAGTTGATTACTCCTTTATTTGACTGCATCATTCAACAACTAAAGTTACAATATATCCTAATGAGTTATGACTGATAAGTTCGTCGGTTAGATTTAATTGATTTAATTAAATTTTAAATTTTAAAAATCAAGATTAAATCAAATAAGTTGAAATAATTATTATTTTTTTTTAAAAAAATAAATAAATCCAATCAAATTTTCTAATTAAATGGACTCGATTGATTATTTCAATTTAATTGAAATTTTGCTCAAATTTTCTAATTAAATGTGAATCTCATGGTCACATTATCGTCCCAAATAAATTAATGAAATTATTCCCACCACCCTACGCCAAACACTAACGGCTGTGGGCCCCACCACCTGATGAAATTATTATACACGTCTCTCCTACGTCGCTGACACGTAGGCCCATCGTGGGCCCACTCTCCACCATTGTAAACCATATAATAAGCCCTCAGATGAAACTTCAGCCAGCTGTCCTTTCCCTTATCGGAATGAAATTTAAGTTTATAAAAATGATTGTGGAGCTCTGTTTTCATTTTCATTTTTTTGTTTGTCACTAATGAGTATAAAAATAATAAAAATTTAATAAATATGAAAATAAGTAAAAAGATGAATATGATAAATAAGGATATAAATGAAAAATATAAAATTTGATTTAAATCTAATTTATTTTCATTCCTATCGCCACCTTCGCAACTTCTTAAAACTGTCTTTTATTTTTAAAAAAAGAATAAATTATAAAAATCAGACACTTAATAAAATATTTTATATTTATTAAAAAATAATTTTAAATTTTATTAAAATAATTATTCATAAATATTAATTGCATAAACATATGGGGGCATTCATTACCGTCTCATTGACAAATCGTTGCGGCGAATTTTTATCTTTTCTTATTAAATAATTAATGGCTAAAAATCGAGATGTGAGGTACCATTCAGGATCAATAGTGTCACAAATTAGTACGATCAATTATTATTAATGTGATTAGATCCAAGATTTCATTAAATTTTGTATTCAGACAGAAAAATTAAGTTCTATTTATTATTATTATTTTTTATCGTTCGTGATTGACAAAGTCAACCCGTAGCTATGGATCAAAACGCCTCGCTTAGAAACTAAAAGTCAATATTCTTATAATAATGATTTCTTTTTTGATAAATATAATCATTTCTATTACAAGTTGACAGACACACATTAATAAAAATGATTTATTTTATTATAATTATTTTAAGGACAAAAAATTGAAAAAAGATTCTTTATTTTTGTAGTTATTAAATATACATCCCATTTTTTTTAAAAAAATATATATATTAAAAGACGTCTCAAATCCTAAAAGTATTTTCATTCTGACGTTTTTATAGTAATTTTAATTAAAAATATTCTAATTTATTAAAATATTGAAAAAAAGTATTCAAATATTAGTATTTTTTTTATTTAATTAAAATTGATCAAATAGTATTGAATTATTTTTATTTAAAATTAAAATAATTTTAATAAAAATTATTATAATATGGATTAAGTTTTTTCAATACTACTAAAATATCGAACATTCATAATTGCCCATTTGCCCTTACTCCGGATACGATGTAAAATACATTTCATAGTTAATTATGTATTTAAAGATTAATTATTAGTTATGGCCTACGGTGCATTATAAAGTTATTTTTTTCTAGTGAACAAATAATTTTAGAATTTTAATTCAAATTTATTCTAGATGAATTATTTATATTTTTAAAATTATTTTAATAATTCATGAAAACTTTCATAAGATTGAAATGATCGATTAATTGGATCAAAAAGTTAAATCACCTCATATTTAAAAAAAACATTCATAATTGTTCAAAAGTTTGCAAAACTTTAATTTTGTCTATTATGATATTTCAACAATTAAATCAACAAATAATAAGAATATACGAACTAGAAAATAAAAAAGAATATTTTATATTTTTACCAACAGTAATATTATTTTATATTTTGACGTTTAAAAGAATATTACAAACTAGAAAATAAAAAAGTAAAAGAACGAATAAACTTTAAAAAACATTATTAATCTAACAATAATTTTATATAGAATTTTGATGCCCAAGATATCATTAAACTATTTTAGTTAAATGCCTCTTAGATAATCTCATATTGCCAATTCGATCCATTAACATATTCTCAAAAATAAAAAAACTATTAAGGTAATTTGCCTAAATATCTTAACGATCTTAATTGGTCAAAGTTTAAAAAAGTAAAGCTGTAAATAAATTTCCGAGAGTATTGTGACTATATTATTATTTTGATCACTTAAAGACTATTAAAATATTTTAGTGAAATCACATTAATATCATTATGTCTCGAGAGCATTATTAATATTAAAAAAAAATGAGGTGTGTTCTTTTAAAAATGAAGCATTTTGCAAAAATACTAAACCTCGAGGGTCCTTTGGTAAAATGCCGATTTACTTGTTTACTTAAACGCCATTAATTCGGGGCTAAAAAGGCAGGGAAGTTAGAAGTATCTTCTTCCTCGCGTCTCGCTCGATAAATCGGAGAAAATCACAGCCAACGGCCGAGGAATTCCTCTCCGACTCTCTTCCTCCTTCCTCTGGAATCGCCATACCAACGCCCTCCGCCGTCCTGTGCTCTCTTTCCCGGCTTCCTAGATTCCGATTCCTGAATTCGCCCAACTTCAGTGGTCTCAGCTCGCCGCCCACCGAACCCTCTACTGGTATCGCCGCCTCTTGCCTTAACGTTGGTCGGCTTCTCTCGAGACTCCGGGGACACTTGGCCAACGAGTACTTCCGAAAGGCTGGATTTTTGGAATCTTCTGGAAAAAGATTTTTTTTTTAAATCTCTTTTTTTTTAACTCCAGCTGCGCGATCGTACTGGAGGAGCATTTTTCGCGTCGGGTCTCACTGGTTTATGCTGCCTTGATGTTTTTATGAACTCGGAGCTCTGTGGAGTTCAAAAAAGCTTCCCTGGTTTCCGGATTCGAGCTCAAATGAGGAAGACGCTTTATTTTTATGTTTTCGAATTTGTTCATTTGATGGTAAAGGATATCGCTTTTTAGCTGAACTAGGAGATTGAGGTCCTCGGTATCTGTTTGGACTTCCCATAAATATCAGGAAAGTGCACAGTGTTGAAGAGATCAGTAGTATTTGATGGCGTCGGGTTCTGGAAATGAAGACACGAACAGGGGGAGCATGTGGGAATTGGATCGGAATCTTGATCAACCCATGGACGAAGAAGCTGGCAAACTTAGAAACATGTACAGAGAAAAGGTGTGTCATTATTGATTTGAGTATTGCCAAAATATTTCTTTCTTTCTTCTTTTGGATGCTTCTTACATTCGACTCTAAAGACAAATGATCAAGCCATATCATACGCATTATCTTTCATCGTTTTTCTCTGCATCCCTAGTCGAATATATCTTTTTTTCTGAAAAATCCGCTATCGAGGGGTCTCGCTACCTTTTTGACATTTATTTCAGTCCATTTCTGTCGAGGCATGTGACGATAGATGTAGAAGATTGGCAACAGGGGTTCTTTTAATCTGTTTCCACTTCCGATAACTAAGCAATTTGGACTTTAACTCTGAGAATTTATGGTTCTGTTTGGAATTTGATCCTCTTTTGAGGAATTTTCTGAGCTTTCTCCTTTTGCTTAATTTTCTTCCTCTTTTTTTTTCAAGAAAAGAAAGATTGGCTAGGCCCATCTGTCATGGATTATCAATAATTTTCTCATCTTTCTTCTAATAATGGTATGGAGATTAAATCAAATATGTGACAGAAAAGAAAACACTTACTATTCTCGAGTTTCTTCCTTACGTTTTAGATTAAAGGAGCATAAAGTCATCTCACTAGTACAGCATCAGCACTAGGCTAATATTCATCTTTGCTTTATTTGCTCGTGCTGGTCCAGACTTGCACTGATGTTTTCATTTAAGCAATTTGAAGTGATGAATATTCTTTTGTGCAGAAATTTTCAGCCATATTGGTCACCAGACTTGCCTTTCAGAGTCTTGGGGTTGTGTTTGGAGATTTAGGAACCTCCCCGCTCTACGTGTTCTATAATACATTCCCTCGTGGTATTGAAGATCCAGAAGATGTTATTGGAGCTCTTTCTTTGATCATCTACTCGCTCACGCTAATACCCCTTCTTAAATATGTTTTTATCGTGCTTAGAGCAAATGATAACGGTCAAGGTAAGTTAACTCTGAAAATATTTTTTAATCAAATTTCTATATTAAGTAACATGATTTCCAATAAATTTTAATTTCTGAGATAGCCATTTTTGCAGAAGATCATGTTCATCAAAATGGAAATATCAGAATAATCAAACTAACAAAGAAGAATGTGGAAATATTATTGTTCTTAAATTCTGTACTAAAAATTCGTAGTTATCACCATGGTTGCCTTTATTTTACCTCATGTCCATAATTCTGTAATTTTCCGCGTGAAGTTGGATCCTTGTCCATCTTTCTTACTTTTATTCACAGTTTATTTTTCATGCAGTCACACACATAAAATCAGATAGAATATAGAAGTTCCTTTTAGGAGATTTACTCCACATATCAGAATTATATGAAAATTTTCATTGTATTCCTTCATAACTGTAATGCTGAGTAAAAATCAACATAATTGTTTTGTATGGGTAAACATTCGCCGTTGCTAATATGTCCATTGATTTTGAACAATTCTGTAATTGCCACTTTATCACATCAAAGAATGCATAGAAAAAACAAAAAGTTGTCTTAGGATTAGTTATTATTTTATTGCATTTTAGTGTTCTATCCTGCTTTTTTACGTATCCTTTATAAATATAATTTTTTTTTCACTTCCATGTACAGGTGGTACCTTTGCACTCTATTCACTACTTTGTCGACATGCAAAAGTGAATACTATTCCTAACCAGCATAGAACTGATGAACAACTCACAACTTACAGTCGCCATACATTTGATGAGAAGTCACTAGCTGCAAAAGTCCAGAGATGGTTAGAATCACATCCATTTAAAAAAAACGCTCTGCTTGTTCTTGTTCTCGTTGGCACTTGTATGGCAATTGGCGATGGAATTCTCACTCCCGTCATCTCAGGTAAATTAACTCTGTATCATATCTTTAGTGTCAGAATATTTCTCTATTTGGATAGGATCCCTTTTAACTATTTTTTTTTATGCATTCGTTGCAATGATTTTCTGCCTTTTCTTTTGGTATTTTGCAGCTGATCCCTTTAGTTGTTCACGGTGTAGCATTTTTTCTCTGTAAATTTAACTTACCATGAATTGAAGAAATGTAATCCCTTTTATTGCTCATATTTTCCTATACAAAAGTTGGATTCTTTGGCATTTCATCTTTGTAAAATTAACTTCACCTCGAATTGAATATTCTTTATTAATTATTGCACTATATCACACCTATGGATGGTAATGAGGAATAAAATTTGTATGATAGTTACAATTCATGTGATCTAACTTGCATGCTAAAATGCTCGAATACTTTTGCAGTTCTTTCTGCGTCAGGTGGCATAAAGGTTAACCATCCAAAGATGACCAATGGTAAATCTGCAACCTTGAGAATTTTTATTCCCAATCTTTTTCTTGTATCAGATGCTTAATCATAGATCAAGACATCTGTTTTAATTGAAGGTAAAAGTCAAAAAGAATCTGTATTTAAGTAATTTGATCAAACAGGTGCTTTTGGTCATTCACCACGAGCATCTTCATTAATTTCTTTTCTCCCTCAATTTTCAGATGTTGTTGTGCTTGTTGCGGTGGCTATTTTGGTTTGTTTATTTAGTATGCAACACTATGGTACTGATAAAGTCGGATGGCTTTTTGCTCCTGTTGTGCTCATCTGGTTTCTGTCAATTGGAGTTATTGGCATTCTGAATATATGGAAATTTGATAGCTCAGTCCTGAAGGCTTTCAATCCAGTTTACATCTGCAGATATTTTAGACGAGGGAAACGTGATAGTTGGATTTCACTAGGTGGAATTCTGCTCAGTATAACAGGTTTGCTCTGTGCAGATTCATTGCACGCACGATGCACATCGATGCTAGATATTATATACTTTCTGATTATGTTTAGAAGATAGTTTTAGTCCGTCCTCTTTTTGTTTTGCAGGAACAGAAGCATTATTTGCCGACCTGTGTCATTTCCCTGTACTAGCTGTTCAGGTAAGTAGTAATTTTCTGTAATAATCATAGCCAATCTGTTTTCTTTTTACTAATACCATCTTTTCATGCAGATTGCTTTCACTACAGTTGTTTTCCCCTGTCTTCTATTGGCATACACTGGACAAGCTGCATATCTTGTTCATCACACAGACCATGTTCATGATGCTTTCTACAGATCCATACCAGGTTTCTTGGCCTTTAATCTACCATTTGATTTCATAATTTTCCATGTGTTTGTGATGACATTTAGTTTTTTTAGATGGCGTATACTGGCCCATGTTTATCGTAGCTACAGCAGCTGCAATTGTTGCTAGTCAAGCCACCATATCTGCAACATTTTCTATAATCAAACAAGCTCTTGCGCTTGGTTGTTTTCCAAGGGTCAAGATTGTGCACACGTCAAAGAGGTTTCTCGGTCAGATATATATTCCTGATATCAATTGGATTCTTATGATTCTCTGTATAGCGGTTACTGCTGGATTCAAAAATCAAAGTCAGATTGGAAATGCATATGGTAAGCTGTTGCACTTTTATATATCATTCATTCATGAATTATTGGAAACTACACGTTCTCTATTTGCCCTGAAGGAAATGTCTACCTACTACGTAGAATGTTAAAAGGTAGATGTTACTTTCAGCTGTAGTAGGTTGATGTATCTTTGCTGATTGACGCGGCTATGGTTGATTATCTGTACGCCTTAAATTTTTGGTGAAAAACCTTACATTCTCTGTGGCACGGTCTCTAGTTCCTTGTCCTCTAAATCTGTGTTTCTGCTTCAAAGTATCTTTGTTCTGTATCGCATATTGATTTCATTTTCTTGGAGCAAGAATAGATGTGCATTTAAATGGTTCTTATCATTTTCTTACATCAAGCTTCTCAAAGTAGTATTATTGAGAGTTCTTGCTAACCTTTTTATTTGAAAATTATCACTAAAATATTGAAAACATTCTTTCTCATGGAAAACAGGAACTGCAGTTGTGATTGTTATGGTAGTGACAACATTTCTTATGATCCCAATCATGCTGTTGGTCTGGCGAAGCCATTGGTTCCTAGTCTGCATTTTCACTGCTTTATCTTTGTTGGTGGAGTTTCCTTACCTAACTGCTGTGCTCTTTAAGATAGATCAAGGTGGTTGGGTACCTCTCGTTATCGCTGCCACATTTCTCGTAATAATGTATGTTTGGCACTATGGCACAGTTAAGCGATATGAATTTGAGATGCATAGTAAAGTGTCCATGGCCTGGATACTAGGCCTAGGGCCAAGTCTTGGCTTAGTCCGTGTTCCTGGAATAGGATTTGTGTACACCGAGCTGGCAAGTGGTGTCCCCCACATATTTTCCCATTTCATCACCCACCTTCCAGCCATCCACTCGGTTGTTGTATTTGTTTGTGTCAAGTACCTCCCAGTCTACACTGTGCCAATTGAAGAACGTTTCCTCATGAGAAGGATAGGGCCGAAAAATTTCCATATGTTTCGGTGTGTTGCAAGATATGGATACAAGGATCTTCACAAGAAGGATGATGATTTTGAAAAGATGCTATTCGATCGCCTCTATCTCTTTGTTCGTTTAGAGAGCATGATGGAAGGGTATTCAGATTCAGAGGACTACAACGTACCAGCACAGCGGATTGAGAATTCCTCCGACTTAACGACAAGAGAGAATGGCAATGAGAACACACTTTCCTCGATCATGGATCTCAGTTATGCATCTTCTAGTGATCTTATCCAACCTGCTCAATCTCAAGGAAGTAGTCTGGTTAGGTCATCGGGTCAAGGAAGTGGCGCGACCAGCGATGAATTGGAGTTCATGAACAGGTGCAAGGAGGCTGGGGTGGTGCACATTCTCGGGAACACTATCGTGAGGGCTCGTCGAGAATCCACAATCATAAAGAAGATTACTGTTGATTACATATATGCTTTCCTCAGGAGGATCTGCAGGGAGAACAGTGTGATCTTCAATGTTCCTCATGAAAGCCTACTGAATGTTGGACAGATCTTTTATATATAGTCATAATGTTCCAATTACAGTTCTTCATCAGACCTAATACCATGCCAGTGGATGTGGAGTCAGCATAAAGATTAGCCGAGGCACCTTGCTGATGCTATCGATCGATGCACATGTTGGCTATAAGATCCCAGAAAGCTGGAACAGCAGCAGATCAGAGCCTTAGTTATTTGCTTGGAATTCTAGTTTTTCCAGTAAGATTAGTTTGCCAGTAGCAGTACTCTTTGTATGTTGGGTATGTAATTTTGAGATTGTCATAGGAAGACGAACTCAGTTTATGACTTTGTACAGAAGAGGAGAAGTGTTTCTACTAGGACTTGCAGTTTTGTTGTGAGCTCTATCAAATAGGCTTCTATCTTTTGTATTATTGGTAATGGTTTTAATATCAATAAAATTATCGACTTGTAATTTTTTTTTGTCAATCCAAACTTTAGTTCAACTTGTCGATCCAAAATGATTGGATATTTTCTTGGCAAAAGATGATAACATTCGCTCCAAATATCTCTTCATAGCTTATTCCAAGGTTTGTGGAAGGAATTCAAATTTTATTCATGGTAAAAGACAAAATACTAGCTCCCAATATTCTCGTTAGTTCGTTTTAAAATTAATACGAAGAAGGTAAATCATGATAGTTGTTCCTAACACAGAGGAGATAAATCATGATAGCTACTGGTCTGAACAATAACAAGTGTATAATGAAGGACAGGAACTTGACTATTAGTCATGATTTGATTCTCAAATTTCATGATAATAATATTTCATATACTAATCATCTATCACGAGAACAATTCAAATTTTATTCTTGTATAATAATTTTATCATCATCGGAGTATCAATTTAGTTATGTCCATGGGGGCGGTGATTGCATATCTTCTTCGGAACATATTCCTGGTGCGCTTGTGAAACAAAAATAAATTTATTCAAGTGCTAAATGTATAAATGAAGAAAAGAATATGCGAAATTAAAGTGCTTAATTGGACGGTTCTGATCGTTCAGCATCCGGTTCCCATTTTCTACACCAGTAGAAAAGGCCATTTAGTTAAATCGGATCCGGAGTCGTGTATTTCCGTTTTAGTGCATTTCTTGTCGTTGCTTCCGAAAAATGGGAGAGAAGAGAGAACATAAAAGAAATGGTGATATAAAACCCGACTTGCTTTATTCTTTCCTCTAACGCCTGCCATTTTGTTGACCTTTAGGTTTGTTACCTTTGATCCGGAGAAAGATGCGAGAATTTGGAGGTTTTTTATGGCGCACTCGGTTATTCTCAGATCTGCGTAAGATCGCGAGGGGTATTACTTATTAGCTTCCGATTCTGACCGGGTCTGTCTGATTTTGTTACTGTTCTTTCCAATTTGATTATGTTTTTCTTTATATGTTCGATATAGATCGCCCTTCTTATTCTGTTATTTAAATTTTGTTGTTCAAGCCATCTGTGATTTTATTCATGTTCAGGTGCTTAGTATCCGCTATTCTTACTCGGCTCAGACTCGGACATTTTTTTTGGGTTCTGGGGTGACCAATCTGCCCCGTTGTTCGTCACAGTTAAGTAGTGATCACAACCATAGTCATTGCTGTCGACATAGACAATATGAAGCTCGATTATGCTAAAAAGGACAACCGTTGCTTTGTTCTTTATATTTTCACGCAGTAAATCTAATGGGAGCAGAAGCATTCAGCCAGTTAAAGCCACAGTGACTGAAGCCCCACAAATTATTAAGGGTAATTTATGATATGGAAGACTTTAATTATAAACCAGTAAGGATTTCTAATGATTCAATTTTTGTATGTACCTTTTTTTAGGATCTTCAAGCAGTGGACAGACAAAGGTCGGAATTAATGGTGAGCTATCCTAGGATCTCTGCCTGTTCAGTTTGACTTTCATGTCAATTCTTCAATTCCAACTGTTGTAATCATTTTTTGTTACTATGGACATGAGATGGATAAGAGCATCGGCATTGATGAGTATTATAACATCTATCACTTAATTAAAAAGTATAGGATTCACGTGTCACATATACATTATATTAACATCTTTATTCTCTCATATTCATTTTAACATTAACATTCATTATTTGTGAGTCCCGTTATTCATTCATTCATCTTTATAACAACGATAGGAACGCCGGAAAAAAAAGCAAGAGCAGGAGATGTGGGACCCTGCGGCTGATGAGTCACGTGGACGTTGTTGAGCAGGAGATGTGGGACCTCACGTACGGACAAAGCAAAAAAAACAAAAAAAGTTCGATGAATGCGTTCATTGAAATGAATGCGTTCAGATGTTTGGGTGGGCTAGCATCGTTCAAACGTTTTCTCACATTGGTTTTAACACCCATTGAACGTTATAACACCTCATTAATTCTTCCAATGTGGATGCTCTAAGTGACCATCAAAGTTTCAACTGTACAACTAAAAATACAATGATGGAAAGTGTCTTTTTGAATATGTTACATTTTACTTTGTTATTGCTGTTGTAAGATAATAACTTTTTTGTATTCCAAATGTTTCAAAATCATGTTAATCAAACAAATTATTCCATGTTCCTGGAATCCTGGACCACAATCTTCATTTTTTTCTTAGCCTTGAATTATTGCATTTCAAGCTTCTGGATCATTGAGAGGCGATTCAATATAGAAGCCAAGTCTTTCTAGACAGTGCTCAGAGTGACACTGAAATCTTTGTTACACTGCAGGATTTGGTCGCATTGGTCGGCTTGTATTACGAATAGCAATGGCCAGAGATGACATCGATATTGTGGCTGTGAATGATCCCTTCATTGACTCTAAATATATGGTAAGGGTCTTTGATTTGATAAATATTAATTAGGATAAGAATACTAAGTACTTTTGTTTCTTGACTCTAAAAAGTTATTTTGGTGGATAAATGTGTGTACATGGTTTGTGTCTCTGAGTCAAGTTTGACCTGAACAAAAAGGAGTGAAAATAAAAAATAAAGTGAGTTCTATTTTTAGATTGATCATGGAGATTGTTATTCGATTCACCTAACTTTGTTTAGAAAAAAATAGATGAAACCTATAAGACCATAGTGTTGTTGTGGGGTTGTTTGGAGAATGGAAATGAAAGTTGAAAGTTTTGAGTTATAATCTAATTTTCTCACTTGGATTATGTGGCTCCTGGTTTCTAAAAGCTACATTTGTCTCAACAGAATAACCAACAATGTGATCGCAATGCTCATGAGTGAACCTCTGGCCTGATGATATTATACATTAATAATTTTTTAGGTGGGAATCATTTGTGGGCTACAAGAATTCTAAGTTTGTCAAATAAGGTTATATTTTAATTGAGCACTTCTTGTGTAGTGGGCTACTCTTTTTAGAATGATTCTTTACTAACTTGTTTATGATTTTTGTGGAAAATGCCAAATCACGTGAGAATTATTTGCATTAATTTTTTTTCCAGCTATTATTTGTATCACTTTGTTGCATCAAAAGTTTGATATTTCTATAGCATCAATTTAAACTAATAAAGGACATGGAAGTATTCAATCAGTTAAAAGCTTCAAAACTGACACAACTGCTCTGGTATATAGTTTTCTGCTTCCACTATGATTTTGCATTTACCTTTAGGTTCGATAAAATATGTGACTATGTAAGTGATCTTCCATGGAAGAAGAAGTAACCATCTTCTGCTATGTATTGATGGAAGATTTTTAAGGATAGAACTTTTGAAGATTTGATTTTTTGTTCCTTGATATCTTTATTAATAGTTAATTGATTTCTGGTTTGCCTACAATTTTTTTCTGTTCTTAGTTGTTCTTCCATTTCTTTCAATATAATGACCATATTCTTTTTGCTAGGCGTACATGTTAAAGTATGATTCAACACATGGTACCTTCAGCGGATCCATCAAAGTTGTGGATGAGTCCAACTTAGAAATCAATGGTAAAAGAATTTCTGTTACTAGCAAAAGGTATTGCATTTATCTTTTCAGGCTAACCTTTGTCAATATCTTTATATTTTGATGTTAAGGTTTCTGAACAATAACTTATACCATGGGTTCCTAAAATTTGAATTGCCAGAATATGATTTGATGTTTTGTTGCATACAAGTTAGATAGCCAAGATTGATGAAGGAATGTGTTCTACTCGACTCTCAAAACCAATGATTTTTTGGATCTCATATAACATCTAGTAGTCATTGTTACTGATGATCTATGTTTTATTTGCGTATGATTTGATACATCATTGAATCTTCCAGTGTTTTGAGATATAATCAATCAAAGAGAACAAGGAAAGCAACCTAATTTTATGCAATTTTTTTTTTATCAGGGATCCAACTGACGTCCCCTGGGGTGATTTTGGAGTAGAATATGTTGTTGAATCTTCTGGTGTTTTTACAACGATGGAGAAAGCATCAGCCCACCTAAAGGTATATTCTTCATATACTAGTTTCTCATATAGCTGATTCACCTTTCTCGTATGAAAGTTTTGTTGATTATTTTCTCAATATTCAATATAGGGAGGTGCAAAAAAAGTGGTAATATCAGCTCCATCTGCTGATGCTCCTATGTTTGTGATTGGTGTAAATAAGAAGACATATGAATCAGGCATGAGTCTTGTCTCAAATGCAAGCTGCACAACCAATTGTCTTGCTCCTCTTGCCGAGGTTTCATACTTAGAAGCATAATTGCTATAAATCCTATATCCTTCCATGCCCAAGGTCTATGGATTGGACATTAATTCTAATGCCCAAGTCAATAATTATTGAATGCACATGGAATTTCAATTTCCCAACTTCTCATTATGCTCTAGATATACCTTTTTTAGGCTGTTAGCGAACATGAATCTCTCTGTGCCTCACAAGTTTAATGTATCATGGATCATACTCTCTTATGGGATAAATAACTATTGGCCTTCTTGAAGGTTGTCCATGAGGAGTTTGGCATTGTTGAAGGGCTCATGACTTCCGTTCATGAGACCACAGGTTTTTTCCTTTCACTCTAAATTCTAAGATACTGACAGAATAGTCATTAAATATACACATGCTTAACATTGCACATATTATCATACTGTTAGATCAATATATGTTAGCGTAACATATATTGATCTAATTAAGGATATGTACGAGAATATAATGACCATAGTAAAGACTTCAGGCGGGTTAACTGAAGTATTTCCAATAAAAATAGGATTACATCTAGGATCAACTCTAAGTCCCTATCTTTTTACACTAATCATGGACGAATTCACTGGACACATTCAAGACACAGTACCATGGTGTATGTTGTTTGCAGATGATATTATTTTGGTAGATGAGACACGTGAAGGAGTAAATGCTAAACTAGAATCTTG